>JANBPO010001910.1:607957-1026060 GCA_024336825.1 Amorphophallus titanum | reverse complement strand
ACCGCGCGATCTTGTCGAAGCCGAACAGGCCGTGAACGAGCACGACCGGAAGCGGCGGGCCGCGATCGACGACGGGCGCCTCGCGCTCGACGACGCCTTCCAGCGGCCGCCCGACGTCGAGCTCGCGTTCGCGCGGCCGCCGGAGCTCGACGCCCGCGCCACCGACGTCGTCGAGATCGTGCGGCACGTGTGCGACCTCGAGCGCGTCACCGCCGAGGCCCGCGGCGCGACCCTCGAGCTGCGCGGCGGCGCGGCGCCGATCCTCGCGCGCGTCGACGCGCCGAAGATCCAGCAGATCGTGCTCAACCTGGTGCGCAACGCCGTCGAGGCCGTCGGCCCGGGCGGCCAGATCACCGCGTCCGTCGAGGCCACCCACGACGAGCTCACGGTCACCGTCGCGGACACCGGCCCCGGCATCCCCGAGGCCGCGCGCGTACGGATCTACGAGCCCTTCTTCTCGACCAAGGACAGCGGCACGGGCCTCGGCATGTCGATCGTCCACAGCCTCGTCGCCCTGCACGGCGGCACGATCGATCTCGACACCGGCCCGCGCGGCACGACGTTCCGCGTCCGCCTACCGCGCCGCTGAGCGCCCTACCGCGGCACCCGCCAACGCACGAGCTGCGCTTCGAGCTCGCCGCCCGTCAGTTTCACCTTGTCGATCGGCACGAGAACCTGGGCCGCAATCGCGCCAATGAACACGAAGTACTGCTGATTCTGGACATCGGTCCGATAGACGTCGCCGTTCACACGCACCCGGCCATCGAACCAGGTGCTTTTGAATCCGACCTCGGACGTCGTAGCCTTCTCCTGCGGCACCTTGTCACCGACCCCGATGACGCCGCTGGCCGCAGCCGCCTCAGCGGTACCGTTCTGGTTGAACTCACCGCTACGGAACCCGACACCCCACGAACCGTACACACTGAGATCCGGCTGGATTTTGTAGGTCGCGGTGAGACTTCATTAGTACGCAAGTGTAATAATTTATTTTTGTGTTTTGAATACTAATGAAGTTTAGGGGATTCGAAGTTTGTTTAATGGCGAGATATTAATAAATATTCTATTTTTTTCTTTAGTCTTTTCTACTCTAGATTTTCTTTCGTGAGATATGAATCATGAAAAATTAAGTTTATGGGTATAAATATCTCTTTAGATTTCAAAGTCTTTTCTATAATTTTAAAAATATATTTTCATCCTCTCAATTTAAATGTCATTGTCCTCAATGATATGATGAGAAATTTTAATCATGAGAACAAGAATATGAATGAAGGAGAAAAATAATCTGGGATATCGACGAGGGCACATTCGATCATCTCTCCCCAACTTGCCATTTATTAGGGCCTACATGACATCAAAAAAATCAAACTTAGACTCCTAAAAATATTGGGTTATCTTCTAAGAAGTGATAACTTTACTGCCTTCAACTAGATACATGGCCACTCAAATTAGTGTGGATCTAGCTTACCGTCCTTAACCAATGTGTAGCAACATGTATAACCCACCGAGTAATCTTATCCCCCCTTCAAGTTCAATCCCTTGTGCTATTAGAGGAGAAGATGCTACATATACTCAAACAGGCCAAAGGTCTGTTGGATTCTATTTTCATTGAGTTTGTCATTAAGGGCATGTATTTACAAGTTTTCTTTCTTACATGTCATGTAAGGATCAATGGCCATTATCTCTTCAATGTCTGGGTGGAGACTTTATCTAATATCTATTCACTTATGCCTTTGTCATATGTCTACGTGCCCACTTGACTATCTCTATGTTGACTACTTCTTCCATGTTAGACCTTTCATATCTCGATGGCTTGTAAATAGGTTCGTCATTGTTCTTAGTCATGCCAATGAATTAAAATGTGTTTCAGATTTGCCACACTCCCCTCAATGGCTGCCTCATACTATTTAAGAGCATCTATCAATTGGTCCTCTTGTTCAGAGGTCAGATCAAACGTAAATTTAGCCAACAGAGCCCCCACTTGTCTTAGAAAGTTATAATGGAGAGACTCAACTTGTGGAGGAGTCTGATTGAAAGAGAGTATCTATCGATTGGTCCTCTTGTTCAGAGGTCAGATCAAGCCTAAATTTAACCAATAGAGCACCACTTTTGTCCTAGAAAGTTATAATGGAGAGACTCAACTTGTGGAAGAGTCTGATTGAAGGATCGAAAGAAGAGGGACTACAAGCAGGGTGATTGAAGATGGCATGTAGACAGATCTCTGTGTGTGTGTGTGTGTGTGTGTTTCAGATCGGGAGAAGGGGGCCTACAATGAGTGTGTGATTCAGATCCAAAGAAGAGGGCCTGACGGATCTGTGTGTGTGTGTGATTCAGATCGAAAGAATTGGCCTGCAATGAGTGTGTCTCATTCAGATCCAAAGAAGAGGGCCTGTAAGGAGTTTATTTAAATATTTCTTAAGCCTAACACTTGGCATCTATCATTGTTTATTCTTCAAGAAAAGGGAAGGAACTGATGAAGTGTCTAACATGTGCAAAAGAATGAGAGATTGAAGATCGTATTCTATTAGAATATTTAAGATAGAACAATCGAGAGGGAGAAATTTTTTACCAAATAGCCTGTTGAGCTATGTGAACATTTATTGAAAAATTTTGATCAATTGAAATTGTATAATAAAAAATGATCTACTGTTTTGTAAAGTTGACCTGTTCTGAGAAAATGTAAAATTTCAGCAACTTTACAAAATTTGGACACGTTTATTACCCTGTTAATGAAAATGAATGTTCAGATGAAAAATCTCTATTATTGTTAATTCATAAACGTGCATTCATTACTAGTAATCATTGTACTTAATAACAAGATGATGATTAATTAATATTATTAAATATAATGAACGAAAAATCTTAACTGAGATTTGTGGATGGAGAAATATTAAGGATTAACATGAACAACTAATTTCAAAAGTCAACTAGAGTGCCGTGATTGTTAGTCCTCCCTTAAGGTATAATGAGGCGTATACCTCAATAATCTAGAAAAATAATCTTAAAACCATCAAAAGAGTAAAAAGCAATATTGATTTTCATGTGTTAATGCTATTTCAACTCAATGATAGATCTATGTTATCTCAAAAGTAATGTATCGTATTTGAAGGACAATAACAGAAGTATAAGTCTTGGATCCACCCTACACCATCTCATTACGTCACCTTCTCAATTGATGCAGAAGTCTCAAGTAAATGCCTTGAGGTGATAAATGCATTGAGACGTACCACCTCAATCACCAAAAAACGTAAGCCTCAAGTAAAAGGCACAAGGCGCATGCCTCAAGGCGTTTTCTAGTGTCTTGCCCTGAGACTTAAGCCATAGTGCCTTAGGCGCTGCCTTTTCAAAGAATGGTTGTGACTTAATCTTCTGCTGTCCCCAGTGCCTTTGCTTCAGATGGGTCTCTTGCCCTAACGACACCAGGGCTCTCCTCAGATATTGTAACTCTCCATTGTCTTCTTACACAACTCCAGGGCACTTCCCACACATCCTCCTCTTCTTTGAAGTCAGGTATACATGGCGCTGCCTTGAGTGTCACTGCTCGATCTCCGGGAAATTCCTACGTGATCAACTCGGGTGCTACTGACCACATGACTAGTATATTCACTTCTTTTCAGTCATATTCCCTATCTTCAGATTAAGGCAAAGTCATTATTGCTGATGGTACCCGCACTACTATTGCTGGCAATGGTTCGACTAGACTCTCTGCTCACTTGACCCTCTCCCCTACACTTCTTGTGCCATCTCTTTCCATTAATTCACTATTGTAAGTAGCATTACTAAATAGTTATAACTACTCTGTGACCTTTTTCTCTACTCATTGTGTGTTCCAAGATTTAAAAAGTAAGCAAATGATTAGGATTGGCCGTGAAGTAGATGAACCTTACTTCTTTGTGCCGGGGGACACCGTTGCCTTCCAATCCTCTGCGTCATCACATGTGGACAAACAAACTCAAAAGATTTCTTTGTAACATTCTAGATTAGGACATCTATCTTTTTGTTCATTGAGACTCATCTTTCCTTCTCTTTTTGAGTCGATGCTAGATCTCTATCATGCCAAACTTGTCAGTTGGAAAAGTATTATAGAATTGTATTTTTTATTTCAATAATAAAAGTTCTACTCCCTTTGAGCTTGCCCATTCTGATGTTTGGGGACCTTCCATGTTCTTGCCTTGAATGACTACAGATATTTTTATTACATTTATTGATGATTTCTCTCATTACTCATGGCTATATTTGTTATGACCCCGAGATGAAGTACCTCACGTTGTTCAAATATTTTGTAGCATGGTTCACACTCAATTAGATACAAAGGTGAAAACTCTTCATTCTGATAATGACTGAGAATACTTTACTCAAAGTGTCAATACCTTTCTTGAAGATAAGGGTGTAGTTCACGAATCCTCTTCTCCATATTCTCCTCAACAGAATGGCGTTCTTGAACACAAAAATCACCATCTTCTTGAGACAGCTAGGGCTCTTTTATTTCAGCATCATCTGCGCAAATCACTTTGGGCAGAGACAGTTCTTACTGCCAACTTTATTATCAACAGGATGCCATCCAATAGTAGGTGATCGCTCTCCTTTTTGCTCTTCTCTATCCCCCAAAGCCCTTATTTCCTCTTTTACCTCTGGTTTTTGGCTGTCTTCGTTTCATTTATACACTGGGTCGAGATAGCACCAAGCTTGATCTCCAAGCTATTCGTGGTGTTTTTCTTGGTTGCTTTTCTACTCAGACGGGTTACATGTGCTATAATCTTGTCTCCCATCATTTCTTTGTTCAGAAAGATGTTACTTTCTTTGAGTCTGAGTCCTACTACTCTCCCCAAACTCAGTCTCAAAAGAAGAATTCTAGCATCCTACCTCCCTCTTCCTCTTCTTCCGTTACACCATTGTTGCCTATACCTCCTCTATTTAGCGCTGTAACTGAATAGATAGATCTTTTCGATACCAGTTTCGCCCGAAACTTACCGGTTTCGGCCGAAATGGACGTGAAGGAGAGTTCAGTTCATGTTCTCCCTCAGATTCTCAGATCTGAGGGAGAAGGGAGGCAGGGAGAGTTGCTAGCTACTACTGCAGGGTGAGGGAGAAGGACGGTTTGATGCTGCCGCCGCCGCTGTCGTCGTTTCTTCGATTTTGTAGCGTGTAGCTGCATTTTCTTGGCTCTCATTCTTAATAGATCATGTAAGTTTTTGTTTTTTTTGGTTGCTTTGATAGCTTTTTTTGTTGTAGGTAAGGTTCTCTTAAATATATTAATTTTCAACCATGAAAAATGTTAAGACTCCAAATTAATCCCTAATTAGCTATTTAAATTTAGGACTTTTGTCTAATTAGATTTAATTAGGGTCAATTGAAGCTCAATTAAGCTTCATTGAATAATTTAGAGTGGGAACATGCTTGTAATTAATTTTGTGAAGAGTAATTAGGGTAAAATTTATAATTAAGCCCTAATTACACCCTTAAATTTGAGGTTTTCCACTAATTAGGTTTAGTTAGGGTCAATTGAAGCTCAATTAAGTTTCATTGAATAATTTAAGGTGGGAGCATACTGCTAATTGCATTTAATGAAGGGTGATTAAGGTAAAACTCCAAATTAAGCCCTAATTAGCTGTTTAAATTTGGGACTTTTGTCTAATTAGATTTAGTTAGGGTCAATTGAAGCTCAATTAAGATTCATTGAATAATTTAGGGCGGGAACATGTTGCTAATTACATTTAATGAAGGGTGATTAGGGTAAAACTCCAAATTAAGTCCTAATTAGTTGTTTAAATTTGGAATTTTTGTCTAATTATCCCAAATTAGCATAATTTGAAGCTCAATTATGTTTTATTGTATTTTTTTCATTGTACTTACAACTATTTGTTTTTAACTGTCTTAATGCAGCATCATACCTAGACGTGAACAAGGTCAGGAGCAGCAGGGACATGATGATCCAGGGTGGGCCCACCTCTCTTTAGTTGATGCTAGGAGACGAAAAATGAAATACAATTATTGTGGTAAGGAGATAAATGGAGGAATTACTAGAGGAAAGTAACATTTGGTAGGGATAAGAGAGGTGAAACAATATGACAGATGTCCCTGAGAGGTCCGAGAAGAAATGCGCCAGTGCCTTCTGGGCAAAAAAGAGAGGATGCAACAAAGGGTTAAAGATGATGCTGAAATTGCTAAGGAGATTTCGGGCATAAGGGGAAGGAGGGATGATGATGATAAAGAAGACATTGAGGATTCAGATCCAGAGTTTATTGAAGCAATAAAGCACGAACAAGCCGCTCGAAGGAAAGAAAAAGTACTGATAGGTTCAAGGACATACTCCAATACAGCTGGTGTAGCACGAGCTACACGACGTCCTAACACTGGTGCAGCCCCACAGAGAGTAGGTCCCATGGACAGCTATCTACACAGAAGGCAAATTGCTACACAACCTAAAATCAAGCAAGTATTGAGAAAGGTAAAAAACTAGCAGAAGTTGCAGAGCATGTATTTAAAAGTATTTACAAATAGTTTTTCCATGCAGGTGTCCCTGCACATACAGCTGAAAGCGAATATTTCCAACCTATGCTAGATGCCATAGCAGATGCTAGCCCTGGCTTGAAGGTCCCATAACGTCGAGACATATGCGGGTGTGGCCTTGAGGGAGAGGTTGAAGAGCTCCATCAGTGAGTTGAAAACTTCAAGCATATATACATGGAGAGAGGATGCACCATCATGTGTGATGACTGGACTGGTACCACGAAGAAGTCCATGATTAACTTTTTGGTCTATTGCATCGAATGTATAGTACTTTTCAAATCTGAAGATACATCAAATTATGAAAAAAATGTCAATTATTTATTTCATTTGATGGATAAGATGGTAGACCAAATTGGAGATAACACTATTGTGCAAGTAGTGACTAATAATGAAGTCAATTATAAGGCTACAGGGAAGAAATTGATGTAGGGTGGCTTTGAAGTGGTAGGAGGATGCCTTGATGGGGACGCCGATCTTCTTGCCGTCTTCGTCGAGTACGCGATAAACAAGGCCGTTGCGCTTGTACATCCGGCTGTTCTTGCTGCCCCTGTCGGCATAGACGTTCCATTGCCGTAGGATGGCGTTATACTCCGATAGGGACGTGAACTTGTAGTTTTGGTTGGCCATGAGCAGTACATTTCGCATGGCTCTTTTGGTGTCCTGGGTGTTGCCGTAGCGTACTTTTTCGACGTCAACGGGCTTGACCTGGTAGACTTCCTGCCGCATCCGGTCGCTGGCACGGACCAGGCCGAACTCTTTCTCGATGGCCATCCGGGCGACGGTGGATTGGTTTCGGCCGATGTCGTTCGTCTTGAGCCGATGGCCTTCGGCGTCGATCAGGGTGGAGACGATATGTACGTGTGGGTGGGAGGCGTCGGTGTGACGGTAGACCAGGTAGGGGCGATCCTGCATATCCAAACCTTCCATATAGCGGTCGGCGATCTTGGCCAGCTGGGCGTCGGTGAGGTTTTCGGAGGGGTCGAAGTTCAGGCTGGCGTGCAACGTATTGGCCTCGGAATTGGGGTTGAGTTCGTTTTGCCGCTGAAAACGTTCCAGCTTATCGTGGATATTCAGGCGCGCGGGGTCCTTCAAGAATCCGCTGGCGTGGATCAGGATAGCGTCATTTTGTGCCACCTTTTTCTCGTTGTAGTTGAGTACATCGGATAGTGTAGCGGAGGTATCTATACGCGCGACCATAACGTGTAGGCGTCATTGACTTTGTTGGAAATGGTTTCAATCAGCCGGAAAAGCCGGGTCTTGTCCTGCTCGTTGAGCATGATCCAGTGCTGTATCTCGGGCACGATATGGAGCGTATGGAGGCGGTGGACCGCCTGGTTGAAGTTGCCGCCGACGGCGTTCAGCTCCTTGCGCAGTACCAGCATATCTGCCAGAAAGTCATCGAGGGACTCGTTGCGGTACTTGATGTTGACCGGCTTCTGCAGGAGCACGCGGCGGCCGTAGTCGCTAAGGGATGGCGAGACGCTTTGAGCGGCGAGCTTTTCCAGCTGCTCGTATTCCGTCTCGGTGAGCCGGATGGTCAGCCACTTTTTTCGGATGGGTGTTTGTTTCTTTTTCATGATGCGCGATTTGCGGGTTGGCGGAAATGTCCGGCTGCTGTGGGAAGGGCGGCCGGTGCCGGGTGGATCGGTGTGTGGAGTGGGTTTCCTGTATTTGTTGTTCCAAAACCGACTACGGAGGTTTTGGTGCCTTTCCGGCGTGGCGTGCCACGACGGGACATCTTGCCGGGGACACGTGCAACGTGGTCCCCTGGTTCCGCCGGCAGTATTGGGTCCTGATGCCAGGCAGAACGGCGTGTATTTTTATCGACCTGGTCGGGGTGGACGCAGGCCCATCGGATCGTCGTCTAAAGGGTTTTGGCGCCCCACTGTGGGGATCTGATCGAGCGGCGGAACGTCAACTTTGCTTCGGCTAAGAACCCAATCATTGAGGTCGTTGTAGTTCTTATACAGCCCCCGGAGATCGACATAGCTCGGATCACGGGCAAGCGCCTTTGCGGTCAGCCTGTCGCCGGTGGGATCGTTATCGAATAGGATGTATTTATGCCGATAGTGGTCGAGCCTGGCGAGTGATGCTTCGAGGTTGCCGGAAGAGTTGGTTACATGAAAATCTGGCAGCTCGTTAAAAGGTTTACGTAGGAACGTGGCAAAGGTGAGCATGTTGAAGTTCCCCTCGAATAATGCGACATCCTGGGAGCCGTTGATGATCGTGGATGGTCCTTTGGGGTCGGCGCTGTACTTATGGTATTTATTGCGTAGCTCGTATCCGCCGCGGTCGTTCTTTAATCCAAGCGCATAGTACTCTTTGTCGCCACCGGTGAAGCGATAACGGACCTCCTGGTTATACCGACGTGCCACCTCAAGGGATATGCGCCGCTCGAAAAGATACCGTTCGAGGTAGAAGGCCACACCTTGTAGTTCTGATATTGGGTTTCTTTTCTGTCTCCTACACTCTGTTTCGCAGGTCAGCAACATCTTAACACGAGGCCCATCCTTTCTCGCCAGCCGGGAAGGGTGGAGGTCGAGATCCTTCAACTTAAAGCTTGGTGGAGGGGCATAGTCGTGTTCTTTCCGTCAGAGGAGAAGTGCGGTTTTCCTGTAGCCGTCCTTCCTAATCCTACGGCTGACTCTAAGCCGTTCTACTGCCAAGCTGTTCTTCGTCCCGCATCGAGCCAGCACTATTTGAGCGGTCTGTCGATCGACCATACAACACAAGAGCAGCCCTTACAGAGCCACGCATCTCTACAGTGTTGGTTAAAGGTGAGTGTCTCCCTTCTTTTCCAAGGTACGATGTGTCTATCACATTCGGCACCTTGGTGGCAATCACACACCTTCACACCCCTCTATCTCTTTCTATTTGCACCTCATTTACTTTTCCCTATTGATATGGTAGAGGGGGTTACGAGAGGTAGGAAAAGTTATCTACATCTAATTTTCTGGCAATCAAGGTGGGACACCTAGTGCCCATCGTGTTAGTGATTTGCTGACCTATCATGTTGCTTGGTTAGTTCCCTTTTTGGAGTTATTTCAGGTTGATCTCTGGTTTTCTCTTTTCTGTCTTCTGGTGGTTGGACAGTTCTTCGAATGCCATCCGTATGTCTGAGCGGCCAAGAAGCGACCGGTCTTCTCTGACAACGGTGCTGATCATTCTACAAGCCTGCTGACCAAAGTGGTCCTCTTCAGACCGTCCATCTTTCCTACGGTCTGATATAGGCCGCCCATCCTGCTGGCTCAGGTATGTTACTGTCTTTACACTATTGGTTTCACTGATCTTATGCGGTTTACTCAGGCCTGCTCCATGGTTTACACGGTCTGTCGAGAGACCGTCCATCTTGGTACACCTCTATTCTCTGATACTTAGTTCATTTTAGCATTCTGTGTTTTCTGTTAGTGCCTGTTATTACTCCCTGCCAGTGAACGGTCCACCCAGGACCGTCACCCTTCCTGCACGGTCTCCCAGAAACTATTCTTGTCGTGCTACAGTGCACCCGAGCCTCGCTTTGATTGACATGCTATATTATTTTCATGCTCTTCTGGTGCTGATCATTGATCTCCCCTTGCTGCCATTATATGTTTGCATGATTGCTATCCATACTTGCCATTCATATCTGTTCATTGATTTCTAGTTTCTAGGCTAGACTCTTGCATGCACTCCAGTGCACATAGGATCATACACCACACTTCATCAGTAGTTGCATTCCTACCGAGGTAGGGAATCCTCTTGTCTCCATACTCCTTGGAGCCAACTAGGTGACCATGCCGAGGGTCTTCGTAAGTCCCCGTGAGCCGTGGATTCCTACACGGACGCCGCACCGGTTGTACCTTCCCACCCCATAGCCTTGCATGTTGCATACGTTGTGAGAGAGAGGTAGCCATAGATTAAACCCGGACTTTGGACTTCACTCCCTGTAGTCTTCCTATCTTGAGGGAATCGTTCTCCAATTAAAATCATTAAAAGGCCCACTAAACTTTGGAAGTATAAAATTTAACAATCGGCCCTCTCACACCCACATTGTTTGTTTGGGCTTCTTTAATCCCATTTGTGTTATTCTGTGTCGCATCACCATTCGTAGCAGTCTTGTCGATTAGGCCCATTTAGGCTAGTTCATCTTTGTGTGTCTATCCATTTAGTCACATGGTCCTAGGTTTCTTTCCCGCCTTATGATTCTCTTATCTTCAGTTGTATAAAATCTCCATTCGCCCTCATGGAGCGCCACTTTTCCCCTGTGTACTATTCTTCTTCTTCCCCGTCCTCCTCTCCTCACATGGATTCCTCTTCCCACGCGGGACCATCACCCCATTCATCTAATGGGCCTTATCCTCTTAATGGGCTCCCTTCCTTCAATGGGCATGCCCCCTCTAGCAGGCCCTTCTCTTCCACCCATGTTGCTGCCGGCCCAATTGGCCCTCATCCCCACATTCATGATCTTTCCAGACCCACGCATCTTTCCATCCCCGGAATGGGCCTCTCTTCATCTCAGGCTGGATCTCCTTATCCGGCCCATCACCACTATCCTGGTCCACGTTCACACTCTCTTGCTCAGGCTGGCCCATATCCTTCTCAGTCTCTCCCCACCGAGGAGATGATCACTCAAGCCCAACGCCAACTTGATAAACTGCAACACCGAATCAATCCTCAAACCTCTTCAAGTGTCCCATTTGCCTTCCAAGGTCTTCAGCTTCTACCACGTTCCCAGATTCCTACCTATATGGTGGAGTAGGTGACCCCTTTGCACACTTGAAGGAGTTCTTGTACGAGTCGGCCCGATTTTAGCACGACCAACACTTGATGGCCTATTTGTTTGGCCTGTCTTTAGAGGGCCCGGCTCGAGATTGGTTCTTTACATTGTCGCAAGAGTAGGTAGTGAGTTTTTGAGCCATTCAAGAGAAATTTATTCAGTAATTTCAAGACCAGATAGGGCCCAAGTATTCCATGGTTAATTTGGCCCATGAGAAGATGAAGCTTGACAAGGAGTTCTCGACCTTTACCGACTGCCGGCGTCATTTGGCCGCTCAAGCCCAGGGGCATATCCCAGAGGGAGAACAAATCAAGATGGTTGTTTCTAACACCACGCCCGAGTTCAGGTGCATCTTAGCCTTGAACGATATCACTTCTTGGCAACAACTGTATAGCCGAGCCCGCTTCATCCACCAACAACTCCTAGTTTCCCTTGACCCCGAGTCTCCTTCACCTTCCACGCCCACATATGCCTCCCATCCATCCTCTCCCACATATCCTTCCATGAGTCAGCCCTCCACCATATATCCCTCCATGAGTCCGCCTTCTGCTCCTGCACCCATGTACCTCTACATATCCTTCCACATATCAACCCTCCACAAGTCAGCCTTCCGCCTCTTCGTACCTGCATGAACCTCCACCTCCGGTCAAGGGAATCTCACACCGCAAGCAGGTGGATGCCGTCCACTACATACCTCCTCATCCTACCCCTCAGACTCTATTACCTAATCCTCCCCCTAGCCATGCAGCATTGCCTATGCAACCCCCACAACAATCTCCATTATCCTCTCACACCCCTCGGCATTCCCTTTGCCCGAGGTAGGCTCCTCGTTCTCTGTTGACAAAGTCATTTACCAATATTTTCAGGGCTTTGACGGCCACTCACGCATTGCAACTCCCTCCGGTTATGCCTTGCTGACCTGCGATCGGAGATTTGCTCCAATCTTGCGATTTTCATCGCCAGCAGGGGCATTTGGTTGAGGATTGCCCCGAGTTCTGAGAATTCGTTCACAGTTTGGAAGACAAGTAGATGATTGATTGGGCTACCATACATGAAGTCATTTTACATCTCAACAGCAAGCAGCAATAGCAGTAATCGCCACCTGGGCAACCATCTCCGTTTCTACAAGGCCAGGGGCACCCCTGTGATCCCTCATCTAGTGCTACACCCACTCCATTATCTGTCCCATCCTTGCCACCTCCTACTTTGTCACCAACGCCTCCACAAACCCAAGCCTCTACTCAGGCTAGTGCAACTTCTCCTTCCCCCACCATTTCCACCACCACTTCTACTCCCGACGTCACTCAACGCATCGTATCAACATGCTGTAGGTGGGCGCCATGACCCTCCACTTCCTCCGCCTTACCACCTTCTCTCTCTTCACCTCCACTACCTCGATCGACCACATCACCCTCTCCACCATCTCCAATACCCCTACTGCCATCACCATCATCCTCACCGCCTCCTCTCCCAGCGACCCCTCTTCCATTACTTCCACCATCTCCTCTGCCTTTGCCATCCCCTTCGCCATCATTGTCCGAGCCTGAGCAGGCTATACCTACACCTACACCTCCACCTTCGCCTTCATCTCCTCCTAAACCTCCACCATTTCCTTTACCTCAACTCGAGCCTGTCATCGCCGCTATCCCTCCGCTACTATCATTGCCTTCACCCACGACCTCCAAGCTTATTGCCTCCACTTCCCCATCTATTTTCACCCCACGGAGTGAGTGCACACTACCTCTGGTGCCCCTCAGGTCTAGTCCCCGGGGAGATGATGAGTCGGATCAAGAAAATTCAGTGCTAGTTATGCATTTCAAAGTTCAAGAGTTTATCTGCCGAATGCCGATACATGTCCTAGTCCATGGCTACTTTGGGGAGGATGAGCCCCTACCACGAATAATGGTTGTCGAGAAGAGTTCCTTTGCCTTGGTGCTAGTTTCTTCAAGAGTGAGACCGGTGGCAATCTCTTTGCTCGCCGGAGGATTCACTATTGATGTAGTTATTACCTCTCACTTGGTCGCTATTCAGTTCACTAGCCAAGCGGGATTCTCTACTCAAATTGTGCTAACCCATACGGTCGTCAAGGGTCTGGTAGATTCCATGTTCAAGGGGCAATTGGCCATATTTTCAAGATTTTCCAAGGACATTCTGCACTTGTTATGTAATCTCCCTCGATTTGTTGGTAAATCGGCCACGCCAATGCCGCGCATTACTCTCCCTCAGTTTTGTCCTGCTCTTCTGGTAAGGCGCCGGCCGCGGTTGCTGGGGCCAACACATCACTGTTCCGCACGCGCTGCACTACTTCGGCACGATAGGCATCCAGCCCCTTGTCGACGATCTGTATCCAGCTGTCCTCCGTCGCCACTGCGTGCGCATCTTCAACGTGGGTGCTCACCACGACCGGCGTGGCGGCGCCGTTGAAGACCAGATCGGTCGCAATATTGTTGCTTAGCGTGACGACAAAGGCGCCAGGCGTGAACCACGACCAGAACTGCTTGATGTGGACATCCACCATCAGCGGCGAAGGACCGGCATCGCCTTCGCCCTTTACCTGGTAGCCCGCCTGCTCGAATGCGGCAACCAGGTTTTGCCGGATGACAGCTTCCACCGTCTGCCCCGGCTGCAGCAGCACATCGCCAAGCGCCTTGCCCCAACTGTTGCGCTTGCGACCAACGGCTCGTGCTTTCACATCGTCGGTCGCTTTATCCGCCCCACCAAAACCGAGAGTGGGCGTGCTTGGATCGTCCGGCGCCTCGGCAAAAACGCGTTCGTCGGTGATTTTGCCGATCACCACCACACGCTGAGCGGATGTCGCCGTCGTCACTGGCGCAACAACCGTCGGATCCTTCAGCTTGATCTCGCTGCGCGAGGTAGCGCACCCACTCATGAGCAACACCGCCGTCAGCGTAGCGGCGGCCATCAACTTGCGAATCATTTCCCTTTCCCCTGTTCCTGTCCAAATTGGACGGCTTTCTTTACCGCGTTTGTTCGTTGGAGGCAAGACATCTGATTACCGCCGCTCGCCGCTTTCTTGATTCGCCGCCCAGGGAACAGCAGGGCGGCAGAGCCCTGTGGGCACTTACCTGACCCCGTTCTGGCGGAACTATGATATTTTCCAATCCAAGACATTTGATCTCATGTCATGCCAGATAAATTGCACCTTATATGCGCTTTCGGGGTCGACTTTGTAGGTAACGCCTTCAAATATGAGGGCATAAGCATTCACTGCCTTTCGCTCAGCATTGCCCACAAAGTCTACGGATATCTTACTCCCGGAAGGGATATCCACCTCATTGGCGACATGCCTGGGTGAGATCAATACCATGTCAACGGGCTCAATCTCCTTCCCTGAGAGGAAAAAATGAAGACCAATCCTTGCGCCATTCCTTTTAATTACATCCAAAGGAAGTGTCAGTAACGCATCGGAACAGTTATCGAAGGTGACACGAAAGACCCATTCGCCGCCAACTCCTTTCACGATAAACAAATCAACAATCATTTAGCGATCCTCTCAGTGACCACCGGCATCTTCTTGGGCCTGCAGCCCCAATGCTCCGAACTTAAGGTCCGCGGCAATGCCATTCAAAGCGGTCGTCATTCCGGCGAAGGCCGGAATGACGTAAGGCGGAAAATGCCTTGCGGCTAGCGTTAAGTTCGGAGCATTGCCTAGCCCCTCCGCCATCAACTATTCGACTGGCTCAACGCCCATAAGATCACTGGGGCTGCGTCAGACTAGATTATCACTTTTCGATAAGTCTACTTTTATAAAATATAAATCTTCAACTTTTACCCCCGCAAAAAAGAGTGAGAGAGAGAGAGAGAGAGAGAGCGAGAGAGAGTTGAATGTTGGCGGGCTTTGTCAGAGATGTCAGATGTCATTAGGGCTGATGTTAGATGTCATATGTAGTGGTCGAGAATTGGTGTCTTAACTATGATTCACATTTTCAAAGATTTGTTTGATCGGGAGGATGAACATCACTGGAGGAGAATCTTCAGTCATTAATGAATGGTCAGAATGAGTTTTAAGATTTAACTCATGGGAGAACTCTTCGATAGTCAAGTTAGACAACGATGGAAGAAAATGAATTTTCATGAGAGGAGGAGGGAGATCAAAGTGAGAGAGCAAGGGCTCTAGAGGGTCAGGTTGCACATAACTCGATCGTTGGGTCAGCGTCTTATTTATATCGTCACTCTAGTTGGTTGTTGGGTTGTCGTGATCAGAAGAGATGTGAGTCGTCTAACTCGTGTGTCTGACAAGGTAGAGAGACATGAGTGTTGGCTCGTTATCTTTTTGTCGGAGGGATAGTTTCTCTATTAATGCGATATGACTTGCTGGAGGGGTGTAAGGTTACATTGTCGAGGAGAATGGCATGGGCGGCGTTCTTCTCCTGTCATCAAGCTGGTGTGCCTCTGGTCATTAATGTGTTGTTGGAGATGTGCGTCGTGGTTGTTATCGGGGAAAGCACATGTGGGTACGATGACTACGTTGGGTCTGCACTGGAGCAGGAGACATGCTGGGCCGTCCAGTGGAGCAATGGTACTGGGGGGTTGGCCTCCATAGTGGGCTGAGTGGACGGGCATTAATAGGCCGGTGAGATATGCCCTCCTCACCATTGTACAACACCAATGGCTGGCATGCCTTTGAGAGAGAGAGAGAGAGGGAGATGGTAATAAGGTTTGCGGAGGTGGCTACACTTGTCTAGGTGGCAAGGAGGTATGTTTTTGGAAATAAGGTGGTTGGATGTATACGAGTAAATAATTATTAAAATAATATTATTTTAATATTTTCTTAAAAGCAACTATGATCTCTACTACGACTCTTAATAAGTAATTCAAAAATAATTGGCCCCAGCTATGCCAATTTCTGAGCCAAAGAGACGCGATCGGTGCGAAGAGTTCGAGTCTACTGTGTCGACAATATACCCATGCATGTTGGATCGAATGAGGTTTTGATGCTAGTGTCCTCGTCACCACTCTATGGCCTCTATGCATATTATTACATTTCAACGATACATGTATAAATTAAAATACCAGCTTGACGAATTTGTAAGTCATTCTATTTATAATGCAAAAAATAGTTTTTTGTCTCCTCACTTTTACTTAGGGGTACGCTTAATTAGTTAGGGTTTGAGAAGGGTACGTCTTCTTCTCCAACCACCCCCCACCCCCGGGCGCGCCGCATTGCAATGGTTGTGCATTTTCTCTTGATTTAGATAATTATAAAACACATTTATTTGTGTGACTAACCTGCTTAATTTTATCATAATTTGAATGACTCACCTTCGTAAACCCCCCCTCTATGTAGGGAGATAAACTTGAAATCTGCAAGTTGATTTCGTATTGTGTGTAGTTGATGCTAAAAACATTGTGGCAAGGTGGTCGTTCACCTGCATGTACGCTTGATTCAAGCATAGTATCTGAAACAGAACTTCACCCACGGTGGAGGAGTGGACGTAGTAATCGAGATACTGAACCGCTATAAAATTTCCGGTGTCTCTTTGTGTGATTGCTCTTGATTTCTCTCTCCTCTTTTTACGATTCTAAAGCATGCTTTTGTTAGTTCTTTGGGGTCTAACTACGTTCCATTGAGTAATTGTTTCGGGCAAGTTTGATAACCGAGTAAGATTGGGTTTGGGTGGGCCACCCTCGGTTGCCATATAGTAGCGGTGTGTCAAAGCGACACACCTCAATGCTCAGGAGTTCGGCGAATCCCATCGCCGCTCTTAGTCCCTTTGATTCTATACTTGCACCCTATCTCTAATGATCATGTCATATTAAAGGAGTAGTTAACTTCCTGATAGCCTGAAATTGACTCGTGATAGCATGTTTAAATTTATTTGCACGATAGTTCTATTGATAGTGGATTCATGATTTTATCTCGGGATATATCATGAAGATATTATTTTTGAGATTTTTGTCACTCCGGTGACATTCGCCTACCGCTTGCTATTGGTTTTTGTAGCATGATAGGAACACACAAATTAGAACCCTTCGCCAGATATTCCTTCCGACCGGACTGAAACTTTCTTCATCGAGGCCTCCGTAAATCTCCGCGAGTCTTGGATTCTCACAAGGATGTCGAGCCAGTTGTCCTGTACTGAAATCCTGGTCTTACTGTGTAGGATAGGGTTCGATCAGCCTTTGGACCCATAGAGTGGGGTTCTGTTCGGGTTCTGTCAGCTCTGATCTGAATGCGGCCTGCCTAGAAATCGCGTTCGTCTTGCTCGCGACTGTTACCCTGACCATGTTCTGTCTGATTGGGGACTTGGATCTAACAGTGTCATGAAGACCGTGGTGGGTCTCTCAACCGCATTAAGACTCATCCTGTGTAAGCGTGTCAACTGCCCTGTGTAAGTCTGTAAACAGACGTATCGTCTTAGTCGACTGACTTATGTTTCTATTGACTGACTTCTGTCTCTGTCAACTTACTTCCGTCTTAGTCGACAGACCTTCTATTTTTGTCGACTGACTTCTGTCTCTGTCGACTGACTTCTGTCTCAGTCGACGAACCTTCTATCTCAGTCAAGTGACTTTTGTCTCTGTTCTAAACGCGGTCATGCCCCATACCGTGTTATGAATATTGCGGTGTGTATGTCAACCACGTTCAACCTGGTGTTCTGACTGTTTCTTTCATGATGGTGATGTGCATAGACCGATCCTAACATTTCGTAGCTAGCGTTTCCTGACGTCTTTAACCCTTCTTTAAGAGGTTATGATCCTCATTGACATATTCATATGATTGACTTCCTTTCAATATCATTCTCTAAAGACTCATTACTTCAAATTGTTGAAAGTCCTTAGAATAGTCTTATTTCCAACTCCCATGATTACGTGAGCATATTATTGGAATTTTGTTGCCATTATTAAATTGTCTGGAAAATATTGATATGGGACTTTGGTATGACACTCAATGCTAGGCGATATTTATAAGGGCCCGGATCTGGTCCTAGGGGCGAGGCAAAACCCAAAAGTATATTGATATTATGAATGATCAGGTGTGACATTGCACCTACTATATATGCAAGATTGGTTCTAGACAAATTTACATACTTGGCATGATTCATATATGTTATTGACATGATTTTAGATATTGAGGCCAAGAAGGGGTAAATTGTTGATATGAATTCTTGTAATTGTGATCTCTGGTACATGTTATTGGCTAATCATTCCTTATCTTGTACTTGTGAAAGTCATCTTGTCTACCTTGGATATTCATTCGATCTTGCCACTCTCTTGATTGTATTTGAGTTTTCTGCCATGCATCATATAGAAATTTTCATGCAATGTTAAATTACTAATCACTTATATTCTGCCTGATGATAGAGATATAATTCCTACTGAGCGCTTTTGCTCACTCAGTTTCTTCTTAATATTTTTCAGGTAATAATGAATATGTTCCATTAAACGAGGAAGGGCAAGAGTGATGAGTGCTCCAGAAGATTGGTGTCAATGTCTTTTTATTTTCTTAAGTCTAGTCCGGTAATCTTTAGTCTTTTCTTCTTTTCATGTTCATGCCCAAGCCAGCGTCAATGCACCGACAGGGTGCGTAGACGCTATCTTCAATATTTTCAAATGTCTAAGGAGCTTGAACGTGGACGCTGCAGCTGTTCAAGCAATGCATGAGGCCTTCACACTACGTCAACGCCGTCAGCTCAAGGCGTTAACGCAGAGGTTCTAGCTAGATGAACAAAAAGGAAAAATTGGATTAAGTGGCTACCTCGACGCATCTGATATTGGCCTTGGTTGTATCCTTATGTAACATGGTAAAGTGATTTGTTATGCTTCGAGAAAGTTGAAGCGTCATGAGGAAAATTATCCAGTTCATGATCTGGAATTAGCTGTTGTCATTTTTGCCTTAAAGATATGGCAACATTATCTCTATCGGGAAAAATTCATTGTATATTCAGATCACAAAAGTCTAAAATATCTCTTCTCTCAGAAGGAGCTAAACATGAGGCAAAGAAGATGGCAGGATTGCCTTAAGGACTTTGATTTTTCTATACAATACCACCCTGGCAAGGCGAATGCTGTAGCTAACGCACTCAGTAGCAAACCACTGGCAACCTTATCAAGTCTCAAGAAGGGTATGACCTATCTTATCGAAGATTGTACACATTTGAATATAGATATTGAGGCAGAAAAAGATGGGTGTATGATTGCCAACATCAAGTCACAACCTACACTAATAGAAGATCTAGTCAAGTTACAAGATAATGACCACATATTAGTGGAAATCAAAACCAATCTTGATCAATGGCTAGATTTTTCTGTCTCAAACGATGGAAGGTTATTATTCAAAGGTCGGATATGTGTGCCAGATCATGCCGACACTAAGAAGTTGATTATGGAAGAAGCTCATAAGTCAAGATATGCCATTCACCCTAGTGCTACTAAATGTACCAAGATTGAAAAAGGAGTTTTTGGTAGCCCAACATAAAGAGAGAAGTAGCAGAGTTTGTATCTCGCTGCCTTACTTGTTAACAAGTTAAGGCGGAACACTTAAGACTAGCAGGAAATCTACATCCCTTAGAAATTCCCGAGTGAAAGTAGGAGTGCATAGGGATGGATTTTATCATGGATTTGCCTAAGACAAGAGGTGGACATGATGGTATATGGGTGATTATAGACCGATTGACTAAATCTACACATTTTCTACCTATCAAAAGTCGATGGTCTGTTGATATTCTAGCAGCATTATATATGAAGGAAATTGTTAGATTACATGGTGTCCCTGTCACCATTATTTATGATCGAGACCCTCATTTCACATCATAATTCTAGAAAGGTCTACAACATTCATTAGGAACCCGATTGAACTTTAGCACTACCTTTCATCCACAAACGGATGGCCAAACTGAAAGAATGAATCAGGTGAAAGAAGATATGCTCAGGGCTTGTACTATTAATTTCGGTGAGAGTTGGCATGACCATTAGCCTTTAGTTGAATTTACCTATAACAATAACTATCAAGCGAGTATTCAAATGGCTTCTTTCGAGGCATTACATGGAGGAAGTTGCCGTTCACCTATCTGTTGGAATGATGTTGGGGAAAGATAACTTCTAGGCCCTGAAATTAACAAGAATACCACTGAGAAAATAAAGCTAATTCAAGAAAGACTCCAGATGGATCAAGATAGACAAAAGGCATATGTTGATAACAGAAGGCGAGACCTGAAATTTCAAGTGGGAGATCATGTATTTCTTAAGAATTATCTAGGTCGAGGTATTCGAAGATTTGGCATAAAAGGTAAGCTTACTCCGAGATTTATTGGCCCTTTTGAAATTCGTGAAAGGGTTGGCGAGGTCGCATATCAGATAGCTTTGCCTCCTCAATTATTTGGAGTTCGCGATGTATTTCATGTCTCGATGCTAAAAAGGTATGCTCTTGATCTATTTCAAGTTATATGTTATGATGATCTGGTGGTACAAAAGTATATGACGTACGAGCAGAGGCCACTCAGAATACTTGATAAAGAGGTACGCCAACTTTGGAATAAAATCATTCCCATGGTAAAAGTTCGGTGGAATAAAAGTATAGACCAAGAAGTAACATGGGAGACGGAGGAAGCTATGCACAAGAGATTTCCAGAACTATTCGATTGTAAGTACAATTACACTCTCCATAAATCCCATGTAATGAATTTGAGGACCAAATTCTCTTTAAGTGGGGGAGGGTGGAACACCTTAAAAATTTCTAGGATTTTCTCTTTCATCTTTGTGTGTCTTCATCCTCAAAACATCTTGTGCGTGAGGTCTGTCACCGGGTAAGCCGCAATTGCAGCGTATGTGTGTTTGTCTTCTTGTTTTATTTTTATTCCTTCCTTGTGGGATTTCTTCCCCATGTGTTTTGAGGACTTGTCCTGGTGTGTGTGTGTGTGTATGTGTATGGGGCTAGTCCCCGTGTTGTGCTGGGTTCCAGCATGTGTGTGGATCACTTTTGGCCAAAGAGTGAAAGCCTCACCAAGTTGGTGAGGGGTGGATGTAGGAGTGCTTGGTAGCATCTAACCACCTTAAAAATTGCATGTGTTGTGGTGTGTTGCGCATTATCCATTTCTTCTATCCCACCTTTGTAAGCTTTCCTACCTTTCTAAATACATCTCATTTCATTTAGCTGATGGCTCTATGGTTTCTATTCTAACCTGAGCTTGAACTGGTTTTCCTGATTCTCTGTCTTGTTAAGTTTTAAAAGTGGTCCGACTAGTGGTGAATGATCTATTCACCCCCCTCTAGATCCTCTCATACCACCTAACAGACAGATCCCAGAGTAGTCGCGGGGAAGCTAGCCCGAAACTGGGAAGGCCCATATTGGGTTACAGAGATGCTTGGCAAAGGGGCATACAAATTGAGGACCTTGGATGGGCAAGAAGTTTCACAAACTTAGAACTCTGTAAATCTTAGAGCATTTTTTCAGTAAATAGAATTTCTTACTCCCTCTCACTATTTTGAGCCCCCATTGCCAATGGATCATCGTAAGTCGGCCTGTGAGCCCAACTATGGTGGCTTCCGAGCTCCTAAGAGATGAGTACTTATGCTCCTCTCAGAAACGATGGTATCCTCTGAGCTCCCAAGAGGCGAGCACTCATGCTCCCCTCAGAAACTATGGTAGCTGCCGATCTCTCAAGTGGCAAGCACTCTAGCTCTCCTCCAAAAAATCACTTAAGATGACTCTTAACCCCCACAAGGCCAGCAAGAATCCTCTCCTTTTCAGGAAGAAGGGTGTACGCTCACCTCCAAATGTTCAAAGGTAGCTTCCAAGCCACTAAGGGTGAGCAAGAATCCATTTCTCCTCAGGAGGAAGGAGGTATGCTCAACCCCGAGTAACCAAAGATAGCTTCCAAGCCAGATATCTACAATCTGAGCAATAGCCCTCTCCTCTTTAGAAAAAGGTTGTACCCTCCCTCCTACAATCACTGACGATGACTTCTAAGCCTCCACAAAGACAAGACATCCCCTTTAGGGATCATACGGTTGCTTCATCCCTAGAGACATACAGAAACCCTTCGAAGATTCTGCCTACTCTACGATGCCTACAAACACTCTATGCGAGAGTAACCTGACAGGGTCAAGACTTGCGTAACTACACCATGAACCAGCCCTGGGCACGTACAGAAAAATAAGAGCAAAGTGGAAGAGAAAGATCGTGTATTTATTTATTGGTGATACACGGGCCCTCAATCACTATCTACATACTCATCCGTCTCGGAGAAAGATGGTAAGGCAGGGTCGTGAAAGTGAATTGGGCACACCAAGGCTATGGCGGCGTTGGTGCCGTCGCGATAGCCAACCAGCCAACCTTGCACAAAGTCATTGTCTACATCGACCAATTCGTTAGGCGTGGGTGGGGGAGGACATGATTTGGCCAAAGCACTACTTGCAGGATCTGCGCCCTTGGGAGGCACTGGGTCCGGGAGAGTTTCAGTCACCAGCTTCACCGGAGGATTGTCGATTCCCACCACAGCAACGACAGGAGTGCTGGGGACCTTGGAAGGTTCCCCTTCCACTATGAAACCAAGAGTTGGCTGAGACATGGTGGCAATAAAGGCGAGATCAAGGGAATCAAGAAGCTCACAATGCCTTAGAGCGGTCCTCTAACCCTGCTATTTATAGGGGACGTCTTCTCCCCTTTAAAGGAGCAAAGGCGAGTTCTAGTTGGAAGTTTTATAAGTTTCAAAGAATTTAAACAAATTATTCTCTATGAAAGCTGGCCTTTTACCTAATGGGGGACAAACGTCGTGGGTCCATTGCCCGCCTCATCCACAGGCTGCAAGTACATCTTGGCAGCGATTGATTATTTCTCCCGCTGGACCGAAGCTGTTGCTCTGAGGGAGGTCACCGGGGAGATCGTCGCCATATTTGTCCGCCACAATATTATATTCCAGTTCGACACCCCTGACTAAATTATCTCAGACAACGGCAGCCACTTTCGCAACCAGAAGGTCTACCGGCTGGCAGAAAAATACAAGATTGACTGGAAGACGTCAAGTCCCTACAATCCACAGGCCAATGGTCTGGCTAAAGCTTTCAACAAAACTCTTTGCACTCTCCTGGCTAAACTTGTTAGCTCCAACAAGAAAGACCGGGAAGAGAGGATGTACGAGGCACTTTGGGCGTATCGAACAGTGTACAAAATCCCGACAAGCTGTTCACCTTTCTCCCTGGTGTACGGTTCAAAAGCAATAGTCCCCATTGAGCTGGAGATCCCCTCCTTGCGGGTTGCCATCCAGCATGAGCTAGTCCGTGAGGGACAGACAAATGTCGGGTGAAGACTCGAAGAGCTCTCCAGTCTATAGGGAAAGTGGCTTCAAGCCCAGCAGAACATTCAGGTCTATCAGGCCCGAATAGCGCGTGCCTTTGATAAGCCCGTCAAGGAACGCGAATTCAAGAAAGGCAACCTCGTCATGGTCAAGAGAAGAGACGTTATGGCTGTCAACCCCAAGGGCAAGCTGAATGAAAATTGGCTCGGACCCTACGTAGTCCAGAAAGTCTACGAGGGCGGAGCCTATGTGATTGTCAACCACCGCGGGGAGGTTCAGTTCCCATCTCTTAATGGAAGACACTTGAGATTGTATTATATCCTAGCACCCCCATTCAATGAATAAAATCATCCTCCACCTTGTTTTGGGGTGGCTTTGCACGATCGTGCCTGGACAGCTTGATCACTACTTATGTTTTCATAGGGTAAAAAAAAAGAAAGAAAAAAAGAAAAAAGGGAAAAAAGAAAAAAAAAGAGAGAGAAGAAGAAGAAAAAGGGAGCAAAAGGAGGGAGAAGAAGAAAAAAAAGAAGAAGAAGGAGGAAGAAATAAAAAGAAAAAAAGGGGAAGAAGAAGAAAAAAAAGAAAAAGAAGAAAAAAAAAAGAAGGAAAGGGAAGAAGAAGAAAGAGGAACTAGGGGGAAACATCTCCCGGTGCCGAATCGTTGCCGTACATTGGCGAAGATATCAAGAGACAAACAAACCATATTGGTTCCGCCACCCCGGTGACACCGACGAATGAACACCTTACCTGAGCCTTATGCCTAGGATAAGGAAAATAAACCCTTCTTTGCGTTAGCACTGACCCAGTGCCGACGAACGCTTCAAGAGACAAATAAACCATGTCGGTTCCGCCACCCCGGCAACACCGACGAATGAACACCCTACCTGGACCTTACGTTTGGGATAAGGAAATAAACCTACCTTTGCTTTAGCACTGACCCAGTGCCGACGAACATATCAAGAGACAAACAAATCATGTTGGTTCCACTACCGTGGTGACGCCGACGAATAAACACATTACCCGGACCTTACGCCTGGGATAAGGAAATAAACTCCTCTTTGCATTAGCACCGACCCAGTGCCGATGAACACCTCAAGAGACAAACAAATCATGTCAGTTCTGCCACCCCGGTGACACTGACGAATGAACACCTTACTCGAGCCTTATGCCTGGGATAAAGAAATGAAATCCTCCTTTGCGTTAGCACTGGCCCAGTGCCGACGAATACTTCAAGAGGCAAACAAACTATGTCGGTTCTGCCACCCCAGTGACACCGACGAATGAACACCTTACCCAAGCCTTACGCCTGGGATAAGAAAATAAACCCCTTCTTTGTGTTAGCACTGACCCAGTGCCAACGAATACTTCAAGAGATAAATAGGCCATGCTGGTTCCACCGCTCTGGTGACACCGATGAATGAACACCTTACCCGGACCTGTGACAATAAATAAGGTGGCAGACTATGAGGTGTCCTTTCTCTAGCTGGATTACTGACGTAGCCATCTCCAAAAGGTACATTAGATGTGAGATGATGACAGGGACAAAAGTCAAACCTAGGTACTCCATCTAGAACTCAAAATTCGTGTATTTGGACATTTACAATACCTATTTTCTCTCTATGGATTCCCCAATTGATTTGACAGTAGGTAGACTTGAAATGCTTCTGGGAGGTCACAGAGGTTGACCTTCTGTGAGACAGGTATACCTTTCTTCTTCATTGAGGTCGATGCAGTTGGATTTTGCTCACTGAGGCATTTCATCAAACAGTTCCTTCTTCATCATTGAGGTCGATGCATATGAGGTCACTAAGGCATTTCATCAAATAGTATGCATGTGCATCGACCTTGGTCTCTACATGTGCATAGACCCTAAGTATGCGCAGACCTTATTAGTTGGCTTCCACAGGTGCACAGACCTTGGTTCCTTCATGTGTAGATACTTGGACATATGCGTAGACCTTGAATTCCAAATGTGCACAGACCCAAAACATGCATAGACCTATATGTGCGTAGACTTGGATGCTGCATGTGCGTAGACCCTAGACATGCACAGACCTAGTAATTCACATACGTAAAACATGCATAGACCTATATGCACAGACTTTAAAACATGCATGGACCTATGTGCACAGACTTTAAAACATGCATAGACCTATATGCAGAGACTTTAAAACATGCATAGACTTATATGCAGAGACTTTAAAACATGCATATATATGCACAAACTTTAAAACATGCATCAACCTCATAGAAGACCAGTGTGAATGTGCATCGACCTTATATATGCATAAGGCAAATGAGCATCGACCTTATATATGCACAAGGCAAATGTGCATCAACCTTATATATGCATTAGGTAAATGTGCATCGACCTTATATGTGCATAAGAAAAATGTGCATTGACCTTATGTATGCAAGAGGAAAATGTGCATTGACCTCCTTAGTCAGAACCACATATGTGCCTCGACCTTCTAATGCACTAGAATGAACATGCATTGACTTGGTATGCAACCCTTGTGCACATGCATCAACCTTAGTATGCAATAAGAGGAATGTGTAACGACCTGATAATGCTATAATGTAAATATGCACTGACCTTACTCTTCAATTTTCAGCATGTGCATCGACCTTAGTCTGTGCTATACTCAATGTGCATCGACCATTGTTCAGTGTTGGTAGAATGTGCATCGATCTTAGTTACTGTGCCAGAATGTGCATCGACCTTAGTAGCCTCAAATGGTCATGTGTGTCGACCTTTGTTCTTGAAGTGCTGACGTGCATCGACCTTAGTAACCTCAAATGCTCATGTGCGTAGATCTTTTTTCTTGAAGTGCTAAAGTGCATCGACCTTAGTTTGTGGTATAATGGAAATGTGCACAGACCTTGCTTTATGCTTAGTAGAAGGTGCATCGACCTTACTTCTTCATGAATAGTAATGTGCATCGACCTTACTTGTGTTAGTGAAATATGCTCCGACCTTGGCTACTATCTAACACAATGTGCATCAACCTATCAAAGGGTTGACTCACAATTTTGAATAGTTGACCTGTTGTTAGTTCTTGAATAGGGGCGTTGACCTATGTTGACTTTTCTTGTTTACTATGTATTGACTTCTGTGCACCTATTAAATATGATCACTTGGCTTGATTTCTGTGCTGCCAGTATTATCATCTACCTTGATTTCTATGCATCTAGTTGTCTCGATTTCTGTGTAACCATGTATCTTGAATTCAACCTTGATTTTTGTGCTGCCAATTACCTAGATGTACATGTCATTCTTGATTTCTTATACTTGGCTTACAATGACCTGAAATGTGTGAATATTCACGTTATCAAGTGCAAGTTAGACTCATTAGTGACTCATAGGCAGACATCATCAAAACCACATTAAGGTAGAGAATCATGCGTGTACCATACATGCACAACATTCTCCACCGTCAAACTAAGCTCCTGACTCTTTGACCAATCTTACATTTTTCAAACAAATTTTTTATCTCAAGAAATTATGTTCCTCAATTTTATAAGATTGGAAACAAACGAAGGGGAGAAGGGGCCGGGATGAGATGGAACACAGAGCGAGCTGCCAGTGCGAATTCTACTGCCCACTGCCTCAGGTGGCTTCGTGTTTCAGTCGTCGTTCATTCGTATGCTTTATAACAACGTGGCAAAATGCAGAATCACACAACAAGCAAGCAGACTCTCAAACAACGATTGAACGCTACGAGTCACAACCCCAAACATGCATGCATGTGAAAAACCAAATCCGCACTCTACTAAACTCTCTTGACCGAGAAAATAATCTTGATTGGATCTCGGGGGGGAGATGAATCGCGACATTCTTCGGGACTCCATTTCGGCGGCAAGACCTGTTTTGTGTCTCCTTAGCGAGTGTTCTTCCGAAATTGGCCCGGTCACTTGTCCAATCTAATGCCTCAGTGGAGATCTTCCCCATGGAGATCAGTGATTACACTGAAGTTGATGCTAGCTACCTGAGAAGCAGATCCATTTCTCGTCTCAAGTAATTCACAAGAACAAACACATAAGACATGCAAACTAACGAGAAACACATGACATGAGATTCTCTGCACCCCCCCCCCGGCATCTCCCCAGCAAACTGACCTTGTCAGGAGTCAGTCAGACAAACTACGAACGAGCCAGCAACCTGTAAGAAGGCATGTCTTCGAGGCGTTGAATGTCGTCAAGCAGCAACTCTCTTTCCAGTTGACGGCATGTGGATTTCATCACTGTCTGGACAGACACGAGCGATGTTATATGGTTAAGCAACTTTAAAAGGAACAAGACACACACAGCTGGGGGCGTACATTGAAATCCATGTATGATGCATGCATGGCAAGCCATTGCTGATCCATTAGCTTGAATGCAATGCAGTACAAAAGATCAAAAGCTCTTTCATTCTCTGCAAATATCAGGTTAGAGGAGAGGTAAGAAAGTGCTCTGCAAGGAGTGGAGATGTTTAAGTGAAGGCATCAATTGTCCATCGTTTGTCAATCATTAAAATTGGTAAGTCTAAGCTGAGAAGAGATGTGAATAAGCTAAAGGAAACAGCGCAGCTCTTTTTTTTTCCCCACCGAAACAGTGCAGCTGCTGATGCTTAAGCACATAAACAGCCGGGAAAAAATTAGCTTCCATACACCGGGGAGCCACTCTTGCCAATCTTGTCCTATCAAGACTGAGTAGTCTTCATGGAGCTAATGACCCATGAACCGCCATGTTTCTAAGACAGTTAAAAACACATAAGGCATTCTCTGTGTCTTAATCCTAGTGGGGCATACACTTCTAGGATGCATGCCAGGATGCACATTTTGACACACCTGTGAGTAGCTTCAAGAAAACTGCTCCCACCATCGAGCGTGGTTTAGCTACATATAACCAACATAATACTGTTATTGATCATTTGCAAAACAAGTCTTCAAAGTAAATAATGAGGATTATCTACCCAAGAAAAAAACTTTGGAAAACATGGCCAATTATCTAGACATGTTGCTGTTTTGATGAAATTGGTTTTATTTAATAGAATTACGGGGAATGCAAGGAGATTTCAACCATGCTAGGCACATCAATATCCTAAAAAAGGATGCATACCAACTTGGAGATCAAGCATCTGGATAAGCATGAAAGTGATGTTCACGCCAGCAATGGCAAATGGGTATTCCCACATTGCCCGATCTCCTTCCTGCTTTTGTAGAAGATCTTGGAAGGATTTCTTCTCAAAAAATGCAGTTTAATTAGATTTTGCCAGAATAGCATGCAAATGGATATTCAGAAAAACAAGATATATTGTGATAAAATGATGAACATAACCAGGGGATCAACTTGATCTTACGTTATCATTATAAACAAGGTAGAAAAATGTGGGTTCTGCATCTGGATTTGTCAGGATTCACTCATTTTGCCATCGATCCTCCCTTAAGGAAATTTCATCCTCAAAATTCAGGACAAATGCGGGAACACAGGGGAAGAATGCCTTATCCAACTGACAATGTCGTCAAAGCCCCAGCACAGAAAACCTCGGTTCTCACGAAAGCTCCTATCATGAGGGATACCGTCAGATCTTAATCACAGACAACGCCGCGCTCCACACACGACACACACATAGGTCATCAGAGCGGGCATAACACAAAGGCGTAGGTCTAGCATCACCTCATACAACACGAGAACTAATCATGGCACTGCTGCCACCATCTCACTCACCTAGGAGACATAGCCTTCGTCACGAGAAGCAGCTACCGATCCATCCTATGGTCGGCGGATAACCACACATCAGCTTCATAACCAGCTGACTGGTTTCACGCCCGACTCAAGGGAACAACCAATACAGAGCCTCCATAAGCTTACGCAACCATCTCAACAGACCGCAACCAGATCATCAGCGCAGCGCCAAGAATTACCTCACACATGGCAAGTCGATAGCCAGACATATCACTGTGCCAACTCTGCCAGAAGACAAACTTTGACAAAGCCCAAATCTCATCTGGGAGGCACATCATGGAGACGACCACCAAGGCCTCACCGATACACGGCTCTCGCCATTCTCGAACCACAAACACCAGCAACATCTTCTGTCTGTGAAAGACCACCCACTTGTCGCCAGACACTCATCAACGGAAAACCTTCACCGGCCCAACAAGCACGATCCAAATCATGACAGGCCACCCGCTGACTCTCCACAGACCAACACCGCACCTCGAGCCAACTCTCACTCAGACACTGCATCCGATCTAACCTCACTCCAACTCTATCCTCTCAGGGGAGTACGGCAAAACCACATGACATGACCCTGGTGCCATTGGTCTTTACCTCACTCGACTCAGACTTACGGGGGAGCCATCACATGCTGGTCTCCAAGGATCACCATGTTGGACTGGACTCTGTTGTAGTTAGGTTATTTATTTCTATTAATTGTTGAATTGTCCTACTTTATTTCCTATTTTTTTGTACCTCTGCACTCCTTTTTAGCCCTTCCGAGCCCTCCGGCTCGTGGGCGACGGGCCAAGATTCGAATGGTATCGGACTCCTCCCGGTATCCGGATCTTGGGTCGTTACACACGAATAGGGTCCAACGACCCCTGGGTCATAAGAACGCACGAACCAAGAGAAAACCACTCCCCCAGAGACCCACACGACGTAATAGGAACCTCGGTCGACACAGAAATAGAGTGGCGGTCCTCCCTGGGTCATCACTCCAAGTGGCGGCCAGCCCTGGGCCGCAAAACTGAGCCAAGAGGCGGCCAGATAGTGGCCGCAACCCGGCGAATCTCGAGGGCTAGGTGGCTGCCTATCGCTGGCCACTACCCCAGTGGGGTGGTCACCCCCGGACCGCCCCCACCAGGAAACGGCCATGCCTTGGCCGCAACTTGGCAGGGGTCCCCCCAACTATCATATTACGCATCCCGAGGGTGCGTTGACCAGACCATAGAAACGATCGGGGACTGGCTGCTACCCCAAGGGTAGTCGTGAGGCCGCAACCCAAGGGTGGCAGTCCCCTGAGGGCCGCAACACCTAACCGACAATCAAAATCATATGGCGGCCCTCTGCGGGCCGCCTCATGGAGATGGCGGTCTCTGGTAGGACCGCAACTCCAACCCGAGCGTAAAATCGGCATAAACGATGAAAAAAATCCCATCCACGCCCCAATCACCTCAAGATGATGGGGAAATAAAGGGAAACTCTTTCGCTACCCTCCTAGCATCAATCTATACCCATAGATCGGTCAAAAATCTCGAGAAGCACCAAATCTGACGCTCAACCCCCAAACATATATTTTTCCACCCCGGCACAAAACAAGCCTCTCTCGACCTCTCCTCGGCCTAGAAATCATGAGAATGGGAATACAAAGAGGAGGGATCCGTCCCCCTACCTCAAAGAAGCTTTAAATCCTCCGGATCAACACTGATCTTCGAATCTCGGTCGATCACGAACACCATGCCCCACGCCACAAAATCACCACTGCCGCGCTCGCCTCGTCGCCACCGTCGTCACCACGCTGCCACCTTGGTTCACCGTTTGCAGCCGGAGGAGGAGAGGGCCGCGTCCGCGCACGAGGGAGAGGCAACGGTCGAATGGGGTGGGGGTTCTCACAGGAAGAAGGAAGAGGGAAAAAGAAGAAGGTGGGGAAAAAGAGAAGAAAAAGGGTTTAATATATAGAAATCTAGAAAATATAAAAAATATAAAAAAATTGAGAAAAAAATCATTTTATCAATTCTCAGAATACGCTCAATGCACTGGTAACATCCCAGAGTCGAAGAACGTAACGGTTCACCTGTACAGGGTTCTGAAGGCTCGTCAGGAAAAAATACGCGTAAATCACAAAATGTGCTCCGAGACCCCCGAAAGTGATCCGAAACTCACGGATCCAGATCCAAAAAATATCCAAAAAATCTGGGACATTACAACGTAGGCAACCCAGTCTGGATACTGGGTTGGTCGGAGAAGTTCAGAGCGTAACTTCTCGCCTACTTGTTCCTACATGATTCCTTGTCGCTCAGAGTTACAACGTCTACTGCGTTGTTGAATCGAACGATATTTAGGGTCCAACTTTAGCTAGCGGGTGATCACCACTGGTGGGATCCCGGAGAACTCATCCTCGGACTAGGTGCACACGTCTCCCTCGGCCTCTGCTGGTCGCGACGCTCTTGATCTTGGTGCTCGCGCTTGCTTCTCTCCCCTCATGGGGAGTCGGCCGGTCATGTGCAGTCGAGTTAGCTGGTCCCAGTCGCTCGGCCCAATGCTGCATTGTTCTCCTAGCAACTGGCGTGTTTCTGAGCCAGCGCGAGAAGCACCATCAGCGTCGCCAAGGATTCCACTCTGAGTGTTCGTCGGAGGATGGTGTCTCAGGTGTCTTGCATCAGCGTTGCTGTGGCGATGATGACGTCCTGGCGAGGGATGCGGAAGACTTCTTTGCAGGAGTGGGTGACGTAGTCCCACAGGGGTTCCTCGTGGCCCTGCTTGATGGCGAGGAGGCTCACTGTAAATCTGACCTCCTTTTTACAGCCGATGATGTTCTCCTTGAACATCCTCTTCAGCAGTTGGAAGGAGGTTATGATCTCGGTGGGTAGTGCCTCGAAATAGGTCCGGGGGTTCTCTTGCAAGGTGATGATAAATGCCAAACACTTCACAGTATCCGAAACACGATGGAATGTCAGGTTAGACTCGAAACTATGTGGTCGGCAGGATCGTTGGTACTATCGCATGGAGTAAACGTCGGTAGTTGAAACTTTGGGGGGATTGGGGCATCCATAATTTTTCGAGAGAATGAGGTGTGAAAGTCTGAGTAGTTGTCGATGAGCCCCCATGGTCCTTGTTATCTGGAGAATATCGTCCAGATAGTGGACCTTTCCTTCGAGCTCGCGCTCCGCCTCCTCATAGCATCGCAACCACTGCGCCATATCTGGATTGGAGTGCAGTAAGCTGTCGGGACGCCGGGTAGGTAGACTATGTGGGCGTTGCGAGTACGTGGCGGAGACATGGGAATAATCACTCACTCGACGGTCATCCGCTACGATAGGTGCACCCCCGTTCTGGGGGAGCCCTGTTGCGGTGCGATCCTGATCCGCTTGCCAAATGAGGAGGCCTTAGCATACCTCCGTTAGCACCTAGATCTGGAGGCACATCTCTGCCATCTCGTTCGTAGAGCCATCGAGTGGAACCGCACTGCGAGACTAATGAGTGGAAGATGATATTTCATGTGACTCCCGCCAGGAGCCTGGAGCTTGTCGGGAACCCTGACCCCCCTGGCAGATGGTAGTGTTGCGATAACTTCCTCGAGATGCCATGGCTTCCTGCTCGTTTCTCACAAATGGTGCCAAAACATGTGCGAGGGATGAAAGTGTTCCCCTGCAAAATATCTAAGTGGTTTTATGACATGTTCTAGAGGTAATCTTTTGAAAAGAGCCCAATTTCGAGTGTCACCATTTGAACATCAAGTGCCTGGTAAAGTCCATACTACGTGATACTTATGCTCGGGGATATTAACTGGACTAGTGCCTATATGGAAATTAAGTTACGGCAGTGCCTTCACTAGATATCTGCGCAGAGAGAGTGAGTACAGTACAGTGCTACAGCAAGGACATGTGGATGATAGAAAGTGAGAGTGCTGATATTTGTTGCCATTGTATGATAGATTTCCACGTGTTTATACCTGCAACATTGCCATCGACATTATAAGCTGTATCTAATGAAGAATTTAAAGACACCTAAAGCATTTCTACTGAAGCATTGTGAGGCCCTGATCGTTGGTGGATCTGCCCTCTGTGAATTAATGCGAGTTGTGCACCAGTCAATGGACTGATGAACCTAGAGTGAGTGATATTTTTGCCGCGAACTACGGTTTGAAATTGTGCCCAGTCATTTTGCAAAATCTGTCCGTCATCAGTCTATTTTTTTTTTTTTGTAATTTAATGCTTCGGTTTTCTTTCATTCACCAATCGTGTGAACCCCTTCCAATACTGATCCAAGTACATGATGACAAAATGATTGGGTGTGTGACCACAAACATGAGGTGTGTGGCCAAAGAATATAACCACAGGTTCTGATACTACGATCAAATTCGAAATGAAATTAAAATGGTGAAGAAGCATTCGAGTAAGCTGAAAGACACCAAGGACCGATGGCGGGGACCGGTCACCGCTGTTTCTCAGCTGCTAGTCCCTTTTGATCTAAATAAGTCAATCATTGTGACAAATGACTATTACACCCCGGCTAGAATTGACTGATAAGGGTTATCAAGAAAAGGTAAAGGGAAGTAACGGAAGAAAAAAAAGGAGATCAGATCAGAAAATAGCATGAGAGTGAGTATGCCTCCGTTTAACTACTTCCTACACATTGGGAAATGGGGTCTACGTGGAGGGTTGCGGTGTATGCTCTTGGATTTGTATCTCATGAAGTGAGGATATCAGTATGCATGGTCATGAGCTCGAAGTAATTTCTGTGTCAATCCTAGTTTTGCGGTCAAGGAGGTACCTTAACATGATCGATGGTATGTCCCATCTTTTGCTTGGTTGCATGACTTGCATCGCCCCTATTTATTACCTAACATAATTGATGGTATGTCCCATCTTTCCCTTCTATGATTATAGCTGACTCGTTAGTATAATTTATTTATACTTTGCAGTTTGCACTTTCCTATCGGCACACAAATTGACGTGATTGCCGATGCCAATAAGTCTTTTATTTTGACCAGTCTTCGTAGGTAGCTTGGCTCAGACCTCCTTGGTGTGAGTCTAGTAAAGCCCGCCCCCCCTCCCGGAGAGAGGTCTGAAATGTCGTGGAATCATCTTAAATGAGCCTTTGAGCATGGTGTGAGTTCTGGGGCCCTGGAATACAGTACTATTTAAATGGCGCCAGAAGTGGGAAAAAAGCAGATAAGAACAACTAGTATGAAATGTCACACGTTGTCGCATCTGTGATAATACCACCCCTCACTGGAACTTCTGTTCACCTGTATAACACTGGAAGGAATACTGAATAGTGAATCCTGAGCAATGCTTGAAAACAGAAACCCGGGACAGATCCAACGCGTCCACCCAGGAAAATGGAAGGCAGAAAACAGCAATCCACCCCCAATCCCGACCGGCACTGGCTCCTCCAACTCCATTACCATGGCTCAACTCAAGTACTGCCGAGCGGCGGTAAACAACGGTAATAGAAGCCCGTCTCCAAGCATCAACGAGTCCAGATGCGCACTGATCTGCCCGATAACCGGGCCGATCCAGTGCACTCCTCAATCCCCACACGCTAACCAACGCGAAAACCAGACGGTGGGACGCCCATCTGTAGGGCAACCGCTAGCTCACCGAGAAAACGGAGAGAGAGATAAGAAAAAGGCTTAGAGAGAGGATAGGCAGACCTCTTGCTCGGAGAGCGGCTTGCACTGCATGAGCTGCGAAATTTGCTCGTCGATGTTGCCATGGGAGTCGGACGGCACCGGATCCGCCATGGTCATCTTCTTCTCCTAATCGGCAAGAGGGATCGATCGGGAGGAAGCGGGTAACTACAGCGCTTGAAGCAAACCCTAGCCCCAGCTCGCCTTCCTTCTCGCGCTCCACTCTCCCTCCTCCTCCGCCTGGAGCACTCGCTTTACCAGGCTCCGCTCCCACTCTCTCTCTTCCCCTCCCCCACCTTATTTCTCGCAGAGCTCGCTAAAAAGGAGCGAGAGAGAGAGAGAGAGAGAGAGAAGAGGGGGAGGAGGAGGAGGAGGAGGAGGAGGAGGAGGGAGGAGGGAGGAGGGAGATAGGGAGAGGAGCAAAAGGGAAAGGAGAGAGAGAAATGGGGGAATGCGCAACAGCGTTCCGCGGTGTATTCGCAGCCCCGTCATTTGGAGATCGAGCGCGCGTGTGCAGGTGTTTGAGCGTGCGGGGGTGCACGTCAGCTTACGCGAATGGAGAGCAGTGCACCTGTGAATTGGAGGATTGCTAGTGGGTCAGATGTCTTACAGTAAATCTCAGGTTCGACTGGTTTAGGGGTTCACAAGGCTCATGTTTACCACACATCTCCCCGCTTCTCACAAGGTATGCGATCCTTCTTTTATTTTGAGGAATCCTTCCTCTGGCGATCACCCTCCTCTTAGCATCTCATGCTATATTTTGTTTTAGTTCCCCTTCTTTTAATATTCTTTTCATGTGTCACATTAATGCAATATTTATAAATAAATAAAAACAAATGATGTTTTGAAGTGACGAGGGTTCACAAATTGACGATCACGGTGGGACATCTATTGTTTTAATTTCTTTTGATTACCCGTTCCCTTGGCACCCTCGGTGCCCCTCCTTTAGCACCCACGTGTGCCCCTCCTTAGTGCTCCATGTAGCACACTCCCTAGTGCACCACGTGCACAATCCCCAACTGTGATTAGCCAATTTGAAACACTGTTCTTCAGCATTGGTTTGTTTTCTATTTTCAGTATAAACATTGGCTTTCCCTAAGTCGCCATTTCTTCATTTCGCGCCTTTCACACTGTCACTGTTTATATTTAATTTGCATTTTTTTTTGAATTCCTGTGATTCACGCCTTTGATAGGGGCGTCTTCATTACTTTGGACGCCTGACACCAAGGCGTCATCTGGTTTCTGCTACTACTGTTCCACTGGCATTTAACGCCCCTCACGGAGGCATCATTCTCTTCTTTCACGCCTTATTCCAGGGCGTCATTTACGTTCATCATTGCTGCCCCTGACTTCTGACGGCTGGCCCACAATCGTTATTTTCTGATACAATGCCTTCTCTCAGGGCGTTATTCATATTGCTTTCACTGTTACTTTCATATTTGATGGCTGTTTCTCAGTCGTCGTTTCCTGATATAACGCCTTCTCTCAAGGCATCATTCACTTTGCATTCACTATTATTTTGATAATTGGCGGCTGGTACACAGTCGTCTCTTCCTGATTCAGCGCCTTCACTTGGGGCGTCATTTATATTGTTGGTTGGATCGAGCATTGATTACTGTGGTTTTGCGCCTCGTCTGAAGGCATCATTTGATTTATTGACGGCTAACTCCAAGTCGTCATTCTATTCAGAATTATTTGTTATATACTCTTTCTCCATTGATTGACGGCTATTCAACAGTCGTCTGTTTTATTTGAAGCGCCCCTTTCTAGGGCGCCATTTCAGTTTGTGTTAACAGACGTTGGCTTTCTGCTTTCATTCCATCTATTTGATTGATTATATCTTGATTGCCTTATTACTGCCTGATTTTACCTGCATCAGAATTGCATACATCGCATTTTGGTTGAGAGGTCCCCTCTCCCTCTACCTAGGATCCACACACCCTCTTGGAATTGGAAGGACCCTCCATTAAGCATTGCGTCTCTTTGGACCGAAAATTCCTTTTCTAAGGCCTCCATAAGTCCCCGCACCCATGGATTCCCTCACGGACGCCGGGCTGGTTGTACCCTTTTGAAGACTCAGGTTTAGACATCCTATACGTTGGTAAGAGAGAGAAATAATCTAGAAATCACGGAGTACACCTAAGTTGAAACTAGGAATTCCCTTTCAAGGAGAGAATTGGTTAATTTCAGACTCACTTAACTCTCTAAAGTGAAATCCTAAAACATTCCGATCATCATAACTTGGGTGAATTTTTTGCTTGATTGTGTGATTACTTTATCTCTCTTGCTAGCATATAACATTGTCCCTTTTATAAGATGCAACTCCATTCAGGTAAAATCATCAAAATGGCAGATTATGGCTATGAATATGAGGGTCATGACGAGGACCTCTTTGCACCCTCTCATGAGGATTATGCACCACATTCTACCCACTATGAGGGGGGCTATGCCCCGCTACCACATCAACCCCAAGTCCACGTGGTAGACACCACGGCCCAAGAGGGTCTGTTGCCCTCCCAAGCCCAACCTACCACCCACGATCCATCCGGGGCTGCTTCCCCGTCTATCAATGTCCAAGATTTGATCCAAGCCTTGTCTCAATTAGACGACTCTCAAAGACAGGCTATTCAATCCGCTTTGAAAGGGAAATCTGGGAAATAGTCACGACCTCGTAGTCATGAACCCTACACCATCTAGGGAATAACCTCAATAACCTTACCAGAAACCCTAGACCTTGACATCGGGAAAGCACGAGAAAGCTTCTGGGAAACCACGTCTCACAGACGGGAAACCAACACTCGGGTCACGAGAATCCCACGTCACGTGGCGAGTACCTACCCACCAGCAGCAAGGCCAGATGTGTCCACTCATGTCTTAGTCTGTGCCCCAGGAGTCTCCCTCGTCCCAGGCGACACTGAGACACTGTATAAGTAACACAGGATAAGGGTCTAGTCGGGGTCGTGCTCGTCAGCATGTGTCCGAAGTCCCTGACCACGTGTGCACACATTGACTAGCTGTGCTACGTCAGGCCCTCTAGCTAGTTTTCTTCCCAGCCCAGGCTTGAGCCGCCACAGTGGGAGGCCCTACAGCAACCAGCCTAAAAACGTCACTCTCAGGTGTAGCTCTCCACCTACTCCCTGATAAATCGACATACAAGTGCCCAGGCAGCTACAACTAGTGAGGGGTTACTAAACGTGAACACTGAAAGCCACGAACACACCCGTCGTGAGTAACACGGAGTACCAGGTGGCTCAAGGCCACTAGACTCTGGACAGGAAACTAGACCTACTAACCCAACAGTCCATGAGTTATGTGACTCGTGTCAAGACAGTCATATAGGATGGCTCCATGCCATCAATCTGGCCTGACCTTGGGTCAAAAACCACGGTAGAAATAATTTATAAGGCCGCACATGGCCGCCGAGTTCAATCCCTTTTCCAAAGGGAAGCTAAGAAACCTCCAACGCTAGGCTGGGTCATAAAACTCACAGTTCATAGGCTATACGCATGGCCCGCATGAAAACCACTTTTTAAGAAGGCTAACAACATGCGAGAATAGCCCTCTGCACTCATGCCGGTACCCGACGACTTGATTAAGCATAACACGAAAGCCCAAAACACAAAAGGGTCACCCAGACCCTTAAAATCCACGGGCATGCTAATCAAGGTAACACAGTATCTCTGGACACCCAAAAACACGGTCACGGTACCCTCGGGGTGTCCGGGACATCCATAGGGCCATAGGTCAACCAATGGGTCGCAACCGGCTCGATTGGGGGCCAAAACGGGTTGAAATAGGACTGTTCAGTCGACCAATCCCCCGGGTCGGTTGACCAACGGTTGGGTCGACCCTCCATGGGGTGGGGTCGACAGAGCCCACAGCCAAAGAGGTATGCAGTGTAGGTCGATCGACCGAACTGGTTCGGTCAGTCGACCTCCAGCGGGAACGTCAACGTAGCGCAAGCTGCATCGACCTCCCCAATAGCATCAACCCAGTAGGGACTGAACCCCACTGGGTTCATCCCTCCTTTGCGAGCCGTTCGGTCGACCAATCCCAACCGATTGGTCAACTGAAAAGGGCAGAGAGCCACCCGACCTCACCCTAGGAGGTCCGGTTCGACGCCCACTCGATCCCAATCGAAGGAGAAAATAGTAGGGACCATTCCCTAGGTCCCAAAACATAAAAATGGAAAGAAATAAATGGAAAAATGTCGCTCAATCCGATAATACCATCACATGCCCTAAAACATTCTTTTAACCCCTCGGCGTGAAATAAACCCACTCACAACTCACCTCGGCCTACAAAACTATGGGAAAATGAAGAGCACGGGTGAGGGAACCATCCCCCTACCTCCACCAAAGTTTTAGCGCATCGAGGATGCCGTTTCCTCACGAAATCGCTTGACGACCATCGTCGGGTTCACGAACTTGCGAACGAACCGCCGCGCCTCCACCACCTCGTTCCATACTCCATTCTTGCCACTCCACAGCCCTCGAACCTCGCCGCCTCACCCCCGCCTTTGTCTGTCGGTCACCGGAGAAGAGAGGGAGAGAAAGAGAGAATGTGAGAGAGGGGAGGGAGAGAAATGAGAGATGGGGAGAGAGAGGGGGCTGAGGATGGTTTAAATTGAAAATATTTTGAGATTCTACGAGGCTGCGGCCATTCTAAGACCGCTAAAAGAAATTGACGGTCCAGTTGAGACCGCTACCAGGTGGACAAGCAACAAGGTTAGGCGTCAATGCTGGAGGGTCCACAGGTCAACGTATTAGAAGGAAAAGTGAAAATGGTCCACCACGGGTTGCAATAAGAGGTTTGCGGTCCAACAAAGGCCGCTATCAGGTTGGGTATAGTAATGCGATTCAGTTGACTAAATTGGGTCCTCGGTCAACCTGAGGCATGGTGGGACCGAACCAGGGTTCAACCCACACATCCCATGTCATCTGAGGGGACTTTGGTCGACTTGGAATGAGAATAAGTTGACTTGGCAACTGGCACACACGCCATGTCAGAAGGAGAATGGCGATGCAAGCATGACCGCTATCGGATGGTAGCGGTCCCAGAAGGGCTACTTTCTGGTCGAGACAGGGCAGAACCGTCATGCACTTGGTCTGCCCAAAACACGAATCGGTCGAGTCAATGGGTTCAGACTTTGGTCGTACAACCTACCGAACTTCCTAGTGGGAATCCAAGGCTCGTGGGTACTTACGGAGGTCTCATAAAAGTGGTCCTAATCTGATGGAAGGAGTATCCGGTGGAGAGTCCCAACTATTACAAGATTGAGGTGAAGAAACATGGAAAACGATAGTGATGCGGTCAGTCATCACCATCGAAGTGGCATGGCTATCAAACAACCTTAATAAAGTACCAATCAGTGATGGAATTGCAACAATTTAATGAAATCATGAACAATTTGATCACAATTACTACTTATTTAGCATTAAGAGAGACAATTGATAAGTCATGAGGTAAAGGGAAAAACACAATATTCCAGCAGCTAGGATCCATATATAAGTTAGATTTATGTGTTCCATATAACCCTAATAGTCAGGTGTATTTTTACCCTATTCAGGCTGTCTAAACAAAGTGAAAAATAAGCGAATAAAATAGTGATCAGACTATAACCCGAGCGCTGCTGGCGGCCGAGAGAGGGCCGCTACCCTGGGGTAGCGATCGATCAATGACCGCAATCACACCCTAACATTCATATTAATTTTTTTTCCTTTGCTAGAGGGAGACGGTCTATCACGAGGTCGCCATTAGCATAAGACAGTCTAGAGGGAACAACATATAAAAACTCTTTTTTTAAAAAATGTAGGTTAGCGGTCTGTCGGGCGATCGCTACTAGAGAGGCAGTTCTTGCAACGACCGCTATCATAATTCCCGTCATGGCCTTCGGCGAGCCCCGACACACCTTGCTTAGAACTCAAAATACGAATGGTATAGTTAAAAGAAATTGGGCAAAATAATGCCAATAGAAAGAAGATAAAATTTTGCACATGATGGCATGCTCAATTAAAGTTTTAGCCTGTATGAGTCATACTTTCAGATCGACACATGACAAAAGGGAACGCAATCAAACACTAACTGGACATGCCTCGACAAAAATAAAATTACTAATGCTACACTGGACAAAAATTAGGCTATTTACGGTCAAAATGAAGAGGACTGGAGGATGCAAAAGATGGCGTAACTTAATTAATCCTACCTGAAAGGAAGAAGAAAGGGATACCAACACTAGAATTGCAAAGGAAAGCCCCACTCCTAAACGCGACGTCTCCTCCCTCGATCGTGCACACCGGCGGCCACTGCTACCAAAGGAGGTTCTTGTGAGTATTGGGCATCATCTTATAGGGTTAGGGTTGCACCTAGGGGTGTGATAAGGAGGGGAAAAGTCATGGAAATTGATCGCACGTGACACTCACGCTTTGATCGGGTCACGCTACCCCTGCTCAAAATTGAACTAGTAGGGTTAGGGTTTTCACGCAGAGATAGAGGGGAAATGGGCTTCTATCCAAGGCTGATCGATTAGGTCTGGAATGAGCCCATTTGAGCAAAATTTAGGTTTAAATTTGACGAATTAAGGGCCGATTAATCAAACCTCTGATTTTAACCCAAAAACTCCTAATTTCGAGCCTGATAACCATACGCCACTCCCTCCAGTGCATTCCTATCATTCTTTCCACCCTCCTTTCAATACCCTTGGAATTCCCGCATGTCAAGTTGACCTATCTCGGCCTTCCGTAAAAGGTGAGTGTACACCCCCGTCGCGAGGAAAAGAACCATAAAGGGAAATTCCCCGCAGTCACAAACAACCACATTTGTAGCCTTATTAGAACTCCTCTCCATATTGACAAACTCACAGCTTCAAGGCAACGTCTATCTTATGCCAGAGCTTGTGTCATGGTGTCTGCCAACAGTGAACTTCCAGAAGAAGTTATTTTTAAAGATTTAGAGGGCAAGACTCGCAAGGTTACAGTATCTTATCCCTGGAAGCCTAGAACATGTTCTTTATGCAAGTCTTTCAGGCATTGAGACAGACAATGTTTCTCTAGAGCTCCCCCGTTTAGAAAGGAATTCAAGTAGAAGTAGAAGACAATAATGCAGAGTCACCTCCTAAGAAAAGAGATTCATCAAACATGTCAGTTTTTATAGGAAACAAATTCTTAGTTTTGGCTTCACTATCGGAGCAGAATGAAGCACCAATTCAGGTTTAATCATAGTATATAACCAGAGTCAAGAAGAATTAGAGATGGAGAAAGTCGACACTGGATGGCACCAAGTTGGTCAACCGCCAAGTCAGAAGGAATCAATCTCTGAGAGTTCCTCCGAGATTCCCTCAGCTAGAAACAAAGTGCCGCAAGTTACCCTACCTCCTCCAGATTCTCCAGATGGGAATTTGAAATTTAAAACTGGTGCAAGCTCAAACTCCATAATAGATTGTCATCAGCAGCGAGATTTGAGTTTATCAAGGATAGACTTTCCCTCGTTGAAGGAAGTGGTTGAGAATACGCAAGGGGAAGATACTCTCATGCTACCCCCTACTTCGAAGGGAAAAGGGAAAGTAGGATCCCAAGGATGCCCATCCAAACCAAGGTGATCACCCCGCCTCACCTCATAAATAGTTCTATAAATTCCTTACATTTGTTTTAATGAAGATTGTCCACTGGAATGTCAGGGGAATTAATAAACTAGAGAGACGTGTTCAACTTAAGTTCATTCTCTCTCAATCAAAATGTGATATAGCTGTTCTCATTGAAACGAACATTCATCCAAGGAATTCAGCTAGATTTAAGCAGAGTGTATGACCAGATGCACACTTCATGCATAATCAGGATGTTAGAGGTAGAATTTGGATCTTTAGTGATCCAAGGAAGTTTAAAAATAGTCTGATTAAATAGACTGATCAGCTAATACACATCATTGTCAGTGATACTTCAACGGGGCTCCACTTCCACTTTACTACAGTCTATGCCTCAAATCTTCTTTCCCAACGAAGGATGCTGTGGAAAGACCTCATTGATTTGTCACTTAACTCCAATGGTACTCCTTGGATGGTTGTAGGTGACTTAAACACCATACGCTATCCGAATGAGAAGATGGGAGGAAATCAGGTTCCTTTGGCCATTCTTGAAGAGTTTGATGATATGGTAACTTCTTCCAACCTTTGTGATATAAAAACTATAGGCAATTGCTACTCTTGGGGCAACTGTTCTCTCCCTCCTAACAGAATTGTAGCAAGGCTGGATAGGTGCCTAATCAATGATCTTTGGCTCAATAATTTCTCAGAATCTTATGCTGAGTATTCAAGCGAACTATTTTTAGATCATTCATTGATGAGAATTTTCTCTGAAAAGGAAATCAAGTCAGGGAAGAAGCCTTTCAAAATTTTCCACTTGTGGACTCAACATCCACAATTTTTATTTGTTGTGCAGGAAGTGTGGAAGGAGAACTTTAGAGAAACTCCACAGTTTATCCTATGGTCTAAACTTAGGAAGTTGAAACACGTACTCAAGGACTGGAATTCTAGCTGTTTTGGAAATGTGAATGATAACACTCAAAAGGCTAGAATGGATGTATACTTATGGTTCAATAGGAACTTAAAGCAGGTCCAATGAACATAAATCTCATTTCATAGGAGAACTTCTTGGTAGCTCATCAATGTCTACATGCCATAAAGACTCAGAGGCAAAGAGGAATGGTGCTCAAGTTGGATTTTGAGAAAGTCTATGACAGGGTCAACTGGAATTGTTTATTTGCTATGTTGGGGAAGATGGGTTTTGATGAAAGGTGGATTGGATGCATCCGGTCTTATGTCACATTAGCCACTTTTGTAGCCTTAATCAATAGACAACATTTTGCTTATTTTCATAGTGGTAGGGGTCTTCAGCAGGGAGACCCCATGTCCCGCCTTTTCTTTGTTCTATTTGCACATATTGTAAGTAGAATGTGGTTGAGAGCAGAAACATATGGGCTGATCAAGGGCTTCCAGGTTAGAGTAGGTAGTGTTCATATCTCCTATGCGCAATATGTTGATGGTACCATTCTCTTTTTTGTAGGGGACGAGAGATAGTTATATGTCACTAGACTCATGTTGGAGTTGTTAAAGGAAGTCAGTGGGCTTAAGGTGAATTTCAGCAAGAGCAAGTTAGTGGGAATTAATATGGGAGATAGAGCCCTACAAAGAGCAGCTGTCATCCTAGGTTGTCATATAGGACATTTTCCCATCTCTTATTTGGGCCTATCGCTGCCCCTTAGGGTCATATATTGCAGTGATTGTCACAGTGTGATACAAAAGTATGAATTCAGACTGGCAGGATGAAAGGCAAGGCTCCTCTCATACCGGGTTGAGGGGGGGGATGGTGCTTTGCAATCGCTGCTGAATAGTCTCCCTATCAATTACATTTCCATCTTCTAGATTCCAAAGACGGTTGCAAGTAAAATTGAGTCTATTCAATTAACATTTTTCTGGCAAGGTAGTGGAGGCAAGAGCATGGGATGACACAACATAACATGGGGTTGAATTTGCAAGAGCAAGGAGATGGGAGGACTGGGCATCAAAAATATTAGAGATTTAATCAGACTTGGCTATGCAAATGGCCGTGAAAGCTTGGTTTCGAAGAAAATGGGTTATGGCTCCAAGTCATTCGGTGGAGATATTATGGTAGAGTTTGGGACTGGGATTTGAACCCAGCCATTGAGCACAATATCTCTCCCATTTGGAGGGGTATCTTGTCGTGCACAGATATCATTTGGGCTAGTGCATGGGTCCAACTAGGGAATGGGTAGAGGTGTCTGTTTTGGAAAGATTGATGGTGTGGTGACTTTACATGGGAGGACATCTTTCCGCAGCTTTTGCGATTGCTTTTGCATAGGTGGCATTAGTTCCCCAATTTTGGGCCATAGCTATCAGGGAGAACGTGGGCTCCATCCTTTAGAAGAAATCTTAGGGTGGTGGAGATTGAATAGGTGGAGAAATTGCTCTCTTTTCTCTATGACATTGCTCTAGAAGGTAGTAGCATTGATAAGTGGTGGTGGAGATGGGATAAAGAAGGTTTTCAGTCAGCTTAGTTTACAATTTTATTTCAGATGGACAAGTGAGGCATGAACTTGGACCAAATAGTTGGAACCCTAGGAGTCCTTCTAAAGTGAACTCGCTTATATGGAGGGTCTCACATGGGCGTTTGTTGACATGTGATAGGTCGACTTCATTCATGACAGGTATCCCCACACTATGTGTTCTTTGTGGAGAAGAGGAGGAGACACTAGATCATCTCTTCACAGGTTGCTCCTTTTCTAAGGAGGTTTGGACATAGGTTTTGAGCAGGTTTTCAGGTGCCACCATGCTTCAAGACAATGTGCAGAAATTAATCGGAAAATAGCACAATCGATATATTCTTAAGGGTGATAGGCTCATATGGTGGCTCATTCTCCATCCCACCCTTTGGGCTTTATGGGGAGAAACAGATAGTATTGTCTTCAGGAGGGAAGCTAGAGTTTCAAACAAGATTGTATCTTTTATTTTGGAGAGTGAGAGAGTGGGCTTCAGTTTTATGTAAAGTGGACTCATACAATTCTTCATTTTTTGCTTTGTTGGGGCCACTTCAGCTTGGTGTGCAGAATTTTTAAGAACTCATAAGGTCCCTGATGACATATGAGATGAACATGAAGAACAAAGATGCTGAGATAAGTAAGAAGAAGCCTCTAACTCTCAAAGCTGGACCAAGTACTAAGGACTTATCAGAAGATGAAGAGCCCTCAAGCAGCAACTCAGAAGAGGATGAGGTTACTCTATTGACAAGGAAGTTTAGAAAATTCTTAAGAAAGGAAGGTACAGGCTTCACAAAGAGGAAGCCTCAGGTATTTTAAGAAGCTTCAGGCCAAAGCCTGAAATTGTTAAGAAGTCTGAAAAGCTTGTTTGCTACTCCTACAGGAAACCAGGACACATCAAGTCTGAGTTTCCAGAAGGAGCTAAGAAAGCAATGCCCAGGTGGAAGGGCAAAAAGAAATAGGCCATGGTGTGCACATGGAGTGATGAACAAAAGGAAGAAACTGAAGACAGCTCCTCTGAAGAGGAGATAGATGATCTCTGCCTGATGGCGAAAGGAGAAAAGGACAGTGAGGTAAGCTCTCCTTTTGAACATTTTTCTACTAAAGACTGGAAAGAGGCTTACTTCGAATTGATGAATATGCATGAAGTGTACAAAAAAGAAAATAAAGCCCTAAAGAAAAAGATTGACTCCATTATGCAAGATGAAACTCTAAATGAAAAGATTACTTCCCTGGAGACTAAAATTGAACATATAAGAAAAATGAATGAAAATTTGGAAGAAGGAAGAAAAGAAATGAGAGATTTGAAGGATGAAAATGATAGCCTAAGAGATGAAATTGATGAGTTGAAACTAAAGACGCAAGGGTATGTAAAAGACAACAATCTGTGCAATGAAAAATCTAATGCATTTAAACAAGTCAACTCTCAACTGTTGAAAGAGAATGAAAAACTTCAAAAAGACCTAGCAGATAAACAAACCACCCTTGAAAAGTTTGTTGATGGAAGTGAGAACTTGAACGCCCTACTAGGGACTAAAATGAACTTCAATAGGGAAGGGTTAAGGTATGAGCCAATTAAGAAAAAGACATTTGGGCTAAAAACTACAACCTTTGTCTCATCTTTCGAAGCATCAACCTCCAAAACAACAAACCAAGAAAATGATAAAAACAAAGGAAAAGAGAAGGTAGGAGAACCAATCAAGAAAAGTCCCCATCAGCCTAAAAAGTATCTCCAACAGTCCCAAACAGGCAAACACCAGTCCAAATCCAAGTCTGCACATCCCAGAGGAAGAAATAGTTCGAATGCTAGAATAGGTTAGGACTACCCTCAGGAGAGGTCGACACCTTCATGGTCAAAAGCCCAGAAACACCCTAGGGTTGCACCAACAGGTCGACACTTTAGTTACAAGGACCCGACACGTCTCTCAAATAGATACCGTTATAAATGGGTAGAACGAGAGATAGGTCGACACTCTCACTATAGGAGGTCAACACATCCTTCCTCCAGGGACCTTTATATGTGGCCAGAACAGGGGACAGGTCGACACCTCACCTCCTACAGGTCGACACCTTCATGGGTCAGGGGTAGTTATGTTTTCTATGATCATAGGTTCTCCCAACCTCAACAACCCCGGCACTATGACACCTTCAACCCTTCTAGACCAAACAACTGGAACAGATGGTCCAATAACCAATCCTCTTCCACCATTCCTAAAACCCATCAAGCCCAAGAAGCCACAAGAGAGAAAAGGAATATGACTGATGGAAAGAAAAACCAGAACTTCCAACAAAGCAAGAAAAATAATAATGTTAAGAAAGTCTGGATCTCTAAATCTGTGTTATCCTACTTTATAGAGATGAAAAAGTTGTTGTGACCAAATCGTCCTTGGGTTCCAAACATTATCACTTTATTCCTTCTCCAGGAGTGTCTTACAGCCGTGCACAATCGATGGTATCTAGACAGTGACTACTCAAGACATATGACAGGAGATAGAACCAAGTTCTGTCTCCTAGTAGAAAAAGAAGCTAGACATGTCACGTTTGGACAACAAAGGTAAAATAATTGGTACTAAAAAAATATGAAAAAATTACCTCTGCGATTCTCGAAAGACGCACAATGCAGTGGTACTGTTCCGGAGTCAGAGAACGCACCGGTTCACCCTGCACAGCATTCCTAAGGCCCGACCTGTAAAAACACATGGAAACCGCTAAACTCAATCCGGGACTCACGAAAATAATCCAAAAAAAATATTCAAAAAATCTGGGGCATTACAGCCCTCCCCCCTTAAAAGAATATCGTCCTCGAAATTCAGGACAAGCACCAAGCCACAAGGGGAGAATGACATAAACCAGCTGACAACGCTATCAGAGCCCCAACTAAATCTCGATATTCGTAAAAATCACGATCCTAAGGGAGGCGGCCAGACAATGATCACAGATAACGCCTCACTTACGATCCAAGACACATCGATCATCAGAGCAGGCACATGCAAGAGGTACAAGTCTGGCGTCACCTCAGCCAACATGAAAACCAACCATGACATCACTGCCACGATCTCGTTTACCGAGAACATGCAACCCTCATCACGAAAACTAACACCGGTCAATGCCCACGCTCGGAGAACCAACCAAACGTCAGCTTCACAACCCGCTGACTGATCTCACACCCTGCACCAAAGATAACCAACGCTGAGCTTCAACCAGCTCACACCTGGCAAGCCGACCACTTACAACAGCACCGAGCCAACTCTGCCAGAAGACAAACTTCAAGCAAACCCAAGATCTAATCCGAGAAACGCACACCTCATAATCGGCCACCCATGGCCTTGCTGGCACATGGCTTACGCCATTCTCGAGCCCCAACAACCAGTATCTTCTGTCTGTGAAACACCATCCACTGGTCACTAGATACGCGTCAACGGGAAACCTCCGTCGGCCCAACAGGCATGCTCCAAATCACGACAGGCCATCTGTCGACTCTCCCACAGACCATTATCACAACTCGATCCAAATCTCGCTCGGACACTGCAACTGATCTCGAGCCTCACGCCAACTCTACCCTCTTAGGGGAGCACGACGAAACCACATGATAGGATCTCTCCTCGGTCCTCACGCCACTCGACTCAGACATACGGGGAATCCTCCCATGCTGGTCGTAAACCGGGGATCACCATATCCAATGCCAACGTCTCTTCAGAGACCACACACACAGGCACCGTCCATTGTCCAATTGAATCCCATCTCATCTCAATTACTCTAAGTGGACGCCTGCCAATCCTGATTTCGCTCTTACCACAGAGTCTCGGGACATAACCTCTTACAATCCACGACACACTTCTCCAGAACCGACAAGTGTTGCCTACTACCACAGCAAGAGGATCGATAACGCCACGACCAATGCACACAGGTCCCCAGACAATACACTTCTTACCATGATCGATCACTCGATCAACCTCACCAGCCGCTCACGGTAACCAACCGGGACCCATAATCTTGTCAGAGATCACTTCTCCAAAAATATGATCTCATCGAAGGACACAGCTTCCAACACAGAAACAGGGTACTTATGTGACAATCTCGCCAGTACGTTTCTCCCAATTCTCCATCCAGCCTATGACACAAATCACAATGCCTCAAGTAACGGCACGACAACAACACGTCTCACGTAACTGAGACAATCTCACACCGAGGAACCAATCCTCCGACGCTCTACACATCCTCAAAAATCCACCCGTAGCATCCAATGCTACGATCCTCCACTGCGCACTCAGATCCACGTGCATAGCCACCACAACGACAACTCGGGACCCTCCATCCCGACAATCCTCTACAACTCCGTAGGTTCTGATCCTTAACACATCAAAAATCATAACACTAAATGTAAATTCTCACAAACACCGCCCAACTGGCACTCATCCTTCCGGAGCAGTGCCAACACACCCTTACACATCAGGGAATGGGCAATGCTTCTCACTGGCAACCACCTTGCCAACACAGGATTCGTCTCGCACAGACTTCATGGCACACAAAGGCCAACCAATCTGGACACATGACACAAGATGACGAACCTTAACCCAACGCGATCTCCTCCAACCAATGGAAAAAACTCAATACTCCTCCGACCAACGGAAGGTCCCCGTGCTCGACCTGACCTTGAACCTTACACATGCTGGGAACAGCACCTTCCAACACCGAAAAACCATTACCTCTATTAGGTCAGCACCTCTGAAACACTCACCAAGTGTCTTGTCAGACTACGATCACAACACCTCTCGATGCACCATCACTGCGACTCCTCAAACTGCAACACACCATGTCTCGAGCCGCAATACGAGCCATAACCGGCGCCTGCCAATGCTCATCCTCGAGCCGCAAGCTCGCCACTGCCACACAATCTCAAACCAAATCTAGGGCAACCACAGCCCAATCCAAGAAGATCCTCCGCTCATCCGAGCACATCTCGACCAGAGCGCTTGCTCTACCACCTCGAACCACGATCTCAATACCTCAGGGGCTAGATGAACCTCAAGCTGGGGTGGCCAACCTGATAACAACTCCCTCAAAGCATACTCACGGCCACCTAACCACGAGCAATCCTTGCCAGCCACTTGACCTCGCTACTGATTCCTCAAACACAACATCGCAGTGACACACCTGTCGGTAACCTCTGCCCAATGCAGCACAATCGGGGTCACCATCGATGGGGGAGAAGCTCTCGACCTCGATCCTCAGACCCCACGTCGGCACTCCGACAACGACAGCAACCACCTTCATAGTGCCAATGCCGCACACTCACGCTCTCACACGAGAAACCAAGCAAAAAATAAGCACAAAACCCTATGCCAGCTGCTGACTGTACTGGACCTTACAGACTTTGATCACTGTAATATCTTGAATTCCTATGTGCTTCCACAACCATATCTCTGATACCAACTGTAGTGACCCGGGATTCAAGTACCGAAAAGGAACCGGCTCGACTCGAATCTTGGCCTGCCACCCATGAGCCCGAAGACTCGGAAGGGTTAAAGGATAGGTGTGGTGTACATAGAAATAGAAAATAAAGTAAGATAATAGATATAATTACAGAAATAAATATCTAACTACAACAGAGTCCAGTCCAACAGAAAGTACAGTCTAAAGTAGTAAAATGTACCACATGCTGAGTGAACACTCGGCCCGCAAACTGGCAACTAAGAACCTCCACGCAACGCCCTCGTACCTCGAGGAAGAACTGTCACACCTGAAAACTAGGGGTGAGCCTCCTATCACTGGCTCAGTAGGGGTCCCGCGGAACCCCAACTGAAAATAACAGCGATACGGAAAGCAGCAACTACGATAAGAACAACAGTAACAGCAGGAATAGTAAACACGATGGCCTATAAAACCTCAGCTCTACAGCTACTCCTACTGTACTGGAATGGAACCCGACACCCCAATCCCACGGTCGGGGAACAACCAGACACGAACCACTAGACTACGACCGCCCTAGTCACACTACCAGGGAAACGACATGACGTCACTGTCGTGGAGGCCTGTCCTCACAGACAAGGGCCCACACTAAAATCATGTGGTCTGAAAACGCAGTCACGACCTCACCATCGTGAACTCAACGACGTCTAGGGAAAGCCCTCGGTGACACTCACCGGAAACTCTAGACCTCAACTACGGGAACGCTGCCGAACCACACACGAAGCTTCATCTCACAGACGAGAAATAGAAACTCAGGACACAATAACTTACATCACGTGACAGGAGTACCGCCCACTAGAAGAACGACTGGATGCGTCCCCTGACGTCTTACACCGCGTCACAAGTGTCTAGCTATCACACCCTAGGCGGAGACAAAGACACACCAAGTAACCAGGAACACAAAATAAGGACTAGAAGAGGTCACGCTCGTCAGCGCGGGTCTGACACCCTCAGCCCCGTGTGCACACTCAGACCATACGCCTAGGCCTATCCTCTAGCTAGTTATTCCCCCTACGCCTGGACTCAGCTGTACGTGGGGGCCCTATAGTAACCAACCTAACAACCGTCTCTCGCGGGTCAGCTGCTCCACCACTCCCGGGTGGGTCAGCACACGCGTGCCGTAAGAAGGCTACGACTAGTAGGGGCTCACAGAACGTGGACAAAAAAAATCACATACGCACCCATCTTGAGTAACGCAAAGTAACAGGTGACCCGAGGCCACCAGACTCTGGACAGCCCACTAGACCTATTGAATTCAACGGTCCTTGAGTCACATGACTCGGGTCAAGATCGTCGCATGTGACGGCACAACACCGTCAATCTGGCCTAATCCTTAGGTTTGAAACCACGGTGACACACGAAAAATCCCCAGCCCCAGGCTAGTCAACTGGACTCACAGTCCAAGGCCATACACACGGCCCCCTCGGAACTCGGAACACACACGGGGTCACTCAGACCCCAGGACTCACGAGCGTGCTAACCGAGGTAACGCGGCACCTTTGGACACCCCCAGAAACACGAACACAGGTCCCACGATGTCCGGGACATTAACGACGCCAATGGTCAACCACTGGGTCACCATCGAGTCGACCGGAGACCAACACAATTGTTGACACCCATTTTTTACCGATAAGTTGAGTCATTTCTCTTACCACCATTTGTTGATGCCTCGAGTTGTCCATTAGCTATCAATCGTTATTATCCCTCTAGTAAGATTTTGTTTGGTGGCCAAAATATGCCAATTGATTTAGTCTGTATGAAGATGAAGGATTATGATGTAATCCTAGGATCAGATCGGTTAGCTAGAAATGAGGCTAGTGTCCACTGTAAATCGGGCTCTGTGACTTTCTTTGGTAACCCCAAACTTTCTTTTGTTGGGATGAGACATGTTAAGTTCGCGCTGCTTATTTTGGCACTTCGAGTTGAGAAATTATTGTGGAAAGGATATCAGGCATTCTTGGCCTTGGTCTCATTGACCGACAAGAAGGAGTTGGAGATAAAGGACACCCCTATTGTCCGAGAATTCCCATATGTATTTCCTAAAGATTTGCCAATACTTTCACTTGAAAGAGAGGTAGTCTTCTCCATTGATCTAGTTCCTGGCACATCTCTAGTTTCTAAAGCTCTATATCGTATGTCTCTCGCGAAGTAAAGAGAATTGAAAGTGTAATTACTAGATTTGCTTGAGAAGGGGTTCATTCATTCGAGTACATCCCCGTAAGGAGCCCAGGTGTTGTTTGTAAGGAAGAAGGATGGATCACTGAGGTTGTGCATTGATTATCGTCAATTGAACTAGCTTACTATCAAGAATAAGTATCTGTTATCGAGAATAGATGAGCTGTTTGACCAGATAGTAGGAGCATAATATTTTTCTAAGATTGATCTTCGATCAAGATATCATCAGTTGTGAATCAAGGGCAAAGATATTCTTAAAACAACATTCTGAAGCTGGTATTGGCATTTTGAATTTGTAGTAATGCCTTTTGGTCTAACAAATCCTCTTGCAGCTTTCGTGCAGCTAATGAATAGTGTGTTCTGGCCCCACTTAGATCAGTAGGTCGTAGTATTTATTGACGATATTTTGATATACTCCAAGAGCAAGGAGGAGCCTACAGTGCACCTAAGGATGGCATTGCAGATATTGAGGGACCATCAGCTATACGCCAAGTTTAGTAAGTGTGAATTCTGGTTGTAAGAAGTGTCTTTTCTGGGGCACATTATTACTAAAGATGGAATTTTCGTAGACCCCTCTAAAGTAGAGGCTATAAGAAACTGGGATAGGCCTACGAATGTGACCGAAGTAAGAAGTTTTCTAGGCCAAACAGGGTACTATCAGAGATTCATTAAGGATTTCTCCAAGGTTGTGGTACCTCTGACCAGATTGACCCGCAAGGAGAATCGGTTTGAGTGGTCAGAAGACTGTGAACGAAGTTTCCAAACCTTGAAGGAATGTTTGGCCACTACCCCTGTTTTGGCCTTGCCTTTTGGAGAAGGAGGATTTGAAGTCTATATTGATGCCTCGGGCATTGGTTTAGATTGTGTGCTTATGCTGCATGGTAGGGTAATAGCCTATTCTTCTAGACAGCTGAAGAAGCATGAAGAGAATTATCCTATCCATGATGCTATAGTGGTTTTCACCTTGAAGATCTGGAGGCACTACTTGTATGGAGAGACTTTTACGGTTTTTTCTAATCATAAGAGCCTTAAGTATCTGTTCTCCCAAAAAGAGCTTAATATAAGGCAGAGAAGGTGGCTCAAGTATTTAAAAGATTTTGATTTCTCTACAAAATATCATCCTGGCAAAGGTAACGTGGTGGCTGATGCTTTGAGTCGTAAGTCAATAGCTAAGTTGTCAAGTCTCATGTTATAAGAATGGAGACTGCTGGAACAGTTGGCTGATCTAGACCTTAATGTTAGTAAGGATCGGGTCATGATAGCTCAGGTTCAACTTCGTCCAGAGCTGTTAGTAGAAATTAACACCCTGCAAGATAACAATCTAGTGTTAGTAGAAATCAATGGAAGTCTGAGCAATAGACCAGATTTTGTGTTGGCCAATGATGGTAGGGTGTTATTCCAGGGAAGAACATGTGTCCCTGATTTAGTCGAAATTGAAGTCCCACGATCATTGACACCCAAGAGGGGGAGTGAATTGGGTGATAGCAAATTTTAATTTATCTAAGAAAGTCTGTGAGTGTCAGTTTGTGTAATTGACTCTTGGATCAAATCCAGAGTCAATCTGCTCCTAGTGAGCTACCTTGTTTCATCGTCTTCGTTCTTTCCTCTTTTCATTTCTGAATTTGTCAAGCTGTGTGTCAGGGGGCGAGGGTAAAACCTCGGACAGCGAAGCTGTAAGGCTCAATGGTAGCAAGCTGTGAGTCTCAACGGTTTGGGATAGTTTTCCCAAAGCTGTGAATCAGCGATTTGTAGGGATTCATTCCCCGAAGCTGTGGATCAGCAGACTGAAGCTGTGAATCAGCAGTAAGCCACACTTAGTCTGAGTGTGGGGTGGATGTAGGTGAAAGTTGAACCACCTAAAATTTCTGGTGTACTATGTAATTGATTGATCTCTGCTGCTCATATGCTTGATCTATTATCAACTTAGATGAATGCTTAGGATCACACACAACTTACTTGTTCACCGGATTTAGTTAGTATATCTGAAACTATGTCTATCATCTAGAAGGTATATAAAAAGACGTGGTAGGAAAGATAGGTCATGTCTATTTGGAATCCCACCTCTTGCGTGAGGCTAGCCTCCGCTAGGTACCATAACTGGACGAGTGACATTTCATACATTGTTGCTTCTGTGATTGACTTATTTGCTAAATCTTTACATATCATTTGAGTATCCTCTATCTGTTAGTTGAATTCATATCTGCAACAGCCTTTTTCTAATTCTGCATCGTGTCTGGTTGCTGTAGATAAAATTTGTTAGGGTAGATCTATTCACCCCCCCTTTAGATCTAATCGTCCATCACACCCTACATGTGGGCACTACCTTCGTGGCGTATGTCACATTGTAAGGCGGGTTGGAGGGCAGCCCCACTTTGGCCCGGGAGCTGAAGACAAACGACTTATCGTCGCATGTCTGAGGGTCGAGGGTGGCCCCAACATACTGGAGGGTTGTCATAGAACATGGCTAGAGTGCTGGAGCCGCGGGTCGGCCCTCGGCTTGTTGTAGAATGGCTGAGATATGAGTGCCCACAAGGTGTTTGGGGAAATTACCGACACGCGTGTGTGGGCCGCATAAGGGTGCTGGGAGCATCCAAAGCGTGCGGTTGACCAAGATGAGTCTTCCTTTAACTTTAGAGGGCTTGAGGGAGGCATCTTTGGGGTAGTCCCCAGCCTCATTGCTGGGTGCCACGTGTCGTGGCTTGTCATCAGGGCACCCCTGGGTTGGCCTGGGTGGATGTGTTGAACGCGGGTAAACCTGCAAGTTGAGTGATCGAGGGTAGCCCCAATCAATTGTTGATGTTGTCGTGGGTCACGACTAACTGGTTGGGGCCCTTGGTTAGGCCCGGTGAGGGATAGAAAGGGATGGGTAGCCCACGCCTTAAAGGTGTTCAGGGAAATTCCTGAGCCCTCATTTCTTAATATTTTTGATTGGAAAATGTCTGGGTACAACAGTCCACTTCCAGTGTTTCATCTTCCAGAAGCTCTGTGATTAGAGGGGAATCTTTGGGCACAGGGTGCGCTGTAAAGATATCTGCTATTGCCTGACCTTTAATGGCCTTTTGTGGCACATATATAATATCAAATTCCATCAGAATGACAACCCATTTTCCCAGTCGCCCTTTCAGCGCTGGCTGGGATAGTATATATTTGACTAGATCAGCCCTTGATATCAGTTGTATCTCATGTGAAAGCATGTTGTGCCTCATCTTCTTGGCTGCAAAGACCAAGGCAAGGTAAATTTTCTCGATCGGGGTATATTTTGGTTCAACCCCAACCAATCTTTGAATAAGGTAATAAGCGCCTGCTCTTTCCCTTCATCATTATTTTGGGCAAGCATTGCCACCAGTGAGTATTCGGTGGCGGCTATGTAGAGAATCAAGGGCCTCCCCTTGACTAGTGCCTCCAACACAGGTGCCATCCCAACAACCTCCCCTCCACCTCCCACAGCCATTAGCCTTCACCCCTTCACAAATCCCATCACCCCCAATACACCTACCAGAAGTGGAGGTGTGGAGAGGCGCGATGCCCTAGAATGGAGATCCAGAGGTTCCAGTGGAATGAGGTGGCGAGGGACACGATGCCCTGGGAGAATTAGTGAAAAATCCAGCAGACCCAGATATGAGGGTGTAGAGGGGTGCGATGCCCAAAGAGGGAGGTCCAGAGGTTCCAGAGGAAAGGGGGCACGATGCCCCTGGAGAATTAGGGAAGACAAATCTGGAGGAATGTGATGCCCTGGGGAGAGTGGACTAGAGGAGGAAGAAAGGTTTGGAGGTTCCGGAAGAGTAAGACACCATTGGGCGCGATGCCCCGGGAGGATAAGAGCGAAATTCGGAAGGTCTGGATGCAAGAATTGGGAATGGGTGTGATACCCTGAGAGAAATCTAGAGGGGGCACGATGCCCGGGAAGTGTAAGGGGACCTAGAGATCCCAAAGGTAGGGATGAATGTGACAGGGAATGTGGAGGATCTAGAGGTTCCGGAAGATGGAAACCCAGGGATGAAGAAATGCAACTGCATGCGAATGCAATGCAATGGATGCGATGAATGCTTAAAATGCATGAAATGTAAAGAATGCAAGGGACGAGAAGATAAGATCCTGCTCCTTACCCGTAGAGTGTCCCATGAATAGATATTGGTGATAGACAGAAGTATGGGTGCAGTTGAATGGAAAATGGGTAGGATAGCGGAAGGCCCCTTAGCGAAAAAATGTCTGCCTCTCCATATTAGTGAAAGTGTGTAGCCAGTCGGCCTAAGGAATAAAACCAAAGCCCATGACGAAGCTTCAATAATGAATGACAACTCCCTTGAAGGGTAAAGAGCAGTAATGCGAGGGATTTGACAAGCTAGAATGGGAAGCATCGTGTCGCCCAAGGCTTGTGGTGTGTAAAGAGTGCTGAATAAAATGGGCATTCGCCCCCCGTATGGAGGAATGGGTTTGAGATTGAAAAATTAGAGGGAGGGGTGCCATGTCCCACCCCTGGGCATGGACTCATATGGCATCAAATTTTGGCATTCTCTCTCGGTGAGCAGCAGCGGGGGCTTGGCCTCTTCAACCATTCCCGGCACAAAAACTCGGATTGGCATCTAGAAAATAAAGTCTTGCATCTCGAGCAACATAGCCATGGCCAAATCTTTCTTGCCTGGCTCTCGATCATCTTTGGCACATAAACTTGAAGAGACGCACCCACTCCAAGTGGTAAAGGGGGGTGAAGTGGAGGCGGAAGGCTCCATAGACGGTGGTATAATGGAAGGCGTAGTGGAAGATGTTGGAGGAATCACGTCAAACTTCTCCCCTTGCTTGGAAGTAGACGGAATTGGCTTGAGTGCAAAATGGGATGGACCCTGCTCAAGAGCTACCATGGGTAAAGGTAAAGGGTTAAGTGGTGGAGTAGGGGTAGTTGGGTTTAAAGATATAGTGGAGGGCCGAGGTGCCGATAATGGGAGGTTAATTGGAGAAGGTTTAGTGGTGAGTTCGGTGGAGGCCGATGGAGTGGAGGCTGATGGTATAATTGGTGGAAGTTTAGTGGAAGGTTTGGCGAAGGCCGGTGCTGTGGAGGTTGATGATGTAGCAGTTGGAGGTGTAAAAGAGGGAGGTTTGGTGCATAGGAAACGCCGAATGGGGTGAGCGGTGTTAGGTGTAGGAGAACACTCTTGATGCACCGACGTAGGTGGTTGGAGTATCGACCCATCGTTGTAACACCAATAAGTCTCAAAAATGGGGGTTGGATTGTGGACTGTGGCATCGTACTGAGTAGAGAATTCTTCGGGTGGTGGGGGAAACGAAAAGCGTAGGAAACTTGGAATGGGTGCCTTCAGAACTTCATCATTACGTGCCAACTTCAATTACTCGCATGTCAATTCTTCATTGTCAAGCTCAAGTGGATGCCATGGTGGAGGCGTATTAGTGGGTGACAGAATGTAATGGTTTTGTGTATGCGGAGGCTGAGGGCCATATTGATGGATGGCGTGAATAAGTGGAGGGTGGACGGGTCGGTCTATCCTTTTCCTGTACATTTGACCGGGGTATGCCCCGTGTAGTTGTACTTGTGGACTTTTCTTTCAGTTGTGGGGCTTGTATATTAGTAATTTCTGGACTATTGTATATATTTTACCACACTATTAGTTTAATTTACTTCTGCACTTAATTATTAATTATCGTTTAAATTAATTTACACATTGTAATCTCAATTCGTTATACAATTCCTTGACAAACTCCACTAACCCTTCGGAGGCCTCATCAGCCTCCTGGGTGGCGTCCCCAGTTCTTGGTAGTGGTAATCCGATATTATCGGGTTATCAGTACCCGGAGCTCTGGGTCGCTACACACTATCTTCACCTCCACTACCTACGTTGACCACATCACCATCTCCACCATCCTCACCATTGCCTAACCTATCACCACCGCCTTCACTGCATCCTCTCCCAAAGACCCCTATTCCATCACTTCCACCATCTCCATTGCCTTTACCATCCCCTTCGCCATCGTTGCCCGAGCCTGAGCAGGCTATACCTACACCTTCACCTTTACCCCATCCTACGCCTCCACCTTTGCCTTTGCCTCCACCCGAGCCTATCATCGCCGCTATCCCTCCACCGCCAGAGGCCTCTACACCTTCTAAACCTTCATCCACACCTTCCAAGCCTTCTCCACCTCTTTCTCCACCTACTTCCACCTCACGGAGCGGGTGTGCACTGCCTTTGGTGCCTCTCGGGTCTGGTCCCCAGGGAGATGACGAGCCAAGTCAGGACAGTTCAGTGTCGGTTATGCATTACAAGATTCAAGATTTCATTTCCCGCATGCCTATCCAAGTCCTGATCCCAGGCCATTCTGGGGATGATTAGCCTTTACTTCCAATGACGGCTGCCAAGAAAGGCTCTCGTGCGCTAGTGCCAGTTTCTTTTCGAGCGGAGCCGGTGACAATGTCTTTGCTTGCCAGAGGATTCACTATCGATGTTGTTATCACATCATGCTCGGTTGTTGTTCAATTCACTGGCTAAGAGGGACTCTCTACTCGGATTGTGCTAACTCATACGGCCACCAAGAGCTTGATGAATTCCCTATTCAAGGGGCAATTGGCCGTATTCTCAAGATTTTCCAAGGATATTCAGCATGTTCTATGCAGCCTTTCTCAATTTATTGGTGTGCCGGCCACGTCAATGCCGCGCATTACACTCCCTCAGTTTCATCCATCTCTTCTGGTAAGGGAGTTATGCTTCATGCCTGATTGCCAAGTGGAAATGTCGAATCTCATGCTACTATTGCCAAGTGACAAGATTCTGTGGTTTCATGATATTCATCATTCTAAAGAGTTACTTGTTCAAGAATGTTCACATATTTTTAGCACTAGATGTCTAGCGGCAACCACCCCAGCGAGGCTACATGTTCATGATCGGGCCAGGCCATCTGCTAGATGGGCCCGTTATTTGAGAAGGTGTTGCAAGATAAGAGGGCCGAAGGTCCAAGTCCACGCCCGGCATGTCCAGTACAAGCAAGTTTCTGCCAAGAAGAGACGGTGGCACAAATATAAGGGCTGTGTTTTATGCATTTAGGGGTCCACTTCTCTTTCCCCTTCTCTTCACACATCCTTTCGTCTACTCAGCACCCTTGGGTGGTGTATCTTCCTTCGTCCAATCCAGCATCTATAATCTTCTCCCCCTTCTCTGGGTCCATGAACCCCCATTCTTCTCCCTCTTACCTGAATCCTCTTTATTCCCATGATTATGGGCCTCGGCCTATGTCCTTTCATCCTGATCCCGGGACATCTTCTGATTCTTCCTTTCCCCTGGTATCTCTGAGTTCTACTTCTCATTTTCTTTCCCCGACCATGTCGGGTGTTTTTCGTACTTCTTCCCCGACCTTATCAGGTGGTCCTCATTCTCTTTCCTCGACCCTGTCGGGTGTCTACGATTCTTCTTCCCTGACCCTGTCGGGTGATTCTCGTTCTCCTTCTCCGACCCTATCGGATGACTATCATTATCTCTGCATCCTCATCTACGCGACTACATTGAGATGTCACCGCCGATGAGCTGGCAGAGGTGCGCAGCCACCTCCAAGGCCTAACTGACCTCTGTCAGGGACTCCTCAACAGACCAACAGGGCAAGAGCATGCCCCGATGGAGCAACCTCTGAATGGGGGGCTCCTAACATAGCAGACTCTAGCTGAGTGCGGGAGACCTCCCATGCCTCCGCCGCACAGGCACGGCATATGCGTAGCTCGCCCGCGCCAAGGTCACACAGCCCGCTGCACTCCAACCCGGAGATGGCCCAGCGATTGCGTCTCTATGAAGAGGTGGAACGTGACATAGGGGTCAAAGTCTGGTACGTGGACGATGTCCTGCACACCACGATGATCCAGGGCCTCATCAATGTCGACACAGACTTCCTTGCTCCCTTCTCTAGAGAAATCATGGAAACCCCCATTCCGCCGAAGTTCCAACTACCATCGTTTGCCCCCTACGACTGCACCACCGATCTCGCTGACCACATGCACAGCTTCGAGTCCAACCTAGTGTTTCACCAGGCCTTGGATGCTATGAAGTGTTGTGTTTGTCACCACCCTCTGGGAGAATGCCCGGACTTGGTTTGAGTCCTTCCGAGCTGGGACCATCACCTTCTTCCAGCAGCTGAAGAAGTTGTTTAAAGAAAACTTCGTAGGCTGCCGAAAGGAGGCCAAATTGGCGGTGAGCCTACTCGCCATCCGGCATGGGCGAGAGGAGACCCTCTGGGCCTACATGTCATATTTTCGGACAGAATCCCTTCGCATCCCCCGCCTGGACGTTAGCATCTCCACCACCGCCCTAACACAAGGGACCTGGGACTCCACCTTCCGACGATCGCTCAGGGTCGAAGCCCTAGCAACCTTGATGGACATCCTCGTCCTAGCCCAAAAGCACGCCAGCTGCGAGGAGAACACTGTGGCCCTAGGCCACATGGTCGAGACTAGTCAACCCAATCGAAGGAGGTCCGTCGACTCTCCTCGGGAGGGGCGAAACAGGCGAGAACGGGGCGACCGAGAACGTAGCGAGTACTCGAAGATAAGGGAAAGAGGCCAATATCGAAGCTACACGCCCCCAACGACTCCGTTTGAGCAGATCCTCATGGAGATCTGCGAGGAGCCCTACCTCCAGCGGCCTCCAAAGATGAAGTCTGACCCAAGGACCAGAAGTAAAAGGCGATACTACTGCTTCCACTGTGACCATGGACACGACACGACTAACTGCATCCAACTCATGGATGCGAGGATCTCACCCGACAAAGACTCCATGATAAGTTCGTTGCCAAGGCCGCAGAGAAGTGGCAATGAGAGCGAAGCCTTCCGCCCATTGACAACTGACCTAACGAAAAAGAGATCATGATGATCTCAGGCAGGTCGGCATCAGGCGGAGACAGTTCCAGGACACATCGCCGGTATGATCGGAGCTCAACTCCATGGATCGAGGCGATGGTAGCCGCCTCGAGTCCACCACTTGGGAGCACCTCAAAGATCTGATCATCTTTTCAGATGAAGACCTTGAAGGTGTAACCAATCCTCATTCCGATGCCTTGGTGGTCTCAGCGACTATCAATTAATTTACGGTACGATGAATTCTTGTCGATAACGTGAGCGGACCTGACGTGATTTCTTACTACTACCTCGTACTTATGGGTGTAGATTTGTCACGAACAATGTTACTACACACACCTCTGTATGGCTATTCTGGCACAACTATCCTCCCCGAAGGACGTGTTTCATTGTCGATCATGTTCGACACCGCGCCTAGAGACGTGACGTTCCTAGCCGACATCACGGTTGTGTGCCGGATGACTGGGTACAATGCCATAATAGGAAGACGCATCCTCGGCACCCTGAGGGGTGTTCCCTCATTCTACCTCCAGAAGCCGAAGTTCCCCACTCCTCAGGGAGTGGGGGAGGTCCGAGGAGAGCAAAGCGAGTCGAGGAGATGCTATTTGATCTCCACTTGAGTTAGGCAATCCGGAGAGTCCTTAAATCGGGTTTGGATAAAGCGCGCTCGGCTGTACAGTTGATGCATGTTTGCTATGTCATTCATTGCTAGGATGTTACGGAAGGTCGGAGTAGCATTTGAAATCAACAATTTGACCTTCTCATCCTCTGGAATGTCCTGGCACTCGGGCGGCCATCTGTCTCCACCTGTCGGCATAAGTAGCAAACTCCTCATCTGGTTTCATTTTCTCAGCTACCAAATCTGTGAAGGAATATTCTGGGCCGACCCTATCTTGAAACTGCTGAACAAACTTATGTTTTACTATCTTGAAACTCTCGGCATCCTCCAGTGGCAGAGAGTAAAACCATTCGAGAGCAACCCCATTTAATGATCGACAGAATAAGTACGCCATAAGGTGATCATCATACTGAAATTGAGCCGACGCGTATAAGAAGTCCCTGGCATGGATGAAGGGATTGCTATTCCCGTCATACTTGCGGTAATTGGGGAGCTCGGATTGAGGAGGAAATCAGATATTTTGAAAGCTGGGCACTGGAACATCCGCTAGAGATTGTGGGCCAACCCGCTTCTGAAGGAAGTCAAGTTGTTGTTGCATGGCGGCCCATTTATCTAATAACTCCTACTCCCTGGATGGAGTTGGGATAGTGAAAGAAGGAAGCTACATCTGAGGAGCTGTGGGGTAAACAGATGGAGGAGGGGGAAGTCCATAAGAAGGATATTGGGCCGAAGGATGACCCAAACTAGCATGAACCTGGGATGCCCCTTGATGAGGGCGCATAAAATTAGACGGGCTGAAAAGAACCTGTGGCACTGATGGGCTGGACATATGATTATCTGCTTGGATAGAAGGAGGGATGATGGTCTTTCCCTTATCAATAGATTGATGGGCCGACCCAGAAGACTGGCCCATTTCTAGAGTGAAAAATTTGATGGTCCTAGGCTGGACCGGAGTAAGGTCAATTGGAATGGGCTGGATGGTGGATCCATCAACCCTGGGCTGAGCATCAGAAGGATTGGACAGGCCTTGAGTAATCGTAGGAGGTGGGGTATTGGACCCTGCATGGCCTGGTAGACAGCCTGGAGTTGGGCCAGATCCAACTGGGCCATTAATTGGAGAACATGATTGGCAGAATTGGAGCAAGGAAGGGAGATAGTGGACTGGACACCCTCCATAGGGATGGAGGATGGAGGAGGGGTGGACCCCTCTCCAGCATGGAAAGAGATGACCCTAGAAGGGTCATCAAGAAGCCCTTGAGGAAGAGACTCCTCTTGGGAACGAGGGAAATCAAAGGAAGACATGGTGGGTTCAAAGAGAGGATTGGAATAGAACGTGGAAAAGGAATGGCCCCTAGGAGAAGACTCTAATGATTGGAAGCAACTCCACATGCAAATTTAACACCTTAAAAAAATACAAACAACATAAAACAAACACACAATGAGTGACTTAAACTAAATGGTTTTAATAAAGATGTAAGTGAGAAGAAGATGAAGACAACCAAAGTCAACCAAGTTGTTTAAATGATGCTCAAAGTTTTTATGTGTTTCTCTTTTAGAACCTTAATGATTTGATTAAAATGTGCTCTCCACAATAGGTTCTTAATATTGGAAAGGTATATGACTTGGTTAACTCTAAATGTAATCACTCCTTCACTTATGCAATCCTAGACATGGGGTAGGAAAAGGTACAACCGGCCCGGCATCCGTGTGGGAATCCACGGCTCGCGGGGACTTATGGAGGTCCCTGATATGATCCCCTGGTCGTCCCCAAGGAATATGGGGATGAGAGGTTCACACACCAAGGTAGGAAAATACAATCTAAAGTATGAATAATGAATGACCCTATGTGCACTGGAGTGCATGTAAATTCTAGCCTAAAAACTAGCAATCAAATATGCTCACAATAATATAGATATGCAAAATAACTAAGGAGGAGAACAGAAAGCATCCAAATATGAAAATCACAGTAGAAACTATAGAAATAAATTACACCTCGAGATGCGTACCATATGCATGCATGCTTATTACGTTGCGCTTGCTATTTCAGATGTTGGGGAGCATACTTCCTCATCGCCCCTTCTTCTGGCACAGGCGAAGCCCCCAGACATGGCTCTCTTTCCACGGGTTAAGTCACGTGGCTCTGAGAGGTAGAGGGGTTGGGATCATCAACGCCATGGGGAAGAAATGGTGGATGAAGACTGCATGCAAGAGGCGAAGTAAAAATGTAAATCTTGTCGCACCAAATTAATCTCCTCTTTTCTCTCCTTTTCAATTAGAAGAAATTATGCATTGCCAAAGGCCAACCTCTTTAACTCATTCCTCTTTTCACTTTCCTTTTCTTACAGACATGCCAGCCATCTACGGTGGTCAGTGCTTCCTCGTCTGTACGCACAAGATACATCTAATAGTTTCACCGATTTCATTTCCCATATGAATAACTAGTCGCTTACATATGCAGCAAAATTAAGTGTACTTCAACTTTCATGCATGCATGGAAATGGGCATATTGAAGATCTAAGAAAAATGAAAACCATGGTGCAGGCCGTTGCTTTCAACAGTTGCAGATTCGTAAAGGTCAGGAACATGACGTTGCTGGATAGCCCTGGGTCACACCTTGCGTTCACCGACTGCTATCACGTCAAAGTCTCGGGGGTGAAGATAAGTGCACCTGCAGATGGCACCAACAACGGCGGCATAGACCTGAATGGATCTCGTACGGTTTATGTTCAGAACACCAGAATAGAGACAGGTTCGTCAGTACACTGCCATATATATGTTAGAAATATCCAGTTAATTGAGTCTCTGTCGATTTGTTATATATATATCCTAGTTTCTGTGCAAACTGTACTTGCACAGTAGAATTAAAACTTCGAGTGATCGAGTGTACACCCTGTGTCTGATTATGTACCTGATCAGAAATGGGGAAGCGAAGCTTTTATTCCATTGATGTTAGTACTGTGTACCTATAATTTCCTTAATTAATTAGGGGACGACTGCATCTCCGTGGCCGCTGGGACCTCCAAGGTGCGAATAAGAAACGTTGCATGTGGCTCTGGTCATGGAATAAGGTAATTATACGTTCCTCGCTGCATGCTTTGGTGATCGATCGGTAGTCGCATAAGCATCAAATTAAGTTATAGCCTTGCATGCTAATGACAGTAACTCTCTGTATGGACTAGCATCGGAGCCCTAGGCAAATCAAGCTCATGGGCTAAGGTGAGTGACGTGCAAGTCGACGGCGCCCTCCTTTCCAACGTCAACAATGGCCTCTGGATCAAGACATGGCAGGTAAAATTAATTAATCTTGCAGCTGCTTCTATATATCTGTACTTAAGATGTGAGATCTACGACCATATATATAAGTAATTGTCACGTCAAGTGCATGCTGTTTGCAATGCTTGTCGTCTCAGGGAGGCCAGGGATTCGCCAATGAGATATCATTTCAAAACATCAGGATGGACAACGTAGCAAACCCGATCGTTATCGACCAGTACTACTGCGACAACCTCCAAGCATGCCGAAACAAGGTATGCATATCTAATATGGACATCAACATATGCTGATCATTAATCTCCTCGATCGATCGGTTTTTGTTCCTAACTGTTGTTGCTCACTGTGTGCACGCATGTGGGAATTACGTACCCAGACGAATGCAGTGAGGGTGAGCAAGGTCTCCTTTATGAACATAATGGGCACCTCAGCCACCGAGCGGGCCATGACATTCGCCTGCAGTGACGCCTTCCCTTGCCACAACATCCTTTTGAGAGATATCCAGCTGAGGACGGTGGCCGGGGGGGATGCGGCGTCTTATTGTTGGAAGGCCTCGGGCTTCAGTTATGGCCCGGTCGACCCTCCTTCGTGCCTTGTGACCGAAGACGACTACCCCATCATGCAGAAGGTTCCTTCGAGCATGGCTCTTCTGTCAAGTGCTAAATAACACGCTAGCTGAACATACATATATATAGGACCTCATTATAAGCTAGGGACCAATAGTTATACAATCTGATTTTTGGTTCAAGGGAATGGTGTCTCTAGAAGTAGGCATTGATTAATCAGCATCCGTTAAAATAGACACTGATTACTTAAATTTGCGACGTCTGATGTGGACGCCAATTCTTTTAACGGCGGAACCCCCAGACAGAGGCCTCTTCCATAGGTTTAAGTCCAGTTGGTTTACCACTTAATGGCTTCATTTTGGTATCTTTTGATCATTATTTGAACATGACGTAATCACGAGAATGCATGAACATGCACACGACGTTTTGGAACATTAATTGTCTTTCACAAAGGTGATCCTAATACGTGGCGAAGTCTTACACTCACGCATAGTGAGGGCTTCGATCCAGACATAATCTGAACTTCTTCCACACACCATTTGATATACTCGGGACGCCATGGCATGCAAGCACACAGGGATGCAGTGAAGTGGTCATTTTCATGCACATGCGGGATAGAACTTTCTTATTATTTCATTAGCGTGTGCTGATTGTGCATTAATTTGCATTAAATTCCTCATGTTCAATTATGTTTGAATTGAGTTTAATTGTCGTCATCTTTTGTGTCCTTGTCCTTCAAATCGCCTGGCGAAAATTCGGCAGCATATCCCCGAGACCCGGAGCATCGAGGGGGGGGGGTGTAAATAGGGTGCGCATCCACGGAGGAACTCCGAGATGGCCCCGAAACAAAGAAAATGTGCACGGAAGTGGCAACACCCATAACTTGGGTTGGGTACAAGGATCTTGAGGGCTAGCCTACAAAGGACCCCGCTGACCCATGGGTTGTTACAACCTCGTCACCGAGACATGGACTTAAGCAATCGTCGTGTACGGCCTTTGATATTCACTTTCAAAGGGAAGCTGCTCGGGGTCCACATTAAGAAGGAATGAGCCCCCAGTGTCCGCAAGTGATCAAAAATTTGGAGTCAGAATCGATGGAAAACAATCGATTATTCGGGATTAAATCCCATGTTCCTCACCCCCTTAGAACCATGGCCATTGGATCGGTCCAAGTTCTAAAGTGGGGTTTTGAGAAAGGAGGGGAGCACCATTCCAAGAAAATGAAAGGAGGGGGTTGGCAACCTCAGAGACATATCCATGGGTTGGTATAGACCCCAGGTTGGTGGCCGCCGAGCAAATAACATCATCACTATCAGAGTTGAGAGGGAGATCACCCTATCTTGGAGGAGAGTAGGGGAGAGGAAGGGAAGACACAACCGTCAAGGTGAATATATATACATATATGTAACATATGCGCATGTATCGGGGAGGGGGGTGGTATTAAGTTCATATCATCACAAGAATTAAGGTGGGAAGGATCCACATCGTATTCACTAGGAAATTGCCAGATACATCCGGCCAAGCCCTTTCGGGATACAAAGAAAAGAAAAGATGACAAAGAAAATACAGGGAGAAGACCCACCCTCTCTCACTCTCTCGTCTTTTCTCTTCACTTCGGGCTCTCTCTCTCCCTCCTTCTCTTCTCTCTCTTTAGCCCCCAGAGTACTAGGGTGTCGACAGGGCGGCCGGGAAGAAGACTCCGCTATCGAGGATTCCAAGAGGGATTTCTCTTTGCCGTAGGGGGCTTTTTATAGGGCACCAGAGCCCCTGTGCGAAGGGAGAGCCAACTGTGTTTTCTTCACTTTCTTTTTGTTGTCGCCGTTGCCGTTGCCTGTCACTTCGTTCCGTTGTCGCCTACCGCCATCATGGACGTCGACATCGCTGCTGCTATGACGTGGTAGGGGAAAGGGCTGGAGCACGGAGGATTCTCCGATGGCATCCCCACCACCAGCCACGCAGGTGAGCGGCCGCTCGACGGCATGGCGTGCATAGCTAGCATTGAATGTTGGCCGTGCTACAGGGAAAAATCATGAAATCGGCATCCAAAGGGAAGGCCGCGAATTCTTTGGCCGCGAAAACAGTGTCTAGAGGGTTGGACAGAAATTCCTAAGGCCTAAAATTTGATAATTTGACAATATCAAGAATTAGCGTCCCTTAATTAATAGAAGTGATAGTGTTAACTCTCCTCCCCTCTGAGGCAATATGCTGGAAGTAAGCAGTATTCTTGTTCCCCTCTTTAATCTATCTATCCCTAAACTTCTACCTCTAGTAGATTTCCTCCCTAGAGAAGATCTCATCAAGCTGGCTTCTGAGAGTATCCCTGAGGCTCCTGTCATCTGCATCCATATGCCTTGCCTCCTCCAAGCAGTCCAGGCCCTCAATTTGCTGAATTCTATCCTTAGCAGCCCTCCCCGAGAGAGTTTTGTCTCAGGTTCAAAATCATAGTAGTCATAGTAGATCTACCAACAACCTGGGAAGACCAAGCTCCCCTAACAATGTCCATCAAATTTGCCTCTCTAAACCAAATCAACTCCAGTCTAAAAGTGAACCTCCTATCCTGCATGCGGCTAGTCTCCAACATAATGGGCTTGTGGCCCGACACACTGATCTGACCAAACGTAGCACCTGCACATGAGGATAGTGATCCTCCCAATCAACAGAGATCAAGAAGCTGTTCAACCTAGAGTAAGAAGCATTAACTCATATGTTGGGCCAAGCGAACTAACCATGTGCCGTGTCGATGTCTACCAAGGCCGCCTCCTCAATGAAGGCAGTGAAGTCCTCCACCTCCCCTGAGTATCCATTCTCCCCCGTCTCTCCTAAGGCGCAACCACTGCATTGAAGTCCCTACCAACACACTAACGCCTACTCGAGGATAGGTGTTGGTTGACCAAGTCGTCCCGCAAAAGCCGCTTCTCCTCCCTACTCTGAGGTCCATACACCCCAGTAAAGTCCCACGAGAAACCATACCTCACATTAGTGAAGTAAAGGGAGATGGCCCATCTACTCACACGTCTGTCCAACACCACGTCAACAACCTCATAAGGGTTCCAAAGGATCGTAATCCCCCCGAACCTACCCTCTGCCGGAGACATAATACCTCTAGAAAGTCTGGCACCCGCTAACTCCCTCATAAGGGACTCACCCTCCCCTTCACATTTGATTTCTTGGATACAAAAAACGTCAATCTTGCATCCCCTGATCAACTCCATTACCGCCCTCCTCTTCTTCAACCTCTCAACCCCCTCATATTCCATGAGACTATCCTCATTAAGATAAGGGGATAACCCTCTCCACCTCCCCCCCTCCACCTCCTTCTCTCCTCTCTGTTGTGACCTCTCTCTCTGATGAATAAAAACCCCCCACCTCTTCCTGATGTTAGTGAATGCCATTTCACATCTTCGTCTGCCCCGGCTTCAAAAGAGATACCTGCCTCCTCAGCCACCTCCCTCATGTGCTCATCTGTAATTCTTTCTACCCTCGCCACCAACTCCCCCACTTCCTCCCTCCCCAATAAGCGCTTCACCTTCGGCTCCTCCCCAGTAGTAATTAAAGCTACCGACCCTCCAAGAGGCTCCATGTTTGCTGCCACCTCCACAAACAGAAGCTCCCCCCCCCCCCTCACTCTGTTCATCAGGGACCAAACCAACCTCACCTGGCCCTCCTGGGCTGGCAGGCACATCCACAAGTTGGACACCATCATCTCTCGACTCAGGCGCCCCTGGCAAAGCACAGACAAAAGCCACCTGCATTGGTGGAAGGTCCCCGCCAACTGGCGCCAAAGAGAGAGCAATCCCCGGAATAGGTCCCAGCATCGGCGGCCCCTCTTGCGTCTCCATTGCCTGGCACATCTCCATGGAGAGGCTCCCCGCCTGAGCAAGCTTCCCTCGAAGCTCCCCTGCCTGGTCCACCACCACTTGCTTCCCCTTCCATCACTGGCCCCGGCTTAAGAATCACCAACCCCCGATACCTCCCGCCAAGGAAGGGCAAGAGGCGACGCCTGCAAGGGGCTTTCGGCCGGCAACGAAGGTGGAGAGGGCCCAGATGAAGGCCCTGATCCGCCAACGGCTGAGGCCCAAACGCAACAAGTGATCCCAGCTGAATCGGGTGAGGAAGGCGCTCCTGTGTGGGCCTCGAAGACCCGTTGGGATGTAAAAAAGAAGGTAAATTTTAACTATGAAAATGGGGTCCAATGCATGCAAATGATATATGGATGCAAAGATAATACAAAAGACTATGCAATGGAACCAAAAACAGCACAAATAGACCCTGTGAGGCAATTTAAAGCCGAAAAGAAAATAGACGTATGAATCTGTCCTGAATCTGCCTGCAGACCAGATGTAGAAAATACAAAAATAGAGGCAAGTTTTAAATATGCAAATGATATGCAATCTGTGCAAATTTTATATGGGCACATAGACAATACAAAGGAGAACACAATGCATCAGAAATCAGCCCAATACAATATCAGGAGACAAAGTTATGCATGAATGAATAGGGCCTCTGTGAGCAGTGCGCCTGTCCTGCCAGAACCAAGACGTCACCTGATGACCGTTTCTATCATAGTAGCGGTCCACTGCTAGACCGCCAAGGTCCTGAACAGCCCTGGGAAGACCGCTAAGATGCCATAGAGGTGGGGTGGCCCTCTGAAGGCCGCTAACAGGGGTTGACGGCCCTGTAATAGACCACTACTAGCTGAGAGACCCGAAACTGAATAGAACATCAAAAAAATGAGGAGAATGCAACCCAAACATGCACAAACACCTACCCAACATGTAGGAGGCTAAAAATATAACGTGATGGGTACTAGGTGTCCCATCGTGAACGCCAAAAAAGTAAGATGTAGATAATTAATCCACCCCGCACCCCAAACTATGCAAATATGAACATGCATATAACCATGAACGCATGAACAAGAGAAAGGGGCGATGAAGAATCTAAGTGAACCGTGATCGCCACCCAAGGATTAGCAATAGGAAAAGATGCTATAACGAACAAAAACCAACTGCGTACCTTGAAAAAATGAGGAAGAAGACGCGGTCCAAAGATGAACCGCTACAACATGATCGTGCCTTGAAAGGGATGCGAGGAACCGATCGTGGGTGCACCTCCTCGCCTTTCAGCCGGGTAGAAAGCAAGGGCCTCACGTTCTATCAACAACCTCCTGTAAAACAAAGCCACAACAAGAGATAAAACCCATTAGAATATGAAGTGTAGTATATGCCCCGAAGTGGTAAAATAGCATGAAAGAAAGGGGGAGAATGCACCGGGAGACGATTTTTAACCCCTATAAACAGGTGCAAATAGTAGATGGGTGTGTTGTGATGAGATGTGAACAAATATATTGAAATAACACAGAGCAGGGCTGCGGAGACAAGTGACGTAAAACGTGCAATCGTGCATGCAGAACAGAACGATACAAAGACTAAGTGTAAAGACTGTGATGATTTGTAAAAAGTAGGAGAGGAGAACTAAGCGTAGAAATGAGGAAAAGAAGCCCAGAGCAGTGGAAAACGAAGATGATACTCCCCTCTTCAGGTTGGGGTTGAAGCAGAAGGTAAACGAGGTGGCATGGCTCTGTCCCGAACCAACGAAGAGTGTCTCGTCGCACAAGTTCAAAAGATGTGCAGAAAAACCTAGAAACTGTGATGAAATTAGAAAAGTGAGGGCAAAGAAAGAAGGGCAAACGATGATGAAATGAAGCAAATAAAGAACCAAAATGAAGCTTATACTTTCCTCAATAGCCTGGGGTCGAAGAGGAGAGACGATGATCCGGCATGGCTTTGTCTCAGGTCGAAGAAGAGCCCCCCCACGCGCAGGCAAACTGGGCAGGTTTATATAGAGGTTACTGAAATCTAGAACTTTCTCCCCTGATTTCAAAGGATAGAGATCACCAATTCTCGAGATCTATGGATCAATATCGAGATAATAGTTAGGATAAGAGCTTGGAACCAGTGGGACTCTATTTGGTGGAAGGAACTGGAAGATATTTGCGCTGGAAGGTGGCCCCAGAGCCGAATCTGGAAAAACTTGTGTTACACGAAAATACAAAAAATCAAAAATTTCGCCCACGATTCCCGCAAATATACTCCACTAAATTTTGAGTTTTATGGCTTAAACTCGAGATAATAGTGGGGAGAAGGACTGGCGGGGACATATGGACGTATAATTTTGCATGTCCACACCTTCCATGTCAAGGCATACGAAATTCACAAGGAGATTTTGGCCTTCTATAGTTACCTCATTGTTCGGATAATGGGTTTTAAGTTTGGTTCCACGACCTAAAGGGGTGGTAATAGCTAGGTCAGAAGGTAAAGGAACAGGTGCAACTGATAAAGTTTTAGCAAAAGTGGTAAATATAAAAGAATGATAAGCACCAGTGTCAAATAATACAAAAGCAAGATGTGAATAAATTTGGATGATACTTTCCATTAAACCCTCATCCTTTGACGCTTCCTCATCCAATACGACATTCAAACGAGCATGCCTCCAATGTCCACAATCGTTTTTAGAGGATTGTTCTTTCATAAGTGGGCAATCCAGCATGTGGTGCTCTCGGCTGTCACATTGGAGACAAGCGCTAAGGCGCTTCCAGCACTCCTCGACCGAATGACTGAACTTCTCACAAAATGTGCAAGCCGCCATGATCTACTTATCTTCCTCTTTAACTTTCTTGTTCTTGCCACTATCATTGTCGTTTCTTGACCTCTTCTTATTGTCACGGGATTTGTAAGTCCCCGTGATGCTGAATCTTTCTTCTTTCTGTCCCTTCTTCCCATACTTGCAGCCAAAGTCTTCGTCGTTGCTTTTATACTTCTCCACCTTATCTAAGGTCCTCTCTCATAGGTGGGCTCGGTGGACCATCTCGGTATAGGTCCGGATGTTTTGTGGGCCAAGTTGCATAACGAAAACTGACCTCAAGTCGTCCATAAAGCGATTAGCCTTCAAGAGCTCCGTGCTAATAAGATGTGGAGCATGATGCCAGTCATTAAAATTCTAATTCATACTCCGCTATGATCATCATTCTTTACCTTAAAGAGGTAAATTCTACTGCCTTCCTCTCGTGGAGATGTTCAGAGAAATACTTTTCGCGGAAGAGCTTGAGAAACTCTTCCCAAGTGAGTGGGGCGTTGTGAAGATGTGCCGAGGTGGCATTCCACCACGTGCGATCGTCCTTATTGAGTTGGAACATAGCTAACATGACCTTCTCCTAGTCCGTATATTGCATGACATTAAAGATCCTATCTATTTCATCGATCCAATTTTTCGCTTCATCTGGATTTGACGAGCCCGAAAATCATCAAGGGTTCATACTCTGAAACTTGCGATGAAGATCTCCGACGCTCGCTCTCGCGCTCGCCTATGCTACGGTTTGCAGGACCTGGGTGAGACCCGCAACCGTTTGTTGCATGGCTTCCCAGTTTACTTGATTAGCAGCCATTAGGAAAATGAGGTGCCTGAGAAAATAAATTTAGTTATTTTCTTTGAAATTTATGAAGGTTAACCTAAAGATAAATTTCTTCTAGATAACTATCTCAACCCGAGCTCAACCCAATCTCACATGGGTTAGAATTTTTCTTCCTAGTTCATAGGTATGGGTCCTTAAACCTTAGACTTAGCCTATGATTTGACATTTTTCTAGGACATACTTAAGCTTAGGCTCTGATACCAACTTAACTATCACGTCCCAAGAGATGCATCAGAAGAGATTCAGAACATGAATAGCCAGCAAATAAGCCTCAAGCCAGCAAGACAATCAGAGCGCTATAACATCTACACATAGAAGAGTGAACACAATATATACTCCAAAACTTCAACTTTATTGAGCAATAATCAAAAGTTACAATGACGCTTGACTATCTCTAACATAGTATTTCACTAGACTCAATAAAAGAAGATTACATAACAGATTACATAACATGATCAGCTTCATCGCCTATTATAGTGAAGAAAACTAAAGTACAATGTGACTCATGACTCTTCAACCATCTACGGCTTCTCTTGAACTTTACTCACTCTCGGACCCATCACTCGAGTACTCCGACTCTGGGCCACTAGAATTTCCTAAAAAGAGAGTGAAAAAGTAGGGAATGAGCTCACTCGCCCAGTAGGTGTCTTCGTATCACCATGATGGCGAAAATCACGTTTCCGCGATCCTCGGAACGCACCGATCGCAACGGTACCACTCACGCCTGGGTGAACGACCACGTTCACCCGCAACGGCGTGCCGAAGGATTTGCTAGAAATCGGATCAGAAATCAGAAAAACGCATGGGAAAAGCCACTGAAAGCCTCCGGGACCCCGAAACGACCCCGGATCGCGCCGATCCGAACATGAAAGATGTCCGAAATGGAATTCCAAACACGACAGAGCTAGATGCTCTGAGAAAGTAGGTCCACGACCCGAAAATAAGGATCCAAAAGGGTCTGGGACATCATAGCCTGCGTTGATCTATGTAGCTTTTCAGCCAACTCTGAGCTGTCAACATTTTCTGTCTGATCTGGTGAACCACCTCAGCACACTGTTGTACCATATCAGGTCCTGTCAATAAACGATCATGGGATTCAAACCAGTTCAAAGGAGTATGACAGGGACAACCATGCAAAGCTTCATAAGGTGCCATGCCAATGATGGAGTGATAACTATTATTATAGGCAAATTCAACAAGTGGCAAATGCTGACTCTACGAACCCTGCTTATGTGAAACAACCTCCGAGTCTGAGCTTTTCTCTTCTTGTCATTTTCTCCAATATTTCTCATCACCTTTTTTTTTCTTTTATCACACATTTTTTTTGAAACAAATTCATCGCCCCTTTTTTTTCTCCAATCTTCCCTGTCGCCCTTTTCTTACATTATTTTCTTTTTTCTTTTTTTGTTTCCTTCTCAGAATACCGTACGAGAGAGAAAGTGCCAAAGAGAGAGAGAGAGAGAGAGAGAGCGAGAGAGAGAGAGAGAGCGCGCGCAAGAGAGAGAGAGAGAGGGAGGGAGAGAGAGAGAGAGAGAGTGCATGGGAGGGGGGGATTCGCACGCAGGCGATGTTACATGGATGGCAAGGCTTCCCTTTTTGTCTGCCATAGTAAAATAGATAACGTGGAGAGAAAGGGAGGGAGGGGAGAGAAAGAGAGAGCACAGGAGGTGGGGGAACGGAAGCGGTGGGACTGTGGCGGCCTGCTTGTCAGTGGTGGACGACGACCCCCTCGAGGTAATGACGCTACAGCGGGTGTCCTTTGCAGCTTCTCCCTCAAGGATGACGACGGTGAGATGCTGGCGAGGGTGCTCGGAGGGGGCGCCGTCATGCTCAGCCTACTTGGGGAGGCTGGTGCCAGTTGGATGAGCCTTGAAAGAGAACTGTTAGGGAGGCTCGGGGTGGCCGATGGTGCTACAGAGGAGACTGGCAGGGGGGGTCGCGGTGGTGCTGCCGAAGAAGAGGATGGGTGGCGATGTTGGATGCATGGCCACGGCGGGAGATGAAGGTCGGTGGCAAGTTGTTCGGAGTGGCTGGGGACATCACTGACGTGCTCGTGTGCATGGGAGCTGGATTGATGATGCCATGGTTGGTAGGGTGATGGCCGATGGGTTGAAAGGCATCTAGTGGGTGGTGGTGCTTGTCCAGAACAGGGTGGCCGGTGGCGATGGGCTGCCCACCCTTCAACGGTGACTCTGTATGGCGGGACAACGAGCAAGGGCAGGGTCAAACGATGGCAGTGGTGGAGGCAGCTAGCGTTGCCGACGGAGGTGCCATCTAAGAGCGGCGTGGCTCTACTCGATGGCAGCTGTGGAAGTGGGCGGTGGCAGTGGCGGATGCGCGACAGTCAGGCGGTGAGTGACGGGTTTCTCTGATGCGACTGGGTGCATGATGGAGGGGGGGCAGAGAGAGGGCAGGCGACCGGTGGTGCTGCAGGTGGTGAAGAGTGTGGTGGTGGCATGAGAGAGGGGAGGAGGGTGGCGAGATGGGAGGAGTTGCAAGTGTGTGTGTGCGTGCGTATTCACAGTAGAGAGTGAAGAGAGGATGGGGTAGAGGGAGAGACACAGGAGGGGGAAGGGAACACCGCCTGGGCGAGGCCAAGAGGGGGGGGTTGTCCATTAGCAGGAGGGGTTGGAGGAGGGAGTGGCAGCAAGGGAGGGGGGACCTAACAAGCCCAAAATTAAATTAAATTAAAATCCCTTTCCTACAAGCTGGCACACTTGATGGGACTTAACCTCTCTTCATCTTTTTGCCAAAATAGAGGGCCCCAGGGCCTTCATCCTAATACTAACGATTTGTTCATCATGTCATCCTTCTTATAGGTTGAAGCAATGGTGAGCGGATTGTCTGGACTTATCTTCGGCCCCTAGGTCATGGTCGACCATGTTGCACGTGGCTACCTTGCCGCACCTACTACCTTTGGCAACTTTCCCCCAGTTGTTGGCTTTCCCAACTTCCTGAAAGTTGCATTCATGGGTCTTCTGGACATGGAGGGCTTGAAACCTGCAAAGCTAAAGAAGAACAAAGCTGCGGCCTACCAAAGTGAGGGCCGGATCAAGAAAATCATGCTGAAGAGCCCGGTATTCGTGAGTTGCCACGTTCACCACACCACTTGCCTGATTGGGGCACCCGAGAAGAAGCCCGCTGGGGGCAATAATAAGAATTTCAGAAGAAGAAGAGTCTATACTGCTCCCTGGGGCCAAATCTCAGTTTTTGAAAAATCCATGATGGTTGGTGGTGTCCGAGTCTACTTCAATGGCCGCGGCGCCAAAGTTCTGCCAGACCGGCTCATCCCAACCGTGCCTACCCACAACGCCTTCCAAGTCCTAGCTAGCTGGAGGGTGAATTCTGATGAGAACAAGCAAGGGAGGACAGCCCCAAAATTGCCAAGGATCAAGTAAGTCTGGGTTCCCAAGAGGACCCAGAGACCCACGCTGGCCTCCCAAAGCTTCAACAATTCTGTCGGTGTCCCCAAGAGGGGGGGTCAAGAAAATTATGCTTGAAGAGGAAGCCATGGTTACAGGTTCTCTACCCGCCGCCAAGGCTTGTACAAGGTAGGCTGATATCTATAAATATTCTAGAAATTTCAATCAAGCTGTCAAGCTAACACGACTTTCATACATGCCATCTGCCCGAGACCGGATGCTGCCTCCTGCCATCTCTTCAAAGCGCAGCAAGGAAGACATGACAAAGATGGTCCGAAAATCTTTTCATAGCCTCGGGAACCCCTTCCTGGGCCAGCAAAGATCGATTCATGTCATTAGGGCCGAAGAAGAAGAAGAAGATGAAGCGTCTCCTATGGGTGCAGATGGAGATGAGAAGCGAGCTGGGATCAGAAGCTTCGAAATGCCTCCACAACATAAAAGAATGAAAAGAATTTCAGTATTTGAAAGGCTGACTTCCTCCGGTCAGGCCCTGAGGAGAGTTAGAAAGCACAAAGGAGAATGCAAATCCTCACTTGCAATATGTCAGGGGTGATGGGCGTACTCGACACCCCGCCAAATGAACAAGAAGTGCCAGTTGAGATTGCTAGAAGAGAAGACCCGGTGACAAGACGGGGCAAAGCCACTGTTGAGCTATTGCAAGCCATTAAGGGCAAGCAGGTTGCTGATAAAGACATCATTACTGTCACTTCTAAAATCGTGGCATCCAAAGAAGGAGTATTCCCACCTCCTCCATTTGAGTGTGCCTCGAGTGACACGCTCGAGGGCATTATTAGCAAGACATCCATGGACCCTATTGTCTTGATGCTGCTGCAAAGATACCAGCAAGAGATAGAACTACTAAAGGAAAAATTAACCGAAAAGGCTGAACACGCTATGATGCCCAAGCAACCAAGGGCACAAATTGAGTCATCATGTAGAGGTTCCGACCCCATGGAGCTCCCCTCATCGGCTGTTCTACAACATGTGAACCATAACCATGCTACTCCCCAGCATCATTCTTGGTAACTCCGGCTAGCATGGCCATTGCCTCTCCAAATGCAATAGCAAGCTCCACTGTCAGGGCCTTTGCCACCCCATGCTATAGCTCCGGCCACACCCCTAATGCAGCCCACTCACCTCTACCCTCAGCCAGCAAACCCAATTATGATAAATAAGCTAATGGTGTAGCAAATGATTGAGGCAAGGCTGGCAAAGAGGGGTGGTGACCACTAATCAAACTTTTGTCCACTTATGTCATCATCAAAACTCCACTTATGTCATCATCAAAACTCAAGGGATGCACAACAGGTGTAGGGTTGGCCAAGGCGCACCGGGTAAGAAAAGATGACAAGCGTGCCGGGCAAGAGGGCTCAAGGAGCGTGTCAGGCTGGAGGGGTTAGAGAGTGCACCGGCCAGAGGGTGAAAGGCTGCACCGGGTTGGCTGAGGCTGGGGCCGCACCCGGCTAGATGGCCCGACGGGGTGCGCCGGGCAAGGAAGGGGTTAAGTGTGTGCCGGACTGGATGGCCCGGGGGTGTGCCGGACCGCGTGATTTAAGGTGTGTCGGGCTGGGTGGTTTAAGGGTGCACCGGGCCAAGATGGTTTAAGGGTATACTGGGCCAAAGTACAGAAAGTGCACTGGGTTAGAGTAGGATAGAGTGTGCCAATGGAAGAGGAAAAGGGGAAAATACATCGAACTAGGCTTGGCCAAGGGGCATAGTGGCGGGAGAGAGGCCGAGAGGGTAAAGAGCTCAAACTGTTCAGTAGAGAGACACACAACATCTAAGGGGAACTCTACACTGATGCACTACCCATCGAACTAAATAGCCCGGTGTCTAGGGAGAGAATGGGTAACATAGCAAGCTATGGCACAAGAGGAAAGGAGAAGGCAAACCACAAAAACGAAACCAAAAAACCATGCGATAGAGGTGACAGGAACAACTAGAGGTCAACGGGAAAGGTGAATCTTCCATTGGTGAAGAACATAATGTGATATAATAGGGATGTGGGGGAAGAGAGAAAAGTGGAATAGGAGAGGAAAACAAAAGGAGAAAGATGGGATCGAGGAGGGGCCACCACCCCCTCTTTTTCCCCCAATTCCCTCTTTCTACATACAAACTCCCTGCACCTTGCTGCTTACTCTCTTTCTCTCTAGCTTCTTCTTCTCCTCTAGAGCCCTTTGAGCTTCTCGAACTTGGGCAGACCAAGTTCCTCTTCCTCTTCTCTTCTCTTCTCTATCCGCGTCTGTGCATGTGTCTCCCTCTGTTCTTCGTCGAAGCGAGGGGGTTTTATACCCTCTTGGTGGCGGTGACGTTCGATGACGGGCTGCATTAATGGGAGTTGACCCCCGGTCCCATCCCTGGTCGTAGGGGTAGCTTGCGTGCCTGTCTAAGGGGGTGACACCTCAGCTAGCCTTGGTCTATTCCCGCTGCGCGCCAAGGGCCATAGGTGATGGCCTTGCATCTCTTCTGTCAGTTGCGCGGGCGCACCGGGTGGAGGGGCTACAAGGCATGCCACTGGAGGCTCAAGAAGGTGTGCCACTGAAAGCCCTCGCAGGGGTGTGCCGCTGGGAGGCTTGAAATAGTGTGCCGCTGCAAGGCACGAGATGGTGTGCTGTTGGAAGGCTCGAAAAGGTGTGCCGGTGAGGCACTTGCAATGGTGTGCCGCTGGGAGGCACCAGGAGGGTGTGCTGCTGGGGCAGCCCTAGGGGTGTGCTGGGTGGAGGCACCATGAGTGTGCCACTGGGAGGCGGTAGGAGGGTGTGTCGCTAGGGCAGATTTGAGCCCGCTATAAGCACAGGTTGCGGTCCATTTGATTTTCTCCAGGGGCTCAGGGGTTGTGAGCTTCCTGGGGTTGATTCTTCTTCGCTATTGTACTTCCGAAGATGGCTTCACAGTAGTGTGAATATTCGGGGAGTCTGGGTGACCCATCTCTCTGGGGTCTTCTTCACTCGGTGCCATTGTTAATGTGAGACCGAGTAGGATATACATAAGTGTGATTTTACACGTCCACAGTCATGTAGCAAGGATCTTAATTAAGAATGTCTTTTCACAATTAAAAGGTCATGGTCCACAAAAATGATTAAATCCTTACTTTGATTCTTCCATTTGTTGTTGTCCATGTCTGATATACAGTCATGACATCAGAGTCTGGATCCTTGACCCGAAAGATTAGTCACTTTGAATAAGTTTACTTTCTCATTTAAGGATGCAAAACATATTGTATTCCCGGCTACTGTTCATCCCCTATCTCTCTGCTCCGACCTCTCCTGGAGACCATCCTGGTTGGAGATTGAAGAAGACTGGTAGACGGACGCGACAGCTTTGGTCCCGTCCCGTTCTGACTCCGGGAGTGCTCGTGGCGGCGTCGTCTTCCCGCTGCTGCGCCCAGAACTCTGTACCAGCCAGAGCAGATCAGCACCAGTGCAGAAGCTGCTACGGCCACATCCCTGCTCCCCTTGGTGCGCCGCTTGGCCGGGGCGTTCTTCGGCCAGTCCTCCTTCCAACCCAGTCGACGGAACTGCATTCGGAGGTCGGGACTGCTCGTTCTGAATTTTCTCGTCAGGGTGCGCAGGTCAGTCCACAGAAATCCAGCCCTGATACCCTGCTACTGTGTACCTCCTATCTCTCTGCCCCGACCACTTCTGGAGGTCTTCCTGGTCGGAGATCGAAGGAGACTCGTAGACGGACGTGCTGGCTTTGGTCCCGCACCATTCCGACTCCGGGAGCACTCGTACCGGCGTCATCGTCCTGCTGTTGCATCCTGAGGACAGAACCAGTCAGGGCAGAGCCGACCTGCCACAGAGACAGCTGCGACCAGAGGCGACTCCAGGCCGTCCCCCAAAAATTCTGAGGACTTCCTGATCCAGCTAGCGACGTCTTGGCGCTGGTTTCACCATCATCCGAGTTCACCTCAGATCGTGGCGCCGCCAACAGCGACCGGTGGTCAGCCTGTTCCTGAAGCGGGCAGATTCGGCCGAGTCAATTCATCGGCAACTTCGTGGCTTTCTTCCCCCACCCCGCCTGGCCGGCTTAACGCCCCTCCCTGCGTGGAGGTAGTATTTTGTTGTAATCATAAATTCCCATCCCCTAGTCCAACCCCCCTGTGCGGGGCGTAGTGATTGTATTGTTAATAGGGGAAGCGGCATCGACACAGTGTGCGGGGAACCACACTTCCCCGCTCGTCCACGTCTCCGAACGGGGGTCGGTTTCTTCAAACCGACCAGGTAAACTCTAAACCCCTGCTCTCATGTCCGTTCTTGTTCATTTCATATCTGTCGAATTGCTCCGCTGGTAGAGAGAGAGCGCCCGTTCCCGGAGCCCCTAGCTTCGAGAGGTCACCGTGGAGTTGCGAGTGAGTGAGTGACCTAGTGCCCCAATTGGCACCCAGCCAGCCCTTGAATTGCGGGCTTCGTACCCTTGGGAGGGAAAACCATAGCCTTGCTGGCCCTCAACCAGCAAGGGTCTTGCCCCACCCCCTCTACTCGGCATCACCGAGTCACCACGGGGATCGTGTGTGCGACGTGGGTTCGGCTTCTACGTGTTTCTCCACTCTTGCGCGTTGTGCTTGCGAAGTAGGTCCAAGGATCTTTCATATTATCGCCGCATTTGGCTTAGTGGTGTTACATCATCTAGTTCCAGTCCTCAGTCCCAGCCTCGTGGCCTCAACGCCTTCACAAACCGGTCACCCAGCTCCAGTCCTAGCCTCATGGCCTCAACGCCTTCATAGGCTGGTCACCCAACTCCAGTTCCAGTTCCAGTCCTCAGTCCCAGCCTCGTGGCCTCAACACCTTTATAGGCTGGTCACCCAGCTCCAGTCCCAGTCTCGTGGCCTCAATGCCTTCACAGGCCAATCACCCAGCTCCAGTCCCAACCTCACGGCTTCAACGCCTTCATAGGCCAGCCACCCAGTCCCATACCAGTCTCCAGTCCCAACATTGTGGCTTCAACGCCTCTATACACCAGCCCCCCAGTTCCAGTCCCAACTCCCAATTCCAGTATCATGGCTACAAGACCTCTATAGGTCATCCACTCAGCCCCAGTCCCAGTTCCAGTTCAGCAATCCAGTCATCACGTTTCCGTGAGCCAGTTACCCAGACCCAGCGCCAACATCCAACTACCGCATTTTAGCTACCATCCTCTCATGAAGTAGTTGGCCAGTCCCTACCCCTAGTTCTGGCCTTTGGTTGTCATACCGCTCAGGGTCATTCAACCATCACAACCTCAGCACCTCAGCCTAATGTAAATCACATTCCCAGCTAACAACATGAAGGCAACTAACACCCCACGCATCGGCCTATGACCGACGCGTCCTAGAACCAGCCCACAGTCTTCACCTCGTAGGTCGCCACATCCCGACAAACCTATGCTAACCCCATACAACACTGGCTTTTCCCTCCTAGAGACTAGCCCCCAGCACTTGGTCTCTTTCCAGTACCCAGTCCCTAGTTCCAGGTCCCCAAAGTCCAGTCACACTGTCCCTCAAGCCCAGTTCTCTACGTCAATGCCCCCCAAACTGGCTGAACCTGAGCTGTTACGCCCTATACCAGTACATGGTAGGGAAGAATCAAACAGACTAATAGTAAGTGGTCTCCAGTCCCTGCATTCGAAAACGGTTCCATGGAACAAGAAGTGGAGCAACCCAGCAAATGATGACATCAAAATCTAAAATCTATCATTAACACTCTCTATAAAAGGGGAGCCCAAGACATGCCCTTGGGGTAACAAAAATGTACAATTTGGATAACAAAAAAGGGAGGGGAAGTGATATAATCACAGCCCAGCCTCGCTCCCCTCCAGCTCCGCTAAGCGGGACTCCGTGACAGCCAGCTCCGCCTTCAGGGTCGACGCAAGCTGTACTCTAACCTCGGCACCCATCTCGATAGTCCGCCACTCGACCCTAGAGAGCTCTACATCTAGCCGCTGCTCCTCCAAGGCCTTCTCCAAGGCCTCAGCTCTGCTCTCCGCATCTCTCAGCCTAGCAGCGTGGTCCTGGGCAAGTGACATAGCCGCGTCAGCTCAATTCTCCCGCTCGATAGTCGCAAGGGAAAGCCGAGCCCGCTGCTCCTCCAGCACTCGGATGGCCGCCAGCCACCTAGCCCTCTACTCCTGCGCCTCTAGAACTCGCAGGTACTCCCCCCAAATGTTGGCCAACCCAGATATCTAGAGTTCACGTGGGAACCCGAGGCCATGGTAGCCATGGGTACACTCCCTCAACCGCAGTCAGAGTTCCTCCGAAGAAGGAAGGGGGTCGCCTCTTGTGTAACCTCGTGCATGCTGAAGCAAAGCCGCTCCCACGCTAGCGTCCAGTAGTGGCTCCGGTGGCGAGACAGATGAAGGCCACTCGATCCCCAGCTCTGGGCAAGAGTGGCCTACTTCAGCCAGCACACCAGAAGGACCTGTACAACCCCACCAAACACAGAATGGGTTAGTAATGTTTAGCACTTCCCGTTGACGAGACAAGGTGAAAAACCTGAGAGATGTCCTGGCTCTCACCTGCTACGACTCCCGCCGTGCCTGTAACACCACCGCTCGGGGTCGGTGAGGGTAGTCCATCCCCCGCCTCAGTAGTGTCTCCTACCGGAGTTAGAGAGGGCAAAGGCTCCTCTGACATCCGAGTGTCCCTAGTAATCGTCAGAGCGGTGGGAGGCTCCCCCAGATCCACCTCGAAGGGAGTTGGCACGCGCTCCTCCTCGAACTCCAGCCCTGGACATAACGCAAAATATCAGCCCTGCCATAAACCCTGAGTCAAAGCCAATAGAGGGGAGCGAAGGAACTACATGTACCTTCCAACGCCGCCTTCATCTCAGCATCTCCGGCGGAAGAAGACTCGAAGGAGGAAGAGCTCAGACTCGAGCTCTCGTCGGTCTCCATGGTCGTACTGCCGCTGCCCGAAGAACCAGATGAAGCCCCCGGTGAACCCTCAATCACGGGCAAATCAGAGGCACCTGCACACCCGTAAGCCGAGTCAGGCTACTACTGAGTCCAGTCTTGCATAAAGATAACTCCCTAGCCAAAGGTGTTAGGGAAGAAGCTCACCAGCAGGGGCATCCCCCTCAGAGACCCCCTCGATATCAATGAACTCCTCATCGCACCCAGTAGACGTAGCGATAGCAAGCTCATCCCCAGCTACCCGGGACGTGTCCCGGGGAAGCTCTCCCTCCTCCAGGGGAGAAGAGGCTCCTGCAACGAACCCCCAATGAAAGCTTAGCATGAGTGGGTAAAGTAGAGTAATCCACCATGAAATAACCAAGTACTCAGCTACATACCTTAGGGTCCTATGCTGGATGACTCCACCAGCCCCACCGTGCAAGCCGACACCACGGTCGGTAGAGGTGGGTGGGGCAGCTTCTCCAATAGCCCCGGTAGCCTGCCCAGTGTGTCCCCTACGGTGGGTGGGGGCACGGAGGTCTCCTGCCCAGCCTCATCCCTGAACGATGGTAGGACAATTGACGGACCAGCATCCACCAGTTCCTGGGTCATCTCCATGGTGGCTGCCGCATCCTCACCTGCCAAACAAGCAACTCAGACTAGGTCAACAACTTTGGCTTGCCAAGAGTGCGATTGCAATAGGAAGACTCCCCCAAGGTAATCGGACACTTACCAAGACAGCTCCCAGCCACTGTGGATGCCGGCTCTCTCGCCTGTCCAGGCTCTCCGTCGAGTCCCTCAGCCGGGACCTCAGCCCCCGATATCTCTGCCTCCTCTGCACAATCCATATAGTCGCGTCAGTGACCAGAAGTAAATAAAGTCACTACTTACAGTCACCACCAGAAGCCCTTACCTGAATGGGCTCCTCCTGCACCTTCCCCAATATTCCTAGGCGCTTCAACTGGCTTTCTTATATATACCAAGCTTCCTCAACAGAAGCTGCTACTACTGCCATCCCCAGAAGTGCCACGCTTTAGAGCATTCACCAAGAACATTCCTAAGTAGCGTGAGAGCAGCCCAATGCCTGTCGACCTCAGTCCAGCGTTGCTAGAAAAGAAGAAGAAGAGAGAGCAGCCTTGGGAAAGAAGATAATCCTGCAGTCTACCAGTGCTTGAAGAAAAGGATCCTTGGATCCATCCTCGTAGCTGCAGTCGCTAGCTCCCTTATCTTGATCTATTCTTTTAGCTGGTGTTTATATTGTCACTTGTTTCACCACTACACTAGTAGTGTCTTTTGCTTTTGTTTCTGTTCATCAATTACTCTTTGATCCTGCATTTTCGATCCCCTGTTTAGGGACCGGGTTCCCTCTGTGATTTCAGAGGAAGAGAGGATCATATCCTCTGGGTAGATAGCAAGCTGTGTTGCTCAGCTGTGTAAGCAAGCTATGTTGCTCAGCAGATCAAGCTGTGTGTCAGTCAGGAAGCCTCACCGGGTTTGGTGAGGGGTGGACGTAGGTTGTAGGGTAACAACCGAACCACCTTAAAATCCCTCTATTGTGGGTTGAATATCCTATGAGATTATTCCATATCTTCTATCCCTCTTTCACGGGTTCGTGTGCTACTTATATTGTTTATTCTCTCTACATACTTAAGAGTTCGGCTAGTACCAATTGTTTCATCTTGATCCCTTGCTATCGTAGCTAACGTAGATCTCCTGTGGTGTCTGTAGCACTCTTGCTTATAGACACTTTGGATCATCTTCCAAGCAAAGAAGTTAACTTGATGAGTGAGTAGCTATCTCCCTTGTGTGTTTAACTACATTAGCCCATTAGGCTGCCTGCTACACCCTTGCACTCAGGCACCATGGCAAAAGCTTTGCCAAGGGAATTCATTTTGCTATACGTTTATGCACCATAGTTGATCATTATAGCTCTCACACCTAAGCAAGTGATTTCACACTTAGCTTATCAATTTCAAGATCTCTATGGGTCATTGTATAACATCTCATTTGGATCTTTGTTGCTTGTGAAGTAGTGTCGACCTCCCCGCTGAGAGTGTCGACCTGTCTGGACTGGGCATCAGGCTCTTACGCTCCTTTCTGTGCCATTCCTATCTATTTCGCTATGCCATATGCTTTAGTGTTTTATCGGCTTAAAGGAGTGGTTAATGCTCAGTTTCTCCCATAGTTTTTAATCGGCCATTGTTTGTCACCGGATCTATTCTACCCCCACTTATACATTCGGTTGCACCATTCGGGACATATCTATTGGTATCAAAGCATACCATAGAATCTAACAATGAGAGCCGAAGTGACACTTCTAGGTAGTGGGCATTTATTGTTGAAAACAAAACTAAATTGCAGCCACTACATCTCTAGCAATGATAGACCAGGCACATTGATAAAAAGCACCTGAAAAGCCATCAGGCCCAGGTGCACTGTCCAAAGACATATTGAAAATAGCTTCATGAATTTCAGTTTCAGATGGAGTGACACAAAGGGACTCATTATCCGACAATGATATCAGTGGAGCAATGCAGTTAAGAATATTGATATCAATATGATGATCCTGTGAAGTAAAGGCCTGTTTAAAATGTTCAGCTACAACACCTTTCATTTGTTCATGATCTGATATCAGAATACCATCAGAGTTGCTAAGCTATGAAATGATGTGCTTTCTTCTGTTAGCCATAGTAGTCATGTGGAAGAATTTTCAATTTTTGTCACCCTCACGAAGTCATTTGACTCTGGATTTCTATCTCTAAAATACTTCTTGTTGAAGCAGACTATTGGATAGAGTGGTCTTAACTCTATTCAGTACAGCAAGGTTTGAAGATGAGGGGTCAAGGTCATAAGTGTATTCGGCCTTCAGAACCTGATCTTCAGCAGCAACTAGATTCATATGCACATTCCCAAAAACATTTTTGTTCCAACCCAGACAGGGAGAGATAGGTTGAGCGAAAGAGAGGGACAGCAGCGCGGGGGAGGCGTCCGGTGGTGTTAGAGATAGCAAGAGCGAGGGAGAGGGGGCTTGCTCGCGACGAGAGGGTTCGTGAGAAGGAGGGCTGCCGCGGCGGGGTGCGCAGAGTGGCAAGGTGGGCCGCCGGTGGTGGTTTGCAGGTGCCGACTGGGGGGTTCGCAGGCAGCGGCGGGAGGCGTAGTGTGTGTGAAGGGAGAAGAAGGGCCAAGTGGTCGCGAGGGAGTGCAGAGAAGGGGGGCAGCTTGGCGACGATGCATGCACAGATGAGAGAGAGGGAGAGAGAGTGAGGTGAGAAGACACAGTGGAGCAAGGGCTCCGACGTTTGTGTGTACTGGGAGCGACCGCAGTGGCTAACGAAAAAGAGGAGGTCTGGCCATGCAGGCACTCCGATAGAGGAGTAGGGTGGGGAGAGTGGCAGGGTACCGGCAGAGGGGTTCCGCGAGTGGGAAATATGGCACAGGGAGATGCCAGATGCAGGAGAAGGGGAGAGCCGCGGTGAGGGTGGTACGGTTAGAGAGAGAAAGAAGGAGAGGGTGATAGGCTACGATGAGGAGAGTTGTGCAGGGGGGATGGTATTGTTAGTGGGGGGAGACGGGGTAGCAGAGGGAAGGGAGATGTGACACTGAAGGACGTGGAGGGTCATGAGCAAGAAGGAGAGAGAGAGAGAGGTCTGACGGGTGAGGGAAAGAGGGCGAGAGGAGTTGCCGCGGTGCTGCGAGTGTTAGAGATAGATAGAGAGAGAGGAGGAGATCAAAGGAGGAGAGGAAGGGGGAGGGGAAGAATGTGTTGGAAGCTGCCCGGTGGTGCTGGCTTCTTGTAGAGGGAAGAAGAGATTGGGGGCCACCATGCCCATGCTTTGCAGTCACTGTGCCAACTGCGCATAGCTGGAGTTGTTGGTGCGGAGATAGCATACCCACGAGGAAGTGGCCCATTGATGCCGGTTCACATGAGAGAAAAAATAACAAGATATATTATACATAAGTCTCTTACAAAATAATTTTAATCAATGCATAAAAATTCATCATTTGTCCCTCTATTTTGTTCACACAAAGTGATTTTTGTGATGATTAATTTTATGTAAAAATAATCCGAGCAAAGTTTCTTTAAATATACAATTTTATTTATTTATTTTAAACATGTCTCAAATCTCATTAGTTATAGATAAATCTTTATTTTACGTAAGATCAAGATTATTACGTAAAAATTGTATAATTAACTTCGTTAAAGTGCAAAAATGACGTGTGTGATATGAATAAATATAAATAATTAAACGCTTATCAGGGCCCAGCTTTCATGGTGTGTGACACGTACCACGGCAAATTGATGGGCAGTCCCGGGTTGGCCTGGGAATTGAAAATAAATGGCTTGACGTCGCATATCTAAGGGTCGGGGATGGTCCCGACTTGTTAGAGGGTCATCATAGGACGTGGCTGGAGTGCTAGAGTCGCGAGTTGGCCCTTGACTTGTTGTAAAATGGCTGGGATATGCACGTCCACAAGGTGTTCGAAAAAATTCCAAACATGCGTGTATGGGTCGGGTACGAGTGCTATGGGATTCTAAGGCCCGTGGTTGACCACGATAGGTCTCCCTTTGACCTTAGAAGGTTGGATGGAGGTGTCTTAGGGGTAGATCCCAGCCTCGTTGCTGGGTGCCATGCGTTGTGGCCTGTCGTTGGAGCGCCCTCGGGTTGGCCCGGGTGGCCGTGTAGAACGCAAGAAAACCCGCAAACTGAGTGATCGGGGCTAACCCTAATCAATTGTTGACGGCGCCGTGGGTCACAGCTAACTGTTTGGGGTCCTAGGCTGGGCCCGGGGAGCTATAGAAGGGGCTAGGTAGCAGTCGCTTTAAAGGTGTTTGGGAAAATTTTTGAACCCTTATTTCTCGATATTTTGCTGGAAAATTATCTGGGTACAACACCAGCTCAGAACAATCTCCCTTCATGTTCTCTGCAGAGATATTTTTAAAGTGCATAGTACCACTATTTGTATAAAATGAAAAAGTGGGCATACAAGTGTAGTCAAAAAACTGCCAAAAAGAGACCCTAACCACACCAAGGCGGTGTGTCATAAGCTAACCCCCCAACAAAACAAAAAGAGGAGAGCTGGGTATTGATATTACAAAACAACTCCGTCCATTCCCTCACTCTAGTACAAACAAAAGAAATAAGAGAGTCCTTCACTCTAGCCTCCCTCCTAAAAATCTGGTTGTTCCTTTCACTCCATAAGGACCATAGAGTGGCATGCAGAATGAACCACCACACACTGCAATCACCTCTGAGAGGCCAACTCCTCCACTAGGTCCCAATAAGGTGGTGAACCTCTGTGTGCCGATCAAGTGTACAACAGGCTCTCGTTGCCAACCTGCCCCACAGTACTTGCGAGTAGAAGCAACCAACGAACAAGTAGTCCATAGTCTCATCCTCCAGGCCACACAAACAACAGGTCGACTAGATCCCCGGTACGAAATGGCAAAGCCTGTCTCAAGTGGGAAGCCTCTCGTGCAAAATCCTCCAAGTCAAAATCTTCACCTTCAACTGACTCCTGGGCTTCCAAATTTGGGGGGTAAGGCTATGTCACACTCCGCCGTCTGAGATGATAGAGTAGGTAGACCTAACAAAGAAAGCCACCTCCCTACCCCACCTCCAAATCCACGCATCCTCCCTGAGAGGGTGCGGGGCGAAGTCAAAGAGGAGGAGGAGTAGGCCCTGAAACTACTCCATCTCGACACTCATGAGGTCCCTCATGAAAGTCGGGGCCCAGGTTCCCCCTGAAAGGTGAGGATCAAAAGCCCGGGCAACCTGTCCCAAAGGGTCAGCATACATAGCAAAAAGACTAGAGAAAGTTGTCTCCGAAGTGAAGTTACTGCACCATATGTCCTTCCAAAAAGGGTAATGGTTGTCTTTCCCTAGAAGGGCCCAAACGCTGGATGAGATGAAGTCCCCACAAGAGAAGATGCCACGCCAAATAGGGGATGTCCAGTATGGAGTTAGAGAGTCCAAATCTCAAACTCTCCTCCTACCGAAATACCTTTGTCTAATGACCTGCACCAAAAGTCCTTCATCCTCTACCCCCAACCTCCATAACCACTTACTCAAGAGAGCCAAATTGAAGTCCCCAACCTTCTTAATCTCAATTCCCCCCTATCCCTTGGTAGCATCCAGCCTCCCCCAACTGATATCTTGCCAACCCCTACATCACACCCCACTCTCATGCCAGAAGAACTTGCCATGAATGGCTTCGATCTTCTTGACCACCATCTTCGAGATACGGAACACAGAGAGGAAGCAGACATGTGAAATGTCCAAAACAGATCTACAAAGAACTAATCTGCCCCCCATAAGACAACAGTCTCGCCATCCAGTCAGCCAATCTAGCTTCGTACCCCTGAACAATACGGAGTCATTCAGCACACCGAAGAGCACTTAGAGTGAGAGGGAGACCCAAGCAGGAGATAGAGAAAGCTTCTATCTGACAACCCAAGATGCATGTTGCCCTCTGACATGTTCTATCCTCCACGTTAACCCCAACAAGCAAGCTCTTGTTGAAGTTAACCTTCAAACCAGTGGTCACCTCCAGCAGCTCCAACAAAATTTTGGTCACATAGATGTCTCTCGTCCTCTACCAAGAACAAGATGGTGTCATCAGTATACTGCAAGTGGGAGATAGAAAGACCCCCTCTCGCAGCCTAGAATCCCCTGATCAGCCCTGTAGAATTTTATCTCTGCCACACCCTGCTAAGGACATTAGCCACCAACACAAAGAGGAGAGGAGGTCATAAGGTCTCCCTGTCGGAGGCCCTGCCACTGTGAAAGAAAGAAGTCGGCTTCCCACTGACAAGAACCACAAATGAAGCAAAAGAGATGCATGCCCGAATCCAACCAAGCCACCTATCCCCAAAACTCACCTTCTCCAACACAACAAGCAGACAAGACCAGTTGACCCTGGTTGGGGCGCTACACCAAGATTGTGGTACCTTTGCCCAGATTGACAAGGAAGGAGAATCGTTATGAGTGAACGAAGGAATGAGAGAAGAGCTTTCTGACCTTGAAGGATTGTTTGACCACTACTCCTGTGCTTGCCTTACCTGCAGAAGGAAGAGGATTTGAGGTTTTTACAGATGCATCTGGAATTCGTTTAGGCTGTGTGCCGATGTAGTAGGGTAAAGTGGTTGCTTATACCTCTACATAGCTAAGGAAGCACGGAGAGAATTATCCCGTCTATAACTTAGAACCCGTTGTAGTTGTTTTTTCTTTAAAAATTTGGAGGCATTATCTATATGAAGAATCTTTTGTTGTGTATTCTGATCATAAGAGCTTGAAGTATCTGTTCTCTCAGGAAGAGCTTAATATGAGGCAAAGAAGGTGGCTCGAGTATTTGAAGGATAGTGATTTTTCCATTGAGCACCACCCAGGGAAGGGAAATGCCATGGCTGATGCCTTGAGTCAGAAGCCGATGGCCATGTTGTCAAGTCTAATGCTCTAGGAATGGTAGATGTTGGAGCAACTAGCAAGTTGGGATCTAAATATTGAAAAGAAGTGCGAGTGGGTCATGATTGCCCATGTTAAACTTTGCTCAAAATTTCTTTTTGAAATCAAGGAGATTCAATGTAATGATAATTTGCTTGTTGAGATTAAGGAGAGCTTGAATAGTTGACCAGATTTCTTTCTAGTTGAGGATGGTAGATTGCTATTTCATGGGAGAACTTGTGTCCCTGATTCTGTTGAAGTAAAGAGGAAGATTCCGGAAGAAGCAAATCGATCCAATTATACCATTCATCCAGGAGCTAAGAAGATGTACAGAGATCTTTAGAGGACTTTCTGGTGGCCAAACTTGAAGAAGGAAGTGGACGAGTTTGTAAGCAGGTGTTTGGTATGTCAGCAAGTCAAAGCTGAACATTGTTGACTTGCTGGAAAATTGAAACCCCTCGAAATATCGTAATGAAAGTGGGAGAGCATAGGCATGGATTTCATCAAGGGGTTACCAAGGACTCATGGTAGTTATGCTATGATTTGGGTGATCGTGGACAGATTGTCTAAGTCCACGTATTTCTTGCCCATTAAGTCAAACTAGATTGTGGGTGTGCTACCTACTCTATATATGAAGGAAGTTGTATGGTTACACAGTATTTCGACGTCAATTGTATCTGATAGAGACCCAAGGTTCACTTCCCATTTTTGGAGAGGATTACATGCATCTTCAGGAACACGTTTGAATTTTAGTATAGCTTTTCATCCTCAAACTGATAGGCAGACTGAGAGGACCAATCAGATCAATGAAGACATGTTGAGAGCATGTATGATTTATTTTGGAGGTAGTTGGCATGAACATTTGCCCTAGATTGAGTTCGAATACAATAAAGTTATCAATTAAGCATTCAGATAGCATCTTTCAAGGTATTGCATAGAAGGAGTTGCAGATCACCTTTGTGCTAGGATGAAGTGGGTGAGAAGCCTTGGTTAGGACTAGATCTTCTTTCTGAGACAACCAAGAACATTAAGATTGTCTGGGACCATTTACACAGAGCTTAGTCCAGACAGAAGAGTTATGCTGATAATAGAAGAAGAAACTTGGAGTTTCAAGTCAGTGAGCATGTGTTCCTGAAGGTTTCACCTATGAGAGGAATCTGAAGATTTGGGATCAAGGGTAAATTGAGTCCAAAGTTTGTTGGCCCTTTCAAGATCTTAGAAAGAGTTGGAGAGGTAGCTGATACGCTAGCTTTACCATCTCAATTGTCTAGCATTCATGACGTCTTCCACGTATCGATGTTGAGGAAGTATGTGTATGACCCATCGCACGTAATCCAGTATGTGGATTTGAAGCTATAAGAGGACTTGTCCTATGAAGAGAAGCCCATCAAGATTCTAGATCGAAAGTATAGAAACTCAAAATTTTATATATGCATTTATATGCGAAAAAAATAATGAAAGATGAAAAAATTAGCAAGATTCGAAAACTTAAAACATACCTCTTATATAATCATAACACACTTGGCCAGTTCTAGCCAGAACAAGTTCTTGCAGAAACAAAACACATGGTTTCAAAACAAAATCTGAAAAAACATCATGTTGTGTCCCTGGGGTTTTGATGATGTCAAACACTTTACATTTCTAAATTTGGACAAAGAACAGGCTGGCAGGATAAATGCCGAGCGAAACCAAGAAGAGAAAATGCTGAGTAAAACCAAGAAGAGCAGACTTCGAAAGATACAAGTTGAGTAGAGCCAAGAAGAGCATGCCGAGCGAAGGCAAGAAGGGCAGGCTTTGAAAGATATATGTCGAGCGAAGCCAAGAAGAGCAATAAGTTGAGAGAAGTTAGGAAGAACAATAAGCCGAGCGAAGTGAAGAAGAGCAATAAGTCGAGCAAAGTCAAGATGGGCAATAAGCTGAGCAAAGTCAGTTGAGAGTCGAGCTTGACGTAGCAAAGCTCGGATGATGCAACTAAGCTTTGATGGCGTAACTAAGCACGGATGGGGCAACAAAGTTTGGACTGTGCAACAAAGCTCGGACGACGTAACAAAGTTTTGACTACGTAACAAAGCTCGAACGACGTAACAAAGTTTAGACTACACAACAAAGCTAGGACTTCATGAAACCAAAGCTCGGACAACATGAAGCTAAGGCTCAGACTTGATGAACCAAAGCTCAGACTTCATGAAACCTGTTGCATCCCGTAGTGCAGGAAGACAGATCTAGGGGGGGTGAGTAGATCGCTCTCAAAAATTTAGGTCCAACTTAAAACACAAAACTTCTCATAGCGTAATTCAACACAACACCTAAGACAGTTAGGCAATACGTAGATTTACAAAGAGGCAAGTTGATGCACGTTAAGAAACCAAGAGGCAAGTTGATGCACGTTAAGAATTAAAAGTGACTTGATGAATCAAACTCAACTTAGCTCTTTCTATGTGTGCAAATTAGATGTGTGAAGCAGTCTGATTATGTTGAGTGTGTGTGTGATAGTGACAGTTTAACCTATGAATTGAGATAGAAGAGATGGACAATCACACAGCCATTCATAGTGACACAGTGATTTTTAAGGTGGTTCAGGACTACACCGGGCTCCCTACGTCCACCCCTCAACTGAATGAGACTTCACTACTGGTAAACCAGCACGGGGATAAATTCCCCCCCCACACAGAGCCATACTCCAACACACACGTAGGGTGACGCCTACACACACACACACACACACACACACACAAGATGTAACTCCCAAACCCACACGGGGAACAACCCCTAAAACACGCTGCCACTACAGTAAGGCACACACAGATCTGAAAAGATCCATACACACATACACACACGGGGATGAACCCTAGAATGCACTACTCAGAACACAGCTCACTAATGCATACGTTACAAGTCGCAGTAAACTGAACACACTCTGATGTGCACACCACACAATCTGACCACACACTTTAATGTCTCAGATAATACAAGAAATGTTCTACCAAATCAAGACTAAATAACGCATGATTTTTAGATATAGCAATATAAAATTCTTTAGGATGAGATTCCCCCTTTAACACACATGATTAGGATGAATAAACTTGAATCAGCAACATGGGTACAAGCTCCTCTCCTCTTCCTTTTGTTCTTCTTCTAGATATCTTGATGCTTGCTTGGATTCATAGATGGATGACCATGATTTCAGCATCATCGCCTTCCTCTCTTCGATCTACTTCTTTTCTTCTTCTTCCATGAGCTCCAAAAATGCCTTGAAGTAGATGTGAATCTCTCCTCTTCTTCTCTTTCTCTTCTTCTTCTGTTTCTTCTCCTGCAAGATAGAGAAAATGTTAGATCTGGGGTTCATAACGCAAAAGGTGTTTTTATATGGCCTAGGGTGGCCAAGGGAGATGCCAAGGCATAGATCCACATTTTCTGGTAGCTTTGAATGCTTATGGACTCAAATGTCCAAAAGGGAAGCCTTGTCATCCAGATTATAAGCATTTTGTTACCCCAAGGCCATGTCTTGGGCCACTTTATAGAGTATTAATGCTAACTTACCAGAGCATATTATTTGTTGAGTTGCCCCACCTCTCCTCTCGCTGAACATTGTTGTGTGTATGGGCTGGCAACCACTTACCATTAGTCATGCTTGATTCTTCTATTACATACTGGTACGGGGGCAGAGGGCTGGGCTCACCAGACTTCAGGTGCACGCATAGGGGGCTGGGCATGGAAAGTGGTGTGACTGGGTATTGGGAAATGAGTACTGGGTGCTGAAACAGGGATACTGGGAACTGGAGGCTGAGTACTGGAATGTTGGGAAAATGACTGGGTGTTTGGGGCTAAAAAAGCTTGTGCTGCATAAAGTTGGCAGAGACCTATAGGGATGTGACAGCCTAGGAGGTCAAGGTTGCTAGGGTTGTTCTAGAGCGTGTTGGTTATAAACCGAATGGTGGAATATTGGCTACTGTCATGTTGTTAGCCAGAAATGTAATTCTCATTAGCTTGGGAAACTAGTGTTGAGCTGGCCGGGGAAGGCATTGTAGCCAAGAACTGAGATTGGGATATGGACTGGAGGTTGGAACTGGGTCTGAGACTGGAACTTATCATTGGGACTGGGATTGTAACCGATGATGGAGACTGGAACCTAAGTTGACCAGCGGGCCATCGATGGCATTGTAGCCGGGATACTAGAACTGGACCTGGAATTGGGGCTGGGCGGCTATCCTACGATGGCATTGTAGCCAAAGTGATGGGACTGGAGACTAGAACTGGACCTGGGTGGCTGTCCTGTGAAGGTATTATAGCTGAAATATTGGAGTTTTAAATTGGAACTAGAGCTGGGTGGCTGGTCTGTGAAGGCATTGTAGCTGGAATACTGGAGCTGGAAACTGGAATTGGAGCTGGGTAGCTGGCCTGTGAAGGTATTGTAGCCAAAATACTAGAGCTGGAAACAGGAACTGGAGCTAGGCAGTTGGCCTGTGAAGGCGTTGTAGCTAGAATACTAGAGTTGGAAACTAGAATTGGAGCTGAGCGGCTAGCCTATGAAGGTGTTGTAGCCGGAATACTGGAGTTGGAAACTGGAACTGGAGCTGGGCAACTGGCCTGTGATGGCGTTGTAACTGGAATACTAGAGTAGGAAACTAGAACTGGAGCTGGGCGGTTGGCCTGTGAAGGCGTTGTAGTCGAAATACTGGAGCTGGAAATTAGAACTGAAGCTGGGGCGATTGGCATGTGAAGGCATTGTAGCCAGAATACTAGAGCTGGAAACTGGAACTGGAGCTGGGCGACTGGCTTGTGAAGGTGTTGTAGCCGAAATACTAGAGCTGGAAATTGGAACTGGAGCTTGGCGGCTGGCCTGTGAAGGCGTTGTTACCGAAATACTAGAGTTAGAAATTGGAACTGGAGCTAGGCGGCTGGCCTGTAAAGGCATTGTAGCCAAAAAACTGGGACTAGAACTGAAGCTGGAGCTCGACGGCTAGCCTGTAAAGGAGTTGCAACCGAAAAAATGGGACTGGTCGGCTAACCGTTGAGTTGTGTAGCTCGATACTACAGCTAGAATTGGCGATGGCTGACCCTCGGGGGTGTAGTGGCCACCATTGTCTTGGAGTGATGCTGAAGTTGCCATCGGTGGAATGTCGCAGTTGACGGCTTTCATCAGTGAGGAGTAGAGAGGGAGAGAGTTTTTTTTTATTTTCTCTTTACCAACTCTACCGCCCTTTTAGGTTTTCGCCAGAGCTGGCCCCCTTTTACTTTTTTCGATGCACCCTTGCGGGTTTTCGCACCGTGGGGTCACCCGATTTTACTTGAAGCACCCCCGCGGGTTTTCCCCTCAGGTCAGTTAGTGGTAATTTTTGCCCTCAGTAATCCCATGGTGGGAATCACGTGAGGCCACTGGGGTATCTCTATTTTTAACCTCATTTTATTTTATTTTTTTTAATATGGAGATCACCATCCATAGCACACTGCTGTTACGTGAAGAATGAATGCAAATCGTATGCAAAAATATTACCTTGCAACCTTATGAAGCAGTAGCCGTCGGAGGTGATTTTGATCATCGTAAGATTTGTCCTCATTGGCAGATAAATGATTGGAAGCAAAGGATTGTAGTGGCTTAACAAGAAGGAGTGGTACCAAGACCCAACTCAGACGAATAAGGAGAAAAAGAAAAGAGGCGAGGGCTGAAACTCCCTCACTAAGGCGTAAAGACCCTGATCACAAGGAATGGTGTACAGAAGAAAAGGAGAATCAAGAGGGGAAGTGAGGACTAAAGCCTCGAAAGTAGTGGGAGAATGGGCAAATGCCCAAAGCAGTGGATGTGGAAGAAGTCGGATCGGATCCAGGATCAGAAGGAATCAAAAGATGGAATTGGTAGATGGAGAGAGGAGGATCGGAGGGTCCGGAGGTGAAGGAGGAGAATCATGATGGGAAGAAGAATCCGGAGGTTCCAGAGGGAGAAAGTAATGCAGGACATGGTACTCCTGAAGAAGGTATGGGAAGAGATAGGTTAGAAGGAAGAAAAGGATAAAGGGCGTGGTGTCTCGGAGGAGTAGGGGGAGGAATCAGAAGAATGATGGAGGGTCCGGAGGTTCCAGAGGTAGATAGAAAGGGGCATGATACCCGGAAAGGATGTTCGGAGGTTCCGGAGGAATAGGATGAGAAGGGACGTGGTGCCCTAGGAGATCTGCATGTTCCAGAGGAAGAAGACAGAAAGGGGCGCGATGCCCAGAGAGAAAGTCTAGAGGTTCCGGAGGAATAGGATGGGAAGGGGCGTGATGCCCTAGGAGGAGAGAAAAATCCACAGCATCCAGAAGTGGAGGTGTGGAGAGGCGCAATGCCCTAGAATGGAGATCCGGAGGTTTCGGAGGTTCCGGAGGAAGAAGACGGATAGGGGCGCGATGCCCTGAGAGAAGATTAGAGGGGGCGCAATGCTCAAAAAATGTAAGGGGACCCGGAGGTCCTGGGGATAGAGATGAATGAGATGGGGAATGTGGAGGATCTGGAGGTTCCAGAAGGGGGGGAAAATATGGGTCCGAAAACCCAAGGAAGAAGAAATGCAAATGCATGCGAATGCAATGCAATGGACGCGATGAATGCTTAAAATGCAAAGAATGTGAGGGGTGAGAGGATGAGATCCTCCTCCTCTCCCATGGAGTGGCCCGCGAGGAATCAGTGATGGATAGGATTATGGGTGAAGTAGAATAGAAGGTGGATAGGATAGAGGAAAGCCCCTTAGTAAAAGAATACTCGCCCCCCTATGGCGGTGAAAGTGTATAGCCCGTCGGCCTAAGGGATAAAATCAAACCCCATGTCGAAGCTTCCACAATAAATGCCAACTCCCTTGGAGGGCGAAGAGTAATAATGTGAGGGAATTGGAAAGTTGGAATAGGAAGAATTGTGTTGCCCATGGATCGTGGCATATAGGGAGTGTTGTACAAAATGGGCATTCGCCCTTTGTATGGAAGAATGAGTTCAAGATTGGAAAGTTGGAATAAGGGGTGCCCTGCCCGGCCCTTAGGCATGCACAGCATCAAAGCTTGACATCTTCTTTTGATGAGTAGCGTCGAGGACTTGGCCTCTTCAACCACGCTCGGCACAAAAATGTGGATTGGCATCCGGTAAATAAATTCTTACCTCTTGAATAGCATAGCCATGGCCAATTCCTTCTTATCTGGCTCTTGATCATCTTGGCACAAGTACTTGTAGAAGGACGCCCATTCCGAGTGGAAGCAAAAGGTGAAGCGGAGGCAGGAGGCTCTATAGATGGTGGAGGTGTAGTGGAAGATGTTGGAGGAAACATGTCGAGCTTCTCCCCTTGCTCGGAAGCGGATAGGGTTGGCTCGAGTGCAAAAAAGAGTGGACCCTACTCGGGATCTACCACGGATTTGGGTGAAGGGATAGGTGGAGGAATAGGCAAAGTGGGTTTTGGGGTTAAAGGGATAATGGAGGGCTGAGGTGGCGGCAATGGGAAACATCAGATCCTGGGGCATATAAATGACCAGCCAGTTCTCGAGATTTATATAATGTAATTAACATATAGTAATGCATTAAGGGAATAAAGGAATGAGATACAATACCTGCCTTACCTGCGCGGGCGAGCGAATGATTTTTATGATGGCTTTATTCGAGCTTACTGCAACAAGGTTAGCCAATAATAATAGCGACAACAATTTATCAATTAAGGCATAATCTTTCAACAGGATGCAAACATAAGCCAACCATTTAACGGACTTATATAGGTGCGCCATATATAAACATAACGGATGCGAGGGAACCCATTATAGTCTACTGAACCAAGATTTCAACCATTTAACAACCCAGTTACATGGCGGACTAGCAAACATGCCTTATACCAACATAACGGCTACACGACAGACTGTTAAATTCTCTGAGTTGCTAAACAACAAACGGGCCCTCATTTTCCCCATTCATTCAAATCATTCACACCCAACCGAAAACCCCCTCCAAAAACCCTTTCGTTCTCCCTCCCTCCGGCGACTAGCTCCGGCGAAGCTTCCCCCCCGCCAAGATGACTCGTGAGAAGGGGAAGAAGAGGAAGGCGGTGCGGAAGGTCAAGGGGAGGGCGGAACACGTGGTTTCCCCATCGGCGAGCCCGTCGACGGAGGAAGAAACGATGATGGCGGCGGCGACCCAATCCATGGAGGAGGAGGCCCCCACGGCGCTAGGAGGAGCAGAGGAAGTTGGGGGAGCAGCTAGAGAAGCCACTGGCGTGGAAGGAGAAGCCATTCCCCCGGCAAAGAAGAAACGAGGGCAAGACCCGGAGGTAGGTCATTCTGCCCTAAAAATCAAAATTTGAATTTCTAAATCGAATGCATGTGTGTTTGGAGGGTGTAGAATGAGTCTGGGGACTCATTAGGACAATTTGTAGGCCATTGTGGCCATTTTCCCAGGTTCAAGAAGCAGAGAAAACCACGCCGACTGCGTAGGGGCATAACGACTCTACCAGTAGCCGTTATGCTCTTAACGCATCTGGGTGGGTGTGTTAAGCGCAACAGAACAAGAAATCCAGTTTTTTGAGTTTTCTATTTTTCTAATTTTTTTGTTGTTTTGATTATTGTAAATGCGATGCAATTAATCCCTATGACTCTATGACTAACCCTATGACTTAAATGTGTAGGGGAAAAGATGAACACGGATTATATGGTTACAAGTCCGGGCGGTCTACCTCGCACTGCCGGAGTATCAACGGGAAAGATGGGCTGCCATGGGCTTCGGGGAAGTCCAAAGCATCGAAGTGGCTAGAGTGGACACAACACTCCTGTTGGCTTTGCACGAGAGATGGGACTCGGTCAGGCGAGCTTTCATATTCCCGTGGGGGCATATGATACCGACTTTGGAAGACATGGCCCAGATCAGCGGCTTGCGGGTGCATGGCAAGGCTATGATCGGGTGGGCATACGTCGACTACCGTGAGCTTGCTCAGGAGCTACTCGGTCTGGATTTGATGAGGCCGGGGCATCCATCATCCCAACTATCGTGGTCGATGCTCCAAGAAAGCTTGGGACTCCGGAGAGCAGCCGCGACAGTAGGAGAACTCCCGGAGCAGCACATCGACCGGGTGGTCGAGCAAGCGCATCCGAGCGTGGCGGCAGAGCCGGGACCAGAAGGAGACATGGTCCTCAGACGCTTCCTAATGCTGTTGTTCGGGAAGCTTCTGTTCGTGACTTGGGCAGACGTGATTAGCTACTGGCTCCTACCTCTGCTTTCAGATCTGAGCAGAGTGAGGAAATATGCGTCGGGAGCAGCGATGCTGGCCTTTCTGCTCCACTCGCTCAGTGCGACTGACCGGGTGACCATGCTAGGCGGATTCTCACCTTTTCTGCAGGTAAAAATGCCTGAATGCCTCTACATGCTTTCTATTATGCTTCTAATTACTGAAATGTTGAAAATGCAATTTTGGGCTTTCTTATACTTGCCTAGGATTGGCCGAGGCGTTGAGGTTAGAAGGACAATGCCAATACCTCTTCCCTGGGAATTCAAAGCTCCATCAAAATATAATGTCCACATAGGATCATCTGAGTTGTGGATGGACATTAGTTCCTCATCTAGAAACTCTGATCGTACAGGATCGAATTTAGGGAGAGGATGATCGGCGAGATGCTCAGCTATGGCATAGCCTTTAATTGCCTTTTGCTGGATGTAGGTGATGTCGAACTGGGATAGGAAGCTTTTCCAGCGCGATAGCCTATCAGTGAGGACAGATTTCTCCAAAAGAAACTTGGTAGGGTTCATTCGGGCAATCAGATGAACCTCATGAGCCAAAAAGTAGTGTTTCAATTTCTATACCACCCAGACAAGGGCAGCACAGGTTTTTTCCATGGTCGTGTACTTCTGCTCACAGGGGTTTAGAAGTTTGGACAAGTAATAGATTGCCCTTTTCTTGCCCTCTTCATCAGCCTGTGCCAAAACGGCTCCCATAGAGTCATCCAGGACTGAGACATAGAGGATCAAAGGTTTATCGGGCATGGGTGGAATGGGAACGGGTGGATTAGTCAGATATTCTTTTAATCCTTCAAAAGCTTTCTGGCACCTAGAATCCCAATGAAATTCTATTCCTAGCTTAGTCAACTCGTAGAAAGGCTTGCACCTTTGTGAGTGTTGAGACACAAATCGATGAATGAACTGCAGCCTCCCGATTAAGCCTCGAACTTCCCTCGAATTTTTGGGAGTGACATATCCCTGATAGCCTTAGCTTTGTTGGGATCTATCTCAATGTGCCTTTTACTCATGATGAAGCCCAACAACTTACCTGATGAAACATCGAACACATATTTCTTTGGATTCATTTTTAATTGGAACTCTCTCAATCTTTGCAAGACCTTAGTCAACACTTGTGGATGTTCTGCCCTAGTTTTGGATTTTACCGACAAATCATCCACATACACCTCTAAGTATACATGCATCATGTCATGAAATATGGTTATCAGAACTCTTTGGTAAGTAGCTCCAGCATTTTTCAATCCAAACGACATGACCACGTAACAATACGTTCCCCAAGGTGTAGTGAATGATGTCTTCTCCTAATCATCCTCTGCCAAATAGATTTGATTATAACCTGAGAAATCATCCATGAATGAGAGAGTTTCATATCCTGCCGTGTTATCAATCAACACATCAATATGAGGCAAGGGAAAATCATCCTTTGGACACGCGCGGTTAAGGTCCCGGAAGTCAATGCAGATCCTTACTTTTTCATCCTTCTTTATGACCGGGACAATGTTTGCCACCCACTGAGGGTAAATGATGACGCTAATAAACCTGTCTTTGTGGAGTTTGTCGACCTCTTCCTTCATTTTCAAAGCAGGTGGAAATGTCTTAACCTTTGTTTTACCGAGACGGATCCTAGTTTCAGAGTTAAACGGTGTTCGACTAGGGTGGGATCCAATCCCGGCATATCCTCATAGCTCCACATGAATGTGTCCTTGTATTCTTTGAGAACCTTAATTAATGCCTCTTCTTCTAATGATGGCAGGTTATCACTTATGAGGATGATCTTAGGGTCTTCCTTGGTTCTCAAGTTTATTTCTTTGGTTGATTCTTTTATGGCGGCTGACGGTTCATCAAATCTCCTCATCCCACTAGCATAAGCGTCAGCCGCGTCCTCATATTCTTCATCCTCTTCTTCAATAGGGCATTCTTCCTCTAGGACCTCATAAACTTCGCATCCCTCATCAATTGTACAATTCTCCTCACATTCTAACTCCGACAGTTGGATGAGATTTTCTAGCAGTCGAGGAATCTCCAGGCATGCTTGGCACTTGTTGGCTAAGTTTAGGAGGAATCTGCGAGGGATTTGTCTACCCTTAGATTTCCTTCTGGGTACTACCCTTGACCCATTATTCCTAACTTGACTGTCCTGACCTACAGAAGATGAAGAGGACTCTGAAGAATGTACAGGGAAAGACCCCCCAGAGGAGGGGTAAAGAAGGTCACAGAGCTTTGTGAGAACTGCTTCGGCATTAGCTGCGATGTCACCTAGTTGTTCAAATGTCATGACTTCAATGTCAATGACCCATCGTAGAATTTCTATTCTCAAAATTTCTTTACAAATTTGAACAGAGTCCCTGTAGCTTGGAGGATGCCGTCACTTTTCACGAAGATTCCTCCACCTTCTTATGTAGTCCATGATAGACTCATTATCCTTTTGTTTGGCTGCTTGTAATTTGACCTCGATGACTTCTTCTTTAGCCATCTTCATATTCATTGTTTATTCTGCCTTCAGCTCACCCGACTACATATGCGGCCTCATCGGCACCATCTTCGGAGATGCTTTAGTTGCCCCCTAACATGTCGGGGGACTGTGTGTTAGAGTGGTTGAGGGAGGATGCCCCCCGTAAGATCATGTACTATTTTGGGCATGGCTGGCCGTGCTGACGCTTCAGGTGAGCTAGCACTATCCACTGTGGCCTCATGTAGATGTCCTGTCGATTGCGGCATAAGTGGACTTAGATTCATTTCATTTAACCATATTTGCAGCATTTCAATCTCCTGCTGCTTCTAGTATAACAGTGCCATCACAATGGGGCCATGCCAGGAGGGGCCGGGAGTGCTATCTTCCACCTCCGGTTTGCATGGAATGAGTGGCATCCTGTCATCATAGGCGGATGCGACTAGTTTCTTTGAGATGAACTCCTTGGGTTTCATGCCTCCGTGTAGAGGAGGAATGTGATATTGTGCCCCCTTGTTTGCTGGCGGGTGTGTTGATATTCTCTCGGATCCAGCAACATGATGGGAGGCAGGAGCTTTAACTTGATTTGCTCCCTTCGGTATAAAGTAAATTTCTTCATCTCCTTCATCAACAGTTTGAGCCACACTAGACGGTGCTAACAGCATGTTGAAAGAGAGAGCAACATATTTTATTTTCTTCTTTGTATTCTTCTTTTCCTTCCCCTTTTTGGCTGGCATCTGCCCCCACAGTGGGTTACCCAGTGCACTGAACACCCTTGCATTTTCTGTAGTTCTTTTTGTTAGCCGGTGGGACTCATTGAGTCTTTGAGGAGCATGCTTCTTAAGCTGCATAGGGTGGCTCTTAAGCTGCTCCTGCTTGTCTAACCTATCTGTAGCGGTTTGTAGCCGTTCCACGACTGAGTTGATTTCTTCATACACCCACACCGGGGCTTGTTTCTTTGTGTTGTCCACTAGCTTTCTGATAGCCACGGGAGGGGTTATTTGATGCCAAGTAGGAACTATAGGGGGAGGAGTGGGCCGGCCCATGGCTCCACTGATCTGGACTTTCAGAGTCGGAAGGGATGCTGGTCTTGTTCTTTTCTTTATTTACGATGCTTGTCAACTTCTTTATTTTTCTTCAGGCACTAGGACACAGTCTTCATTGGTGTGCTGGCTACATGCCTCTGGCACTTCCTTGGGCAGTTGCTGATATATGGATATCATATTAATTGATGCCCCTGGTGTAGGCATTTCATGGGGGTGTGGGGGATCGACACTGTACTCTCCCTTTTGTAGCTCCCCCTTTTTGATTAAGCCTTAAACAATATCCTTGAATTTTTGGCAATATTTAATGGGATGTCCAATGATTTGATGGTAGGAGCAGAAGCAATGAGCATCTCTTCTCTCGAGATCATTTGACCTCTTCGATCTTGGGAGAGTGATCTTGTTAAATTTGATAGCCCACTCGAACAACGCTCGAGTCCTGTCTCTGGGGAAGGCATAGAGCTTCTTTTCTTTGTTCTACCGAGGAGGACTCCCTCGAGGTCTAGTAGGTTCATCGGGAGTAGGGTTGTGTACCAATTTGTCCCTTTTTACCATAAGGCCGACAGCGTGAACCACTATCAACATCGGTCGTTTATTAACTTGCCTGGCCTGATGACTTGAGTCAGTAGAAATGGAAGGATATCTTGTGAAGAAATCTTCAACCTCCGTGGTAATATCACTTAATCGGTCAAATGACCGGATTTCTATTCTGATGCTTTAAAATCATGACCTCAATTGAAAGATTTAGGCTGGGCATGATTCTTGGAATAAATATTTTAATCAATTGCATTCACATTAAGAGTTAAGTTCAGAATAGTTGTTTTTGACTCACACATATGGACCTTAAACTATGATGCGCTGTAAGAGCTTCTAAACATTAATTCTTAAGGGAATGGTACTTCAGTAATTTCCTCTTATCCTGCATAAATAAAACAAATTCACCGTGTTGAGATTGAATCTCACTTTACTCTCTGTGTTTACAACACTTCATCTGGTTCCACACCCCACGCATTCAACTGTGTTAGAGCAACGTCGCCATCTTAGACACAGCACTGGTTCCTTCTTCTTCTACCTCCCAGCAATCTTGTTCACATCACACTTTTTCCTCCTTGTCTGTAGAACTCTATCTCCATGCACCTTCTTCTTCTTCCGAACCTTCCGCAACGATGTCTCCACCCGTTACGAGGAGAAGGGGAAAGCAGACAGCTACGGAGAAATAACTAGATGCTGCAGGACCTTCTTGCAAGGAGTGTCGGTCCAAGCTTTTGCATGACCCAGCAGAGTCGGGCAGCGGATCTAATGAGATGCAGTTCAAGGGAACCAAGAGAAAAGAACGAGCTACTGAATCTTCGGCTGAAAAGAGCAGAGTCTCACGGAAAGCTAAGTAGAAGTCATCCATCAGCCTAGAGCAAGACTATGAAGACATTTCCTCAGGAGAAACAGTCTGTATTCTGCACCCTAGGTACATAGATTATCATGACCACCAATTGCTTGAGAATTTTCCTGAGTTAATGGAGATGTTTGAGTTTCAAGGCTGGAAGAAGTTTGTATGCAAACATAGGGTTTACTACCCTAAGTTAGTCACATAGTTTTATGAGAATCTTAAGTACAATGATAGTCTTCTAACTCTATGGACAACTGTTAAAGGGATTGAGATCAATATTAATAAGAAGTTGCTGCACAAGGCCCTAAGGATCCCAATGGACGGAGCTATGGTGTGCAATTTCACATATAGTGCCCATGAGGCGTATGCCATCATGATTGGTCTACCTAAGAATATTCAGGAAATCAAGAACACCTACCTGACCAGTTTTAACATTGCCAAGTTCCCTCCCCTGCAACGGCTGCTTCATCACATCTTCACAACCATTATTACCCCACAAGGAGGTGGGAGGGGCAGACTGACTGAATATCAAAGGTTCCTATTCTATTGTATGTTCAAGAATATCAGAGTCTGTCTCCCAGACTTAATGATACAGATCATCAGATCTTGCAGAGACAAGGACATGCATCTCTCTTATGCAGCCCATCTGACTGCCATTTTTAAGAAATGAACATCTCTTTGGAGAGATACCCGTGAGCAATATTTACACAATGAACTTCATGGAGAAGTTCATGAAAATCAAGAATGCCGATGGGAGACTTCCAAGGTAGCCACAACAGGTTGAGTAGGAACAGTCTGAGTAGTAGCACCACTTCGAGCAGCCTGATCAACTAGAACAGCAGCAACAAGAACAGCAACAACAACAGTAGTTTGATCAGCAGCAGTCTGAGCAGGAGCAGGCAGAGCAAGATAGCCAAGAAAATTTAGATGACACACAGCATGATGAGATAGACCAACAACAAAAGTATCAAGACCAACAACATGAGGATCAAGCTGAGGTCCACCTTGATGATATACAATAGACACACCCTCCAATGCAGGAAGGAGCAGAAACTGGTCAAGAAGTACCACCACCTGAGGTTCCAGAAGCCCAAGAACAGTAGTATGTTCCTCCTGAGGCTCACATAGTAGCCGACCCTCAGTCATCTAGGCCTTCAACATCCTCTGCACCAGAGACTAGTACATTATATCATTTTCTATCTGCTCAATTTGCTATGATGAACTCAGCCATGACAGAACAGACCAGCTACCTTGAACATCAGTTGCTTCAATTCAAGGCAGAAATGAATGCTGAGATGAAGAATATGTCGACCAAAGTGGAGACCGAGCTTGGGCCTCTTACAATGCCGATTGAATTTTATGTACTGGACATCGACCCTATGTTTAAGGCTATCTTGGGTCATCTATGGATTAACAATCTCAATGCCATACCATCCACTAATCATCAGTGCCTCAAATTCCCTTTCCAAGGGAGGGTGGTCAAGGTGAAAAGTATGTCCACAGTCCAGTCTGTCAAAGCCATCTCAGAGAAAATCCTGCCAACATTATGGACAAGCAATCGGCCAGTTATCTCAGTGCTAGATATAGACTTTCCATGGGCTTATGCACCACGCAAGCCCGCCACTGCACCGGTCAATATCAAGGAAAAGCCAAAGATCCAAGATTCAAAGGGCTGGTCTATTATATTGAAGCTGGGCTATCAACCGGGGAGAGGCCTCGGTGCACAACTACAAGGGCAGACCAAACCGGTCCCCAAAGGCAGGAAGATGAGTAGAAGGGGTCTTGATTACCAAGAATCCTCATTGTCAGTTTTGGGTGACTCAGGACCACTCACTTGGGATTACCGACAGCATTTTGTTAGAGGCCCCCTCCAGCCAGGAACATTGAAAGCACCACCCAGTCAGCCTGAGAAAGGAGATACAACTTATATAGTTGCAGGCCTGCCAGCGCTGCCAAAGAGGCTCGTTGATGATATGCTTGATTTCAGTGACTCTTTCGCCAGGTTATTTTATGAAGAAGATTGCTGTCAGAAGAACCAGGAGGTATGGCTTGTGCAGTATCAGCCGAAGAAACCAGCTTACCATTCACGGGAAAGGGTGAGCTCGCATGTTGTTTTTACTTGGTCTCCTTCCCGGTTAATGACTTTTTTCCAAAAGCTAAATTTTGTCCCCCGTTCACCTCCCATTATGATTGATCCGCTGCCGTGCTAATTTCTATTTTGGCTTAAGATACCAATGAAATTTTTTATTATGAATTGTCCATGTGGGCACTGCCCACCAATTGATCTTCCCACTCCATTCTTCCTCTCCTCTAATCCTTTCCTCAACATTTTTTGTCCATCCATCTATCCTCTCATGCTTCCTCTGCCTCCCTCCTCTTTGTCTTGTTGCATGATCTCCACTGATCTCCAAAAAAAAATGTCAAATTTGAAACGGAGATTTCTATGGAAGATTACGCTGTCTTCCGTCCGTCCTCCTCCCAGGGGCATGAGGCCCATGCTTCCCTTCCAATAGCTTTTCTCTCTCCTAGGTTAGACGTAGGGTCTATCAGGTCTAGGGAAGTAGAGTCTAGGTCTAGAGAAGTAGGGTATTATTCTAGGCCATCCAACCCATCCGTGCCTAAGCCGCGCTTGCTAGCGCGTCATTCTAAATCCATTCCTGATAGGTTCTTACAGGATCTAGCTCAGCGATGTCGTGCTCTTCTGAAGTGTCCGGAGTTCATAGCTACGACAATTGTGATAGAAGATGATGAGGAGAAAGATGGGGTGTGGAGTGACGACGGATTAGGAGTCTATGAAGTCATGGATGAGAAGGACCCGATCGATGTTGAGGATAGCAACGTAGATGACACTGCTGACCTATACACCCAAGGCTTGAAGAGATTCGACGAGCTGTCTTCAGTAGTGCATGAACCTATAAAGGAAATTAATCTAGGAACTGAAGAAGACCCTAGGCCTATCATCATTGCCGTTAATCTTCCTCCAGAAGTTGAAGAAGATTTGATCAAGGTCCTAAGGGAGTATAGCGATTCTTTCACCTGGTCTTACGAAGACATGCCGGGTCTTGACCTCTCCTTGGTAGAACACCGATTAGTACTTAAACCAGGGGCAACACCCGTTAAATAGAAATTAAGAAGATTTCACCCCCATATGGCCTTAAGGATGAAGGAAGAAGTGGACAAATTACACAAGGCCAAGTTTATTAGAGTTGTCTTATATCCCCAGTGGGTGGTGAACATAGTCCCTATCATCAAAAATGATGGAAAAGTGCACATTTGTATCGATTTCAGGGATCTAAATAAAGCATGTCCCAAGGATTGTAATTTTTCTTGCAGACTCCCAAGTCTTGATGACATGGAGGGAGTGTTTGCTTAATTTGACTTATTTGTTTGACATTGCCTCTGTTTGCTTGTCTTTTGTAGTGAATCCCATCATGGCTCGGCGCGGTGGAGACGGCTACACCAAAGATTTAGAGGGAAAGGGCATAGAAAAGAACCCTTATGTGAGACGTACTAAGAGGCCAATGCTGCGATTGGATTCACCTACGATCACCCCTGACAACTTCAATTCAGTAAATCGTGGTTATACCTTGATCGCTGAAGGACCGGTTGATGAGGCATACCTTGGGGTAGGCACAATTGACATCAAGTGGATTTCCAAAGAGAATGGCGTTTATAAATACAACCATTCAAAAGAATATCCCTGACATTTTCCTCTAGATCACCATCTCTTTCCGTTTATTCAAAATTGTGTTCCTGTTGACATAGAGGTAGTTGACCCTCTCCTGCCAGCTGAACGGTGTAACGTTGAAAAGGCTATATTACGGAGACAAGACAATATGCTAGGAACTTGCACTTTATCATATCCAATCATCCCGAGAGGCTTCTCACACCAGATATAGTTCTCAGACAAGAAGTGCCTGGGCTTTTTAAGTGATTATGCCGACTTCAAAGTGCGGGCTACAACTTTAACCCCAGCCACTTGGGACTTGTCTGGCTGTCACAAGGTATTGCAGGCCAATATCGAAGGCGAATTTCTGACTCATTATGGGTGACGGTTTGCTGGCGATGGATATGATAACCATTGATTGATTGACTGTATCATTAGGCAGAGCGTGTTGAGTTGGTACGGAAAGTGGTGGGTTATTCCCTCGCACCATTTTCACTTAGGGGCCGGTGAATGGCTTCTCGGCGCCCTCCATTTCCATAGAGTGCCGTTGGAGAAGGCGGGAATTCTTCATCCTGTGACCGCCGCTTTATACCAGTATCCTTGTCGTACTGGTCTTTTGCAGTCTTTAACAGAGCAATTCAATCGCCATTGGAACGCCATCGTCACTGCTGAGGGAGAGTCCTCCGTGGATTTATGGGCATTTTGGCGTTTTCTGGCCTGCCCATTTGCGGCTGAGTTTATGATGAAGTATGCCTTGATGACTTGCATCGCGGTTGCTCTGATGGGAAAGGCAATTATCTGATGCTTCACCACTATAGATTTTTGATGAAAACATGGCAGGACTTGGCCCTCATGGGGAAGGAGAAATCATCTTGTACCACCCAGGTAACTTTAAAAGCTTGGGTCCGGCATTTCTATGACCGGCCATTTTTGTTTCTATGATGAGTTTGCTCAACTGGACGTGCCTTTAAAGCAATATAAGGAGGTAGAGATAAGATACCGTAGGTATGGCTGCCATTTATACGCTCTAGCTAAAGGGTGGAACTTAAGGGAGCTTCTAGACATTGCATATTTGGCTGCTTATTTGGCTTACTGGTTAGCCACTTTTGTTATCCCTCATGAGGAGGAGGATGTTAGTCGCGCCTAAGTCATCTATTCAGCCTGTTTGATGGCATGTGGAGAAAGAGTAGCCATTGCTCCTGCGGCTTTGGCTAATATTTTCCACTCTTTTGGGGTTTTGACAGCCCATTCGTCGCCAAGAGACAAAAGCATGGTAATGCCAACTCACTATTTGAGTGCTTGGGTTGGGTTACTCCTTCATGGCTTTTCACAGTGATCTGATATCAGCAACCCATCAACACCATTGATCTTTGCTTTTGCAATCGTCCAGAGCAGGACATATTTCAGAATTTATCTGATGCCCCTGGGCATTATCTTTTCTCCCAGTCAGGAATAGAGAGGGCTTGAGCTTTAATCATTGCTCCTGCAATTGGCCCTCTATATTGAGCAGGATGGAGATCAGGTCATTTGCAGAGTGTCTCCACAGTCTGAACCCTCTTCCTGGGTTATCGCTGAGTGGCTTTGCTGCACCCTTCCTAATATTCTTATGCTGCGCTGGTCAAGCATTGCAGTCCCTGAACTGGAAAGGAAAGCTACGCTAGCCGCAGAAGGAACAACAGTAATGGTAGGAACAGTAAATCGGTGGCCGGTCAAAACTCGGCACTACAGCTACTCCTACCGGCAACAGAAAACGTGACTCGGTCTCCCATCAGGGGACAACCAAGTCACACACCCGACATCTCGATTTCACGATCGAGAGACTACCAGACACGAACTGTCCTAGCCACGCTACCAAGAAATGACACGACGCCTCGGTCGGAGAGGCCTGCCTTCTCAGCAGGGCTTGGGCCGAAACCATACGGTCCGAAAACACAGTCACGACCTCACTGTCATGAACTCTACGCCATCTAGGGAAAACTCTCGGTGACGCTCACTGGAAACCTCAGACCTCGGCTACGGGAACGCTCCTGAAAATAACACCTGAAATCCCGTCTTACATATGAGAAACGGAAACCCAAAACATGACAACTCACGTCACGTGACGGGAGCACTGCCCACTAGAAGAACGACCGGATGCGTCTCCTGACGTCTTACACCGCATCACAAGTGTCCAGCTACCATGCCCCAGGTGGAGACAAGGACACACACAGTAACCAGAAGTACCACAAAATAAGGACTAGCTGAGGTCGCACCTGTCAGCGTGGGTCCGAACCCTCAGCCTCGTGTGCACACTCAGACCATACGTCCTAGGCCTGTCCTCTAGCTGGTATTTCCCCCACCGGCCCGGACTCGGCGGTACGCGGGGGCCCTACGATAACCAACCTACTCACCGTCTAACTCGGGTACGCCACACCAGTGCTCCCGATGGGCCGACACACGCGTGCCGTGGAAGCTACGGCTAGTGGATGTGTCACAGACGTGAACATAGAAAATCATGCATGCACCCATCATGACTAACATGAGGGAAGAAGTGGCTCATGGCCACCTGATGTTGGACAGCCCGCTAGACCTATTAACCCAATGGCCCTTGAGTCACGAGACTCTGGGTCAAGACCGTTGAACGTGACAGTACAACACCGTCAATCTAGCCTAGTCCCTAGGTCTGAAACTACGGTAACACGGGACCTACGGACACCTCAAAACATGGACATGAAACCTCCGGGGTGTCTGGGACACTTACGAGACCGAAAGTCGACCACTAGGTCACAACCGGGTCGACCGGAGTCCAACACGATCCTAAAACGGTCACAGGACAACCCATTGAAGCAAACCGACAACACACGGGGATGAACGGCTTAGGGCTGGCCGCACAGGGGATGTGTAGTCAGGGGCAGACTGCTCAAAAGGATGGGCGGCCTAGGACTGCCTGCCCAAGGGAGGATGTGCGGTCAAGGCCAAACCACGACCCAACGGTTCCTGGTCAATGCGGTCTTGACTGGACCAAATAGAACCGACTTACTATAGTGTCGGTCAAAATGGTCTTGACCAAACCACCTAATGTGACAGATGAAAAATTGTTGACTCGCAGTCAATCGAGATGGACGGAGCAGCACGGGCCACTCATAGGGGTGAACGGCTAGAAGCTGGCCACTCAACGCACGAAGAAGGATGAACGGCTGGAACCCAGCCGCCCAAGGGGAGGATGGGCAGACCCTAAAAGGTCGCACCACCTTGTGCAGTCTATCGTGTGACCGCACAAGCCGCAAAACCAAGAGGGGATGAACGGTCCAGAGCCAGCCGCCCATACCAGGACGGGCCCTGGTTTGACCGTTCAACTGACACGGCGAACAACCCCAAGGGTTTGTCTGATCATGGCCTTTCCACACCCCATTCGCACGCAGGGGATACAACCACAATCTCCCTGGTAATCACATGGACTCCGACCAGAGTCAAAACGGCGCACGAATCGCAAGAAACGGGTGATTCTAGCGAAATCACCCAAAAGGGGTCATCGGGCTTCCCTGACTTCCCACGGTCAAACGAGACCGCCAATCGAGATGAAATCGGTGACCATGGAATACTGACGTTCTAGGGAGTCCATTGACACTAACTGATCACAAAATCGTCGTCATTTTACTCTACTTTGTTTTAGGAAATCAAAAATGGTCAACCTATTCACCCCCTCCCCCTCTAGCTTGACCACCATCTGTTCACAACAGGGGGGCCCTTTACCAGCCCGATCCCTCATCTTCAACTTCCCCAATAGATCCCGATCCCCAAGGTAACCCCACTGCTAATGGGGACGGCCTCCAATACTGTGTCGACCTTCTTATGGAGGCCCTCACCACCATTTTAGGGCGGCTTGATAATATAACTATCCAACTTGACCAACATAGGAGAAATGGGCCCGCGCCAAAGGCAAATGATAGGAGTGCACCCTCCTATCAAGAGGAACCATCAATGGGAGACTTAAATCTTGACCATCCACCCGAGTATGGAAGGGATCCACACCCTAGCAGGAATGATAAGTACCCTTGAGACAATCCGGATGACCACCTCTTGAAGCTCATGAAAGTCGATTCCCCCACCTTTGATGGATCCCACAATCCTAGTGTATATCTAGACTGCGAGGCTTCCATGGACCAATACTTTGATTGGTACCCCATGTCTGATGAGTGGAGAATCCGGTTAGCCAAAACACAACTCACCAAGTTAGCCAAGACCCATTGGCTGAATGTTGAGGGATTGAGGGCACTTAGAAGGCCAGCGCCCATCACTACATCAGATGAAATGAACTTAGGATGAAATATGTTCCTCCTTTCTACCACCAAACTCTTCTAGATGAATGGCAAAGCCTAACCCAAGAGGGGAAGGCCGTGACAGAGCACATCGAGAAGTTTGATTATTATCTTCTCAAATGCAGAGTTCAGGAGGACCACGTCGTCACGCTATCTTGGTTTAGGAATGGACTCCAATTTCACATCAAAAAGGAGCTCTTCATGCGTGAGGTGACCACCTTAGAGCATGCCTACCAAATAGCCCCGGATGTCGAGAAATTCTCTCATTACTCCCGACTTGCTCCCCCTCGGGTGACGGACCGCAAGCCCCTAGCTCCCCAAATCAACAGACCACACCCTCAATGGGGCCTCCTTCCTAATCCTAATGGGACTCCTCCCATCTGAGCAGCCCCTCCTAGTGGGGCCCCTCCAGCCATACCTCCTAGTGGCCCGCCCAACATCACCCCCACCCGGGCCAACCCGGGAGTGACTCCCCCTCCCCCTCTTACTACTCCTAACTGCAATAGTGGATAGCAATGCTTTAGATGCCCTGGCTATGGGCACTTCGCCAACCAATGTCCTACCAAGGGAGCGACTAGCTTGCTCATAAAGGAGACCAACCATTCACCCCAAGTTGACATTGAGGAAGAAGTTGAGGTACATGAGGCCTCCCCCGATTGGGAGGAGGAGTATGAGGCCCAATACCTCGAGTACAACCAAGAACAACCCCTCCCGCCTTTCGACCACCGCCTCTATGTGGTTAGGTGCACCCTCGCCCAATCCCAAGAGTAGGATTGGCTAAGAACCACTATCTTCCACACCTTCATCCAGATAGGAGATCATGCCCAGAAGGTCATCTTAGACAATGGGAGTAGTGTGAATGTGGTATCACCTGACATTGTCAAGCTTCTAGGCCTCACCATCTCCCCACACCCCAATCGATACCGGGTGGCATGGATTGATATCACCTGTATACCTGTTAGCACTCATTGCCTTGTTCCCATTCAATTCCAATCCTACCATGGCCAAGTTTGGTGTGACATTCTACCTATGGAAGTAGGGAGCATATTTCTAGGACAGCCCTGGATATATGATGTAGATGCCACCTTCCTTGGGAGAACAAACACTTGCATCTTCACCCATGAAGGGAAGAGAATTCAGCTCAACCCTTCACCTCCCCATTCCCCTCTCAAAAGGGGATCACCCTCCCTAGAAGGGCCCACCACCCCTACCTCTACCCCAACCCTACCCACTCCCTCGCCAAACCCCACCCTCTCGAGTCCTAGCTCAAGCTTAACCCTTGGAACTATTAGGAGCCTACACCTAATCAACGAGCAAGAGCTAGAGGAAGAATAACCTGTAAAGTTCAGGGGGAGCATTTGATAATATCCCTGTCTATCAGTGTGAATGTGTTGCAAATCATTTCCTTGTTCTAAAAAGGGAGAGTCAACATTAATTCTGATTTGCATTATTAACTTGCATAATTTGAATTGAGTCTGCACTGCATTCATAACTTCCACAGTTCTTGAAGTTAGTAAGCACAACATCCATCCTTGTGCTATCGGCATATAAATTTGGGGGGAAACATATTGTCTATACTCAGTACAACAATTGGTATCACATTGTCTACATAGTTCTCATGTCATGGTTCATGCATTTGCATACATGCATTTTGGGGGAGCATCAGACATTCTTGAATTACTTGACTATCTGTTTTCAATAATTTGGTTCAAACATTGGTTACAGTGAAATTCATTTGCCTTCATTTGTTTTGATGATACATACATATCTTCCTGATCCCTCCTTTTGATGTTGTCAAAGGGGGAGAATTTGTGAGTCATAATCCTGTGTTTCCTGTGAGTGATCTGTGAGTTACTTGCTTACTGTAACATAATGCTGCATATGACTCCTAGTTTTGCCATCATCAAAAAGGGGGAGATTGTTGTGTCCCTGTGTTTTGATGATAGCAAACACTATGGTTCAATATGCGTTGGTTGTATGTTACACTATGAGTCATTGTGTGTTCGATGCATGATACTATATGTGTTTGCTGCATGTTGATTATGGTTTCCATGATATGCTGTGTGTTTACTGCATGTTGATTATGGTTTTGTTCATTGCATAACGGTCAGTCTCATGCATGCATAAAGTCGACGCTAAGTCCACTCTCTGTACATTAAGTCAATGCACTCCCATAAAGTCAATTATGTGAACATAGAGTCAATGCATCTGAATAAATCCTGTGTGCATGGTATTCTATCAAACATGTTGTGTGATTGTTCATATGTTGTTAAAGCCCGTGCACGTTTCCCCTTGAGTGATACGTAGTCAGTGCATTTTCTTCTATACTCTGTGCATATTTGGTGGCATATGAGTGTGCATACCTTGTGTCGGTGCAAACTGCACCCTGCGCACGAAGTTTGTGCAAATCTTCATTTTCGCATGTGAAGTCCATGCAGTTCACAGTACTACAGCCATGTAAGTCCGTGCATGTTTTGCATTTGGCAACATGAACTCCGTGCACATTTTGGCAAAGTGAAGTCCGTGTAAATCCATTGGATTCTGTCTGTGCGCATTTTGACTAGTTCATTGTTAAGGTCCATGCTGGTTTGGCCCTTGTGCATTATAATGCCTGTGGACACTCTGTCAAAGCCCTTGCACTCCTATCTTGTGCTAAACAAGGTCCATGAATATCTCAGCACATTTGCATTTGGCATGTAGAAAAGTTCATGCATACACTCCATTGTGCATACTATGTGATGCATGTCAAGAGCAATGTCTGTGCATACTTGCCCTGCTGACATTTTAGTCTGTGCATCTTTTGCACTGCACACTTAAGGCACGTGCCAGGGTTGTCTTGTGAACAGGTTGAGTCCATGCACATTTGCTGATACACTATATTGAGTTTGTGCAAGTTTTTCTTTACTCATGCATACAAGTCCATGAACTTCACGTCTTAGACTCTGTGCATTTCTCGGTATTTGAAAAGTGAAGTCTATGCATTCTCAGGCTATGGCATATATGCTCCATGCTTACCCCCAAAGCAAGTTCGTGCATGTTTTATTTCTGTAAACTTAGGTCTGTGCATATATCATCTTTTGCATACTTAGCGCCTGGGCATGCATTGTCATAAAATTCTGTGTACAAACATTTTATGTTATACAAACTCTGTGCAAACCTATTTTAGGCAGTTGAAAGACTGTGCACGTTTGCATCATCTAATCTCAAGGTCCGTGCAAAGTCTATTATTCTCAGATCATAACACTAATTGTTATATTCCACCTTTGTCTTGACAGATAAGGCCCATGGTCATACACCTGATGGGCAGAAATACAGACACACGTAGTCTGTAATGTGGTTAAAAAAATTAAAATGAATGATGATGAATGGAACTTTCTTCTACCTCAGTTATTATTCATGTCCCACGAGAATCTAGTGTGCGACAGATGCACCACGTCCCACCGGCATAAGCCTTATGCCTATGTTGTAACAAACTCCTTTGCTTCGACATTTAACACATGCTGATGAACAAACCTACTGTCGATTTTCATCATTTTCGGTGAAATTGATGAACAAACCATTGACCCAGACCTTTCATCCCTATCAACTAACAAACTCCTTTGCTTCGGCATATAACCCATGCCGATAAACAAACCTACTGTCGATTTTCATCATCATCGATGAAATCGATGAACAAACCATCGACCCAGACCTTTCGTCCCTGTCGACAAACAAACTCCTTTGCTTTGGCATTTAACTTATGCCGATGAACAAACCTACCATCGTTTCTCGTCATCATCAGCGAAATCGATGAACCAACCATCGATTCAGACCTTTCGTCCCTGTCGATAAACAAAATCCTTTGCTTTGGCATTTAGCCCATGCCGATGAATGAAACCTACTGTTGATTTTCGTCATCATCAATGAAATCGATGAACAAACCATCGACCCAGACCTTTCGTCCCCATTGATAAACAAACTCTTTTGCTTCGGTATTTAACCCATGTCGATGAACAAAAATACCTATCATCGATTTTCATCATCATCGATGAAATCGATGAACAAACCATCGACCTGGGCCTTTCGTCCCTATCGATAAACAAATTCCTTCGCTTCAACATTTAACCTATGTCGATGAACAAAAAAAGCCTACCGTCGATTTTCATCATCATCAGCAGAATCGATGAACAAAATGTCGATTCGGACCTTTCTTCCCTGTCGATAAACAAACTCCTTTGCTTTGGCATTTAACCAATGTCGATAAGCAAACCTATCGTCAATTCTCGTCATCATCGGTGAAATCAATGAACAAATCATCGATTCAGATCTTTCGTCCCCGTTGATAAACAAACTCCTTTGTCTCGGCATTTAACCCATGCCGATGAACAAAACCTACTGTCCATTTCGTCATCATCGATGAAATTGATGAACAAACCATCAACCCAGACCTATCATCCCTGTTGATAAACAAACTCCTTTGCTTTGACATTTAACCCATGCCGATGAACAAAACCTATCGTCGATTTTTGTCATCATCGGCAAAATCGATGAACAAACCATCGACCTAGACCTTTCGTCCCTATCGATAAACAAACTCCTTTGCTTCAACATTTAACCCATGTCGATGAACAAACCTATCACCGATTTTCATTATCATCGACGAAATCGATGAACAGACCATCGACCCAGACCTTTCGTCCCTGTCAATAAATAAACTCCTTTGCTTCGGTATTTAACCCATGCCGATGAGCAAACCTACCGTCGATGAGCAAACCTACCGTTGATTCTCATCATCATCGGTAAAATCAATGAACAAATTGTCGACTCGAACCTTTCTTCCCCGTCGATAAACAAACTCCTTCGCTTCGACATTTAACCTATGCCGATGAACAAAACCTATCGTTGACTTTCGTCACCATTGGTGAAATTGATAAACTAGTTGTCAACTCGGACCCTCTATCCCTGTCGAGAAATGAACCTCTTGTTTTCTTGCTTCGACGTCTATCCCATCGATGACTATGTCATTTCAAATCTCATCACCATCGCTGAGATCTATGAATAAAATTTTGACTCAGCCTTTCGGCCTTGTCGATAAATAAACCTTCTCTATCCTTTGACATCCGGCTGACAACATTTCCTACCTAGGCTAATCGAGTCTTGTCTTCGTCAAAAGCCTGTGTTGCGGTGAAGCGAACCCCTCATACCTTCCATGAAGGCATGAGCGCTCTCCTGCCCTAGCAGCTAACGTGTCCTGAGCTTGGTGGATTAGCAATACACCCCTATCTAAATTTGCCAAAAAAGAGAAAAAAAAAGAAGGAGAAGAAAGAGCTATGATTCGCCCCTACAGGCTCAAGAGGTGGCTCCCACTATGTAGCACTTTGTCCCATTGTGGGTTCAAGAGGTGGCTCCCATAGTGTAGCACTTTGCCCTGCATGACACTTAGTTCCCACACTTCCGACTGGGATATAGCTCTGATACCATTATGTTATGTCCCGTACTCTATACCGTTGAGGTATTGTTCGCTTTGACCTACCGGTCTCACAGTTTTGTCCCTTCCTAACAGTGATCGACTCCAGAATGGGGGACTTCCTGGGCAGGTCACCCATCCCAGTACCACTCCCCATTTAGCACGCTTAGGTTCAGAGTTCTTTTCAAGAACTGAGCCGATACTTTAAAAGGCGCCTCGGTGATATAGAGTACAACTTAGGTATATTTGAAGGTGTTACATGATTCCAGCTGAAAATCTCTTAATTTCAACTGGACTTTCAGGGGTCTATAAATAGAGCCCTTAGTCCAAGCTCGCGAAGGGGGGAGATCCAGCGTTCGCAACGAAGTGCTACCGAATTCTTGAGCAAACTATAGCCAGGGAGGAAGGCTCTCTACGTCCATTTGAGCCTTCGGTTCAAGGGAGTAGTCATTTATTTGTGTTTTGGGTCTTAGTTAGTCATTCCTTCGGCCATTGCATGATCATTTCCTTTCCCTTTTCATCCACGTTTTGCACTAGCATTATCATTCTTTCACCTTTCCTATTGTCTTTCATGCCCCGCAGGGGTTAAAAAACCTAACCCCCAGGTATCGCCCATTCCATTTATGTTGCTAGTCTTTCATTCCTTTCTATAGATATTGCACATTCGTGGGCTAATTTGGGTTGTGTTTTCTTGTCATTTGCTTTGTTTTGCAGGTCAATAGGAGTCTAAGCACGAGGCCCATCCACTCTGGCTGGCCGGAAGGGGTGGAGGAATACATTCCACAGTTTGGGGTGTGGAGGCTCCACGCAGTCTACCTCCGTCCGTTTGCAAGGTTGCACGGTCTTCATCAGACTGTCCAAACACTATTAGCAGCCTATCACGGACCGTTTGAGTGCCAGTCGAGCATTCTTCCCGCTATTCTCCTCAGTGCTGTACGCGGCCTGTCGAGAGACCGTGTACGTACTTAGGCGGCCTCCAAAGGACCGTGTGTTCCCTGTTCCAGTACTGCACCTTGGCAATTACCCTCATCCATCTCCTTTTTTTCTAAGGTACGTGGTGCTCTTCCTTTGCACTAAGTGTCTTGGTGGCGATCACGATCTATTCACCCTTTTCCCCCCATTTAGCATTTTATCTCCATATCTTGATTTAGAACGGAGGGGAAAGAGAGGAAAATATATCAACATCCCCATTTTGTGGCGATCACAGTGGGACACCTAGTGCCCATCGTGCTTCTATTTTGTTGACCTACATTCCTATGTGTTTGGTTGAGTTTCTAGTCCTTTTTACGTTTTCCATCTCATTAAATCTTGGTTTCTGTTACTGGAGGTGTACGCAGTCCTGTGAGGGCTATTTATATCTTCCAACGGTCGGTCGATAGACCGTTTTGCTTCTGTCTCAGGTGTGTTCTTCCTTTTTGTTTTTGTCATTGATATATCTGTGAGTTTGCTACTTTTAGCAGTCCTGTTAGGGCCGTCGCATAGTCTGGACAGTCATTCTCTAGATCGTGCACTTCTGGCTCAGATATGTTTCTACTGTTCATATTTTTGTGAATTTGCTATCCTTCTGTGGTCCTTTCAGGGCCATTTTACAGGTTGCGTGGTCGTTCGATAGACTGCCCAGGTCGTTCAGGTGTGTAGAGGGCGTTGTTGCTTCTATTAATTCCATTTCTATGGCTTTTTTATTAATTTTTACTGCACCCTGTCACATTACGGTCCTGCCTAGGGCCGTGTACCCTCCCTGAGTGGTCTCCCACCAGACCGCGTTTGTGCTACAATGCACCCGAGATTGACATTTTGAGTATTATTTCAAATCATTTCATACTTATATTTGGTGCCTCATATTTCCCCTGGTTTTCATTTATCTTTTTAGAGTACTGATACTACACTTTGGCTAATCCATATTGTGTGTTTGTTATTTTTTGATTGTCTTACGAGGGTAATCAAAGTAGACCCACTTCATCGGCCGACCGATTGAAGGAGGAATGAAGAGCTCACAATCTCACCCGCTTCTTTACAAGGTACATGCGATCATCCCTTGATTTTGAGGTAACCCCTCTGGTGATCACCCTCGTTTAGAGCATCTCATGCTCCCCTTTTCTTCTTTCTCTTTGTTTTCCATACTTCATCACACCATAGATTTTCTTTCTTTTTTAAAAAAATGTCTTTGTGACATGTTCACAAAACCCAACAAGCTTTTCGTAACACCCGACCATCCCCTCCGATAAACTAACAACTACCACCACCTCTGCAATACAACAAGGTCCCTCCACATAATGGCTATGCACCCAAGCGCCCAGGTCCGAAGAGGGCCCAGCACCTGCCTTTACCCGAAACCCTCCCAGATGTTTTCTCGGCATTAATGTCCATTGGAGCACTTTAACTCCTTCTGGAAAGGCCCGTTTGGAACCCAGCGGTTGATCAGTCTCGCTATTGCATGTTTCATCAGTAGCCTGGCCACACCTTGGACACGTGTTTTTAGTTCCGAGATCTAGTGTATAACTTACATGAAGGGCATAGGATTGATAAGGTTGAAATGCATCGGGTGATCATAGAGATGAAGGAGAAGAGGAGGCCTCCGGTGCACCATCAGCAATAGTAGCCTCAGTAGGCACAACAGCCTCCAGCACAGCAACCACTACAGCAGCAACCACCTTTGCAAGATTTGCGGATTGTGCAAAATCCCATGCCAAACCATCCGCCCACTCCTAATCCACAACCACTGGCACCAACTCAGGTCAACCCCATCGTCCATCACCCAGCTCCTCAAGCCGGGTGATCTTATGACGATAAGCCTCCCACACAATGGTTGATTGCCCTTCACCATTCTTCCCATGCCTCTCCTGTTATGAGACCCTCGCTTCCCTCTAACACCACCATCATTCTACCGCCTACCCCACAACACCCGTCGAACCTGGCACCTCCACCCTCCACTCCGCTTGCCATATCCTCCACACCTGCCAAACCTCTCATTCCCCCTCCACCGTCATCATCTCCTATAGCCGTACCACCTACCATAATCCACCTGTAAAGTCTCATTAAACCACCCCCATCTGCTCACGCACCCCCATCTATGATTCTTCAAACTGGACCCATTAAACCACCCCCGTCTGCTCACACCTCCACCTCACCATCACCTTCCCCTGTTTCCCTCATTCGTCTAACTGGGCCCATCAAACTGCCAGCTTCAAAGCCCATCAATCCTTCGCCAGCACAAAGCCTTGCCCTTAGGAGTGGGCGTATGTTTCAATGCATTTCCCCACTAGCTGGTCCAACCAAGGGTAATCCCTAATCCTCGCAGCAGGCTGTAACGCCCCGAGATCCAATTCCCAATTTTTGGGTATTTTTTTCTTTTTCTATCAGACCCCGAAGCATTAAGTCATACGTATCGTGGAAGCACAATATATATATGTATGTATTCGCATGAGAGAGAGATAAACCATAATTACATGAAATGTAAATAACATCTCAATGATTCATAATCCAAAAATACATGTCCATTGTCCAAATACCTATGAGTCCATACATGATCACCATGCCACAATTATCCATAATATGAGAGATAAATATCCATAGCCTACTCTGACAAAGGGAGGACTAAGACTACTCCGCGGCCGCAGCCTCCACCTCGACCTCCTCCACTGTGTCTCCTGAAAAACACGTGTCACAAGGGGAAGAGTGTGATCCTCAGTAGGCAGCCTAATCAAATAGGAGTGAATTCACATTCATATATCCAATTCATATACATAATTCAAATGTTAATAGTATCATAATCCATTCATTCATATTTGCTTAAGGGTAATTGTTGTGCCCCTTTATTTGATGATGACTAACTATGAATTGTTGAAATAAGTTTTTGTCCTTCGGTGTGGCCTTATTGAGGTCCATGTAATCCACGCACATCTACCACTTCCCATTGGTTTTAGGGACCAAGACTACATTAGCCACCCAGTTAGGGTACTGGGTGGGGCATAGTAGTCCTGAGCGCAATTTATCACCCACCTGCTCCCGGATGATGGCTTGTCGCTCAGGATTGTAGTGTCTTCTGCGTTGCTGAGCCAGGCGGTAGCTCAGGTCCAGCTTTAGCTCAAGAGTTATGATCTCTGGCGGGATTCCAGGGAGTTCATCCTCAGACTAGGCAAACACATCTTGGTTCGTGACCAAAAAGTTGGTATATGCTTCCTTTTCTTGGTCGGACAAGGTGGCTCCGATCCTCAATTTTCTGCTCGGATCTTCCCCCACCTGGATGAGGTATAGGTCCTCCATCGGAGTGCTCGTGCTCAGACGTAAATCCTTCGTCCTAGTTTTCTTCTCGGGAGGTGCTTTGTTGGGCTGTCGGTCACGTGTCGAGATGAGGTAGCACCTTCTCGACTCCCTTTGATCTCCTCGAACTTCCCCTACTCTGCGAGGGGTGGGGAACTTGAGTTTCTGGTGATACGAAGAAGGGACGCCACGAATGGTGCTGAGGATGCCTCGCCTGATAATGACATTGTACCCGGTCATTCTGCGGACCACCGTGAAGTCCGCTAGAAACGTTACGTCCCTGGGTGCAGTCTCGAATGTGATTGGTAGGGAGATGCATCCTTCTGGGAGGATGGTAGTGCTAGAGAATCCATATAGGGGTATGTGTAGTGGAGTGATCTGTGACAAATCCACACCCATGAGTACTAGACAATCGTACGAGATAACATCGGGACCGCGCCTCTTATCCACTAGAATACGTTGAATAGTACATTGGTTGATGGTGGCCGAAACCAGCAAAGCATCAGAATGAGGAGTGGACACACCATCTAAGTTGTCGTCTGAAAAGATGATGGGGTCTTTGAGGTGTCCTCGGGCAACAGCTTCCCATAGGCTACTCTCACCTTGCTCCGTAGTGTCGATGGCCAATGCATACTGTCGACGCCTCCTAGAACTATCTCCACCCGTGGCCCACCCCCAGAGATCATCATGATCTCTTTACCATTGGGTAAGTTGTCTAGGGGTGAAGGCATTCGTTCGTGCTGTCACTTCTCTGCGGCCTTGGTGATGAACCTATCGAGGAGTCCTCACCGGATGAGGTCCTCGATGGCATCCTTCAGGTTGATACAGTCAGCTATGTCATGGTCGTGATCGCGATGGAAGCGGTAGTACTTCTTCTTGCTTTACATACTTGGATCTGACTTCATCCGGGGAGGCCATTTGAGGAATGGATCCTTATGGATCTCCATAAGGATTTGGTCAGGAGGAGCTGTCAGGGGCATGTAGTGACGATAATTGCCCCTTTCCTTAGTCTCTGAGCGGTCGCGGTGATCTCAGTCTTATCACTCCTACTTACTCCACCTGTACTGGGGTGGGTTGGTGGACCTCTTCCTTACAGACCGGTCCGCCCCAGTCATGCAGCCGAGGGCCATGGTGTTCTCCTCGCACTTGGCATGTTATTGGGCCAGTGCGAGGAGGTCGGTCAGGGTAGTTTGGGCTTCGACTCTGAGCGATCGCCGGAGGATGGGGTCCCGTGTACCCTGGGTGAGTGCGGTGATGGAGATGCTAATGTCGAGGCATGGGAGTGGATGGTTATTCTACCCCGCCCCCAAACTATAAACATAATAATATGCATGAAGTATGAACAAAAGCAAGGGCGATAGGAGATAGAAGATTTGATCGTGATCGCCACCAAGGTTTTGACAATGCCAAATGGATTGAAAGAGGAATGCGATGGTGTTGTGTACCTTGGAAAAGGATGAAGAAAATGTGGCCAAAGAATGGACCACCAATGTAACATCCTGGATTTTTGCTGGATCTCTATTGGGTCTTGGCGGACCTTTATTAGGTTGTTCGGATCCTTTTGGAGGAGTTTCGGATTGCTTCTGTAGGGGGGGGAATGGGGAAGCAAAGGGAGAGGGAAGTGGAAGAGAAGCCGGTGGTCAGGGAAGTAGCAGGAAGATTGAGAGAGAGAAGAGGAAAGCAGATGGGGGAAGAGGTAGAAGACAAGAGAGGGCTAGAAGAGGGGGGGGCGTCTGGGACGTGGGAAGGTTGGGGGAGGGAGAGAAGATAATGTGGGAGAGAAGGGAAGGGAAGAGAGAAGAGAAAGGTGGGAGGGCAAGGGTCTACATCTTCCCAAAAATTTCTGATTCACTCCATTGCTTTAATTAAAGACTACAAGACTCCTTTTATAGACTCTCAAAGAACATCAAAAGACACTCATTAAAACTTCAACTAACACCTAAGACTCTTTAAACCTCTAGTGGTAAGACCAAAAGATACAATAAAAAAAAAGACTCTTACATGATTTTTGTGGACACAATTACTACAAACATAAAACATGACCCATTAAGGCCATACATGTGACCCAATTAACAAAAATATCTATTTGATCGTTTTGGTTGAAGCCGCTTGTCGATCCCGTCAAATTCAACATCGAACCTTGAACCTTGAACCGATGATTTCATCAACATGTTTTATTGTTGGTAGGCACATTTAGATTAGCCCATTTTGTGTATCCATTGTCTAGTGCATTGTCATATGTCCATTCTCCATTGGTCTTTGCATTAGTGGGTTGGCCCCCCTTTTTCTCAAGCCCATTAAGCCATTGATTCCCTCCCTGTATTAAGTCTCCATTTTTCCCTCATGGAGCATCATTCCAACTCCTTGTATCATTCTTATCCCCAATCTTCTTCCTATTCCTGCGTGGAATCCTCTTCCCACGCAGGCCCATCTTCCAGTGGCACCCCTGACCCATCCGAGGGGCAAGCCAACCTTATGGCCCATGTTGCCTTTGTTCGCCAAATGGACCCGGCCTAGGCCCAACGCCTTAATGCAAATCTTCTTCATGGGTCTCCTTCTCCTAATGGACATTTTTCTCATCTTAATGGGCCTTCCCTTCATGATGGGCCTTCTTATCTTCATGGGCCTCCTCCCTCTTATGTTGCTGGTCCAATGGGTCCTCAGGCTTATGCTTCTTCTAGGCCTGCATATCCTTCCACTCCTGGAATAGACTTCTCTTCTTCTCAGCCCGGATCCTCTCATCTGAGCCATCATCACCATCCTGGTCCAAATTCACAATATCTTGCTTAGGTTGGCCCACATATCTCTCGATCTCTCCCTACCTAAGAGATGATCACTCGGACTTAACACCAACTTAATGAGCTTCAATGCCGAGTTGATCCCAAATCCTCCTTAAGTGTTCCGTTCGCATTTTAGAATATTCAGCTTCCGTCTCCATTACAAATTCCCACATATCACCATTATGGTGGAGTCGGTGACCCTTATGTGCACTTAAAGGAGTTCCTCTATGAGTCGGCCCAGTTTCGACACGACCAGCGCTTGATGGCTTATCTGTTTAGTCTGTCATTGGAAGGTCCGGCTCGAGATTGGTTCTTCTCCTTGTTGCAAGATCAGATTGTGAATTTTTAGGTGGTTCAAGACAAGTTCATTCAGCAGTTTCTGGACCAGGTTGGGCCCAAGTTCTCTATTGTGGATCTGGCCTACGAAATGATGAAGCCCGACGAGGAGTTCTCGACCTTTGCTGACCACTGGCGTCACTTGACTGCTCAAGTCCTGGGGCACATTCCGGAGGGAGAGCAAATCAAGATGTTGATATCTAATGCAACTCTGGAATATCACTTCATCTTAGCCCTTCATGACATCACCTCCTGGTAACAACTTTATAGCCGAGCCCGCTTCATTCGCCAACAAATCTAAGGTTCTCTTGACCCTGAGTCTCCACCATCCAACTCCACTTACACTTCACCCTCCACAAGCCAACTGATGTGAAACGACAAAAGGGGGATATGCAGCAAATAGACAATGGGTCCTCGGACCTATCACGCAAACACATACAACAAGCAAGTCCTCGGTAGTGGCCGAAAAATCTTTCATGATCAATCGAATTATTTCCTTCCATAGCACATGTGTAAATGCTTAGATTAGCATATTAATATTATTTCTAGCTATTTCTGACGGTACGTTCCGATATTTCGCGTTGGGACATGACAAGGGGTGAGCCTCGTGTCACTGGCTCAATAGGGGTCATGTAGATCCCCACTGGAAACAATGCAGTAACAATGCTAAACTATAAAGCAGGAGGAACAGAAAGAGTGGGAGTAACAGTAGTGCTAAGCTACAACAGTAAAGCTGTAAAAACAGGAGTAAGAATAGCTACAGGAAAGAGTAAAGCCATACCGAACAGAAACATGGCTGCCAAACGAACCTCGGCTCTCTAAGCTACTCTAAATAGCAACAGAAAGGTGAACCCTGATCTCACAAGTCGGGCGTTGTCGATCTATCGACAAGGCACTAGCTTCATAGCTGAAGCCTGCCAAACAGGTAAAAAGCCCTACAAAAGACTTATACAGTCAAAGGCACATACACACAAGAAGTCACCGTCCTGTACGCCACACAAGACTAAACCACGGGTGAAGTCGACACAGACTACCCGATAAGTCACGTCAAACCTGATGGAAATCAGTCACAAAAACACAAGGAGTTAAGTGTCAGGTGATAGAAGTACCTCCTCACTAGAAGAACAGCCAGATGCGTCCCCTGATGTCTTACATTGCGCCATAGGTATCTCTCACATACGGCTAGAATGGCGGTAACTGAGATACTCACAGAACCAAGTACCAGGAACAACAGTAATGAGTGAATAGTCAGGGTTATGCCCGTCGGTGCTCGTCCAAACGCCCCTAACCACGTGTGCACACACAAGCTCAATATCTTGAGCCAGGCCTCTAGCTAGTTTTCTTCCCCAGTAGGACGCTACTGCCAGGCAAGGGAGCCCATGAAAACTAGCCTAAAAATCATCTATCGGGAACTCTACCCCGCCACCACTCCCAGGTGGGCCGACACATAGGAAAGTGTTGTCAGGCTACAGATAGTGGAGGCTCACTAGACATAGAGACTCCGCAACACGAGTGCCGAAGTACAAACAGGCTAAACACGCACTGTCACATGTACTACGAAGCACCAAGCACAAGGCAACATGCAAGACTGCCATCAGACTCAGGACAACAACTAGACCTGCTGACACAACTATCCTTGAGTCTCACGACTCGGGGTCAAGATCATCGTACATGAGTGGTAACAAGCTGCCAATCAAGCCTAATTCCTAAGCCGAAGCCACAGTAAGACAGTTTCTCAGCCCCCTTAGGCTGCACCATGGACTTATGATTTCGTATAACACAAAATATGGAACACGAGGGGATACTAGAGCCCTCAACTAACATGGCATGCAAATCGAGGTACAATAATATCTCAAGGCATCCGAGACCATGTCTCACCCTATTCAAAATAGTTGAGACACTCACGAGCTCACGAGTCAACCACTGTGTCTCACCGGGTTGACTAGAACCCAACAATGACACTGAAGCAGTTTAAGGCACACCTGGCTACCTTCTAACATCGTCATAGCCCTCATAGGATATCAAAAGACATCCACAAGACAACGGGCAAACCAAAAGGGTCAAGCCAAGATAATTAGAAGTCAAAACCATGGAAACACAGCTCTCTGGTGGTAAGCAGTCTAATCGTTGACCGCTAGGCAACATAAGCGGTTGAGTAGAGGGCCACTTACCAGCCACAGAGAACACGGAGACTAGGCGGTCGAAGGGAGGGTTGCGAAATGACTGGAGCGGTCACGCTATAGGCCGCTAAACCTAGTCAACTCACAACCGACTCACTAGTCAAATCGACCAAAACGATCTATACATGGACCGCTTACGAACGCACGCAGTCTAGCTATAAACCGCACCACTAACCCCCTTAAAAACATTAACTCCGGCCAAACAAATAGTAGCGGTCTACACATGGGCCACTATATAATAAATGGTCGAAGTCTAGGCTGCTCACCCAAATCGAGTTACAGACTCACATGATGCCCTAGACTCAAAATTGATTCGACTCATTTTGGATGCAGACTAAAATGCAAAATGAAGAACCTAAACTCAAACCAGTATCCAGTACCTGGCGGAGATATTGATCCGAAGACCCAACTCACATAAGGAGGCTACCTTCCAAATAGACTTAACCTATCATTCCGGTAGTGCCTTTTCATGTGCCAGATAAAGGATTGAGGTGCAACACCTTGGACAAGACTTTCCTAGGCTTAGACCGTGCTATGATGACTACCCTAGACTCAACTCTGCTCTAATACCAATTTGATGTAGGACAGATGACGCGACCGGGCTAAGACATACGACAGACTTGACGTGCGGCCAACACTAGCACGATAAAGGCAAGCCAGGCGGCTAACCACCGTGGTGTTCTCCGGGTGGTGACGTCTCTCAATAGAAACTCTAACTAGACCAACGATTTTGCCTTGCGAGGGAAATGTGGGATCACAGTGGTTAAGGAACCACAGTCGCCTAGGGTGGTACAGTCTGAGCTCGGTGCTCGACTGGAGCTAAGGAATGACTCTCACTCTCACAATCACAGTGACTTGCAACTTGGATACGGCCCTATTCTCACAAATGCACAATATATAACAACATACTAGATAAGCAAATGCGAGGGTAAGGAACGTCGCGCGTACCTCCACGACTAGCACGTGGGGAAGAAAACCTCGGCCGAATCCGACAACCCTGATACACAACAAATGATTAATATTACAATTTCAAAATAATGTCCCACTCCACGCAGGGAGGTAAAGGGCTACAACAGTAAATTTTGGGGCTGTTGGAACACGGGTTGACAGGCCGCACTCGTAGGAGACGAGGGAGGCGAGTCGGGGCTGATCAGGTGAGCTGATTGGAAGCCGAGTGGTTCTGCCCATGCTGGTCACCCAGTTCAACAAAGTTGCGGAGGTTGGTATGACTAGATCCGATGTCCGATCAAGGTGCTGTTTATGGGAGTGCATCGGCGACTAGATGAAGAACGCCTCGACCAAATTGCGTGATCAGATCTGATCAGATCTTGGCGTGACAGTGCTTGTACTAGGGCTCTAGTTCTGCTAACATAGAACTGCATAGGAAGATTAAAAATTATAGAATAAATAGCTCCGGTCTCTGAATGGATTGTCGCTTCTTGTAGATCATCGGTGGCGTCTGGAGGAAGGATCTGACCAAGGAGTTTGGTCAGATCTGCCAGGGGAAAGTCAGGGTAGATTCTGCAAGTCACCTCTGGATCTGGATCGGAACTGCATGGATCTACTTACGCAGTCTCCCCAAACTCAATGCCACGATCAGCACGGACATCAGAACAGCACGAGCTTGGCAGCAGACAAAAGAAGATTGAAAAGTGTACGATCAATCAAAATATCAGGTTTAGAGGAGCTTAGAGTAGATCTGTAGAATTTTACTATCAGAGAACTGAAGATCTGGATAGCAGGCTCGGATAGAGTTGCATGACTTCACAGCAGGAATTGTTGCCAGAAATCCTGAACTCCGATTGACGCAAAACTGGTGCTGGATTGCTCGTGGCTTGCGGAGACTGAGCTGGTAAAATCACCAGGCTTAGATCTAAAGAGGAGAAGATTGTGGGAGGTTCGTGATTTGGAGATGAGATCTGGGCGAGTAGATCTGGATCGACACACGAGCTCGAATCGAATGATAACTTTGGCATCGCACTGATAGGAAGGGGAGTCGTAGCCGGGCTAGATCCTGTCATGGGATCTAGGGCTCCTGAGCTTCACACCCAAGGAAGAACAAAGAGAATCACTCTCTACAAATTTTCTCTCACAAAAACTTCATAATTTCATTAGCCTTACAATGATACTATACACATGTTTATATAGAATGGGAGGGAGGGGGAGGGGGTTGGGAGAAATGGCATGGGGGGAGAGGGAGAGAGGGGGGCTACGTCCAAGACAAGGGGGGAGGGGGCTTGGTCAAAGGTGGAGTGGGAGAGGAGGATTCCTGGAGGTTAAAAATAAAAAAATAATAAAACTAAAATTTTTAACCCAAACCGTCGACCCCTCTCTCTCTCTCCCCATTTCTCTTTCTCCCTCTCACCCTCTCTCTCTCTCTAACGGCGCTCTCTCCCCCCCTTGGGTGGCGTGAACGCGTCGGGCTGCCGCAAGACGCATGAGTGGAGTCATCAAAAAGCCCGCGACGCAAGGAGCGCGGTGACGTCAACCTCGGGATGAACCACGGAGCGTGGAGATGGAATCGGACGAGGAAGGCCGCAGTGATCCCTGGCTTGCATGTCGGCTTAGCGTCGTTTTCATCACGATCGAGATAGGGGGATGGATACCCGAGCTCATTAGGATCATTTCCTCCGCCATGCCCATCGTCTTTATGTCTTCCACAAGCCTGAACATCATCATTTTGGTTTTCGTGCCATGAACATCATATTTATGTTTTAATCCACCATGGCCATTGTTGCTGGGTTTTTAGATGTTAAACTGCGGTTATGTGATGATGGAATGGTAGGGAACAGGTTAAAAATGAGTTTCCCATTGATTTGGGTCGATCGGGAGGGGATCCAGTTTTGATCCCCGTGGATTCGGCTCTCTAGTAGGGTGGCGATCCTACCAGAGACCGTTTCTGCAAAATAGTAAGGTGGTGGACCTTGGCGGTCCACGGCCCGTGCATTTCTGGCTTTGTAGCGGCCCAAGGTTGGACCGCCTACTGTCCCTTAGCGACTGAACCTTCGACCGCTAGAGACCATTGACCCGGTCATATGACCTTTGACCCAGATAGGGTGGTTAGTCTAGCGATTTATCGTAAAACTGCCAGAGAGCCTTTGGCGGGCCAACTCTGGACTGCTAGAGAGCGTTAAACATAGTAGAAAATAGTGTGGCGGTGGAGCCTAGCGACCCATTAGTGGAGCGCTACAGCCCTTGTAGCGGCCAGACCATTGACCGCCAGAGACTGTGTTAGGCTAATATTCAACTGCCATTTCCTAAAAAATTTCAATTTATGCATGTTCAGTTCTTTATGCATTTCATGCTACATATTCACCATGTTTAAATTATTTTACAAACTGTGGCTCACTTTTAGATCCCAATAGAGTTACCTTCTCTTTCCTTGTGATAGAACCACTAGTCATAGCCCGACGACCTCTAGTGTCGGCCCACCTAGGAGAGGTGGCGGGGTAGTCCCGGTTTATGATTTTTAAACTAGTTCTCGTGGGCCCCCTTGCTTGGTAGTAGCATCCTACTGGGGGGGAAACTAGCTAGAGGCCTGGCTCAACGCATTGAGCCAGTGTGTGCACATGTGGTCAGGGGCTTGGACTGACACTTTACGAGTGTTACCCTGACTAGTTCTTATTTCTGGTACTATTACATGTCTCATTTGCCACGTTCCAGGCTTGTGTAGATACTTTAGACGTAGTGTAAGCCATCAGTGGACGCATTTGGTTTCTCTTTCTGGTGGTCTTTCTTCTCTCTCTCTTGTCACTTGGAAATGTTGAGGTGTATTCTATTGCTAGATTTAGTTACTCTCGTTTTTAAATTAAATTGGCATCATAGTTAGATATTCTTAAACTGTTTAGATAGTTTTACAGCTTTATTAAAAGGGTTATTTATTATGCCACTACATGCATTATTGCTTTGCTACTTTTGCATGTTTAGGTGTGAGGTAGGGATCTGCGTGACCCCTACTGAGTTTAGTTGTGAGACTCGCCGTTACTTTTCCAGGTGAGCCACAACAGCTGTCTACCGGAGCTTCCTGTGCTTTTGACGACTGTCCTTAGTGCCAACAGTGGTCTGTCAGTAGGTTATTAGTAGTCTTTTTGCCTTACTATACCTTTTTGGCCGGGATATGTCCCATGTAGTTGTACCTTTTTGACTTATGTATAGTTGTTGGACTTGTATATAGTGGACCTGGACTATTATGAATATTTAGCACTCTGATATTTAAATTACTTTCGTTTATAGTTCAAATTATGGCTATAATTAAAATTATGTGCGGTATAAAATAACCCCAAAAAGAAGAAGATAAAGAATTTAAAAAAAGGGGGGAAATATATTCATGCATCCAAATGATAACAATAAAGAGGATGGTGACAGTAATAAATAAATAAATAAAATAATAATAATAATAATGAACACGGCGGTATCCGCCCCAGAGCTCTCGCCTCCTCTAGACCCCGGGCATGGGAATATTGATAACCCCCTGATAGGTCATGCCTGGATCTTGGGATTAATCCCATTATGGCCAAAGCATGACCGAGTCCCGGGCCAATAATCCTCTGAATTTAACTCGTCTCGACCAGGTTTTAACCGCATCCCCCCATTTCTCAAATATCAAATTTGCTGTACCTCAGCATATATTGTCCTGATGATGCACGAGTCTACCCGAATACGGTCATACTCGACCCACCTCATGGGCCCATATGTACGCACCTTAATGCCATGCGTAACCCCAAAGTAAAGAGGTCCCGATACCCCTCGGAACAAGGGAGGTGTGGCCGAAACCTCTCTTGAAATTACAAATAAATGATCGAATAACCAAATCAACAATAAACAATAAAGCTAAATGCCATTACCTTGCATGGTTGCATGATCCGATTCTCCGGTATATCGAATAGTGATTAGCGAAAAGTCTGGTTATGCCCGGCCGGAGACTTTCACTATGCGTGATGGTGGTCCTCGAACCTCAGTTCTTCGCCCTGCACCGGGAGCCAGCCTAATAAATAAATATTATCATATTGTGTGCTTACATGCAATCACATCTTTCATATATTCTATGGGCCCTATAGTATTTCTATTTTGGTAATTAATCAAGGGTTGTCCCTCTTTCGGAGGGGCGTAATTAACGTAGTAGCCTTTATGGTATGAGGAGTTTTGAGTCCCGACACGAACCTCACAATCGACTGACCAAGTCAGATCGAGCGCACAATGAATTTGTCACATATGTGACTGACACGCTGTTGTACCCGAACTATTTCCCTGCAAAATCACAAGAAATAAGGGTTCCCTACAAGAGCCCTGGCCAGCCTATTGTAACTTACGGTGACACAAGCAATCCATCAGGATCAACTCCGGCCACTTACGTACGGGCCTTGCCCGTATCCCGTACCGTCGCCCGGAGCCACCTGGGGGCGCCCTGACGTCAGGCCACGCCACGTGGCACTCAGCCAAAAGGGCCAAGCACCCACCCAGAAACACATCTTTCAACCCTCCAAGGTCAAAGAGAGGCCTAACTAGGTCAACCACAGGCTTTGGGGGCCTGTCGTGTACATGTACGGCTCACACGGGCATGCTCTGCATTTCATCGAACACCTTGTGGGCACGTATGTTCCAGCCCTTCTACACCCAACCATGGGCCGACCCGTGGTTCCAGCACCTTAATTGGGTCCTACAATGACCCCGTGACAAGTCAAGGTTGACCCTGACACTCAGACACATGGCGATGAGCCATCTAATCCTAGCATTTGGGCCAACCCAAGGCTACCCTGCCAACCCACTGAACAATGTGGCACATAGCCCGAGGCATGGCTCATAGCCACAAAGTGCCTCCCCTTAGCTCCCATGAGCTCCCATCGTCAACCCAAGGCCCGCCGTGCGGTCCCTCAGCAACCTACTCAAGCCGTTCGGTGATCCAGGGTGTGTCTGGCATTTACCCGAACACCTTGTGAGTGATTGCGACAACCCAAAGAATGACAACCCCCACGGGCCCATTCTAGCCTCCCGGAGTTCAGAGACCATCAAAGGACACCCCCAAGCAACACAAGAAGACCCTCGGGGGCCATCCCCTAGGGTTACGGCCGGCCCATGGCCAGTTCACGTGAGGGGTGGCCGCGCACCCCAGGGAGGATGAACCTCCTAGGGGGTTGCACCCTCCCTCTAGTCTGACGGTCCCACGACCCCACTCAGCCGCGGTTCGCCTGATTTACAGTCATACGACGCAGTTCATGTGCCGTACCAATATGAGAAGTCGACACGTGGGCGCGGGAGCACGAGATGCCTCCCTGCTAACCACCGGGGGACGTTTCACCCTCCGGGGGTGGCGCCTCATCTGCAACCAGTTGGGAGGACCATCGCATGCCCTGCCCCCAGAGCAGGAAGCCTCCTCCACCCTGATGAGGGAGAAGTCCATAGGGCATCGCCCATTCCTGGAGATCGAGGCCCCGATGGGCACCGTGGCAGACTGTAGGAGCGCCACCACTGCCCCTCAGTCCAACGATAACCGGAGCTATCCCTTCCACTGTGAGACTTCGAGAGGCATTTCACAGAACAAGAGCACACCCTCCGTGCTCTACAAAAGACATCCACTGTGGAGGACAAGGAGAAATCCTTGTTCTCTGATCATGTCTTGAAGGTGGAGATCTTCCCCAGGACCTCACTTCTAACCTTCAAGGCATAGGACGGCCACGGAGACCCGACCAACCACTACGATAGTTTCAATGCCCTAATGACCCTACATGGGGCATCCGACACCATCAAGTGCCGAGCGTTCGCAGCCCCCCTAGTCCAGGGTGCTCAGACTTGGTTCCGACCCCTCACCCCCGGCAGCATCCGTGACTTTCGACAGTTCAGGCGAGTGTTCAAAGAAAGCTTCACCGGCAACTGTCCTCTCTGGTCAGTAGAGGGACTATTGGCCCCCAAATAGGAATAGGGGGAGATGCTCCGGGCCTACATTAATCGGTTTAAATCAGAGGCCCTGCATATCCCCCGCCTAGACGTTGCCTCGGCCATCATCGCACTGACCGATGACACCTGCGATGAAATCTCCAACGTGAGCTGGTGCTTCATCCCCCTACCTCCCTCGCCGAGTTAGTGACCCTGGCCCTGCGCCATGCAGAGTGTGAGGAAGTCCTCAGCGCTTGTCGTAGCATGATGGGCTCGGGTCGGGAGGGGGACAAGAGGTGACAAGCCAAGCAAGGCTCTGGCTCTGGCCCGGGTAAGAGGAGGAATCGGGACGGAGACCACAAGGAGCCCTCTGGAAAATACGAGTGGTACACTCCTCTGACCGCCCCCGTCTACGAGATTTATGAGGACATCAAGGGCTCGGGCCTCCTCTGCTACCCCGAGCCTAGGAAGGTAAAGCATTGCAACCACCGCAAGCATTATCTATTCCACAGCGACCACGGACATCATACCGGTGATTGTCATCAACTCCAAGATGAGATTGAGCGTCTCGTCCACCAGGGGCACCTATCCCGGTATGGGACTGAGCAAAAGAAGGACACAGTTGCCCCCGAGGAAATTGACAATCTCCCCCTGGGAGTTCACATCAACGTCATTGCTGGTGACGCGACATCAGGCAGAGATAGCAATCGAGGAAGGAAGTGTCACGCCGAGCGGGCGAGCTGGGCCTCTGAGCCCCCCAAAACCCCGCAGGCAAGTGAACAGTAGGCCCTAGTGTTCTCCGACTAAGACCTAGAAGGGTTAACTACCCCGCACGATGATGCTCTCGTTGTATCGGCCACAATAAACCATTGTAACGTAGATAGGATCTTAGTTGATAATGGTAGCGCCCCTGATGTACTCTCTTATGAATGTTTCCTCCAGATAGGTGAAAATCTATCTAGACTCCGCCCGATTCGAACCCCCCTTTGTGGGTTCAACAGCCAGACAACCTACCCGAGGGATCCCTGAGCCTTCCAGTCACCATTGGCACCCCACCCAAAACCGTTACGGTTATGGCAGACTTCATCATGATTAAGGGAATGACAGCTTATAACACCATCTTCAGCTGAGGCATCCTCAGCTGAACGAAAGTGGTGCCCTCTACCTATCACCAAAAGATGAAGTTCCCCACCAAAAATGGTGTGGGAGAAGTCCGAGGTAACCAGGCAATGGCTAGAAGGTGCTATATAATCTCGGTTGAAGCCATAAGGCCAGAAGGAAAAATTAAAGGGATTAGGGGAACTGAAGAGGGACCGACAACATCCGAGCCTAGCGGCGAGTTGTTAACGGTCTTCCTCAAAGGTGACCCGACCCTAGGAGTACCTCACTCGACTCAGACTTATAGGGAAGCCATCCCATGTTGGTCGCAGACCGGGGATCACCATATCCAACGCCAACGTCTCATCAGAGACCTTCGCACATGGGCATCGTCCTTCGTCCTGTCTCATCAAACCCTTCGTCTCAAAACGATCCAAAAGGATGCCTGCCAATCCCAGTTCTGCTCTTACCATAGAGTCTTGGGACACAACCTCTTACAATCTACGGCACACTTCTCTAGAACCGACAAGTGCCGCCTGCTACCACAGCAAGCTGATCGATAATGTCACGACCAATGCACACGAGTCCCCAGACAATACACTTCTTACCATGGTCGATCACTTGATCAACCTCACCAGCCGCTCACGGCAACCAACCGGGACCCATAATCTTGTTAAAGATCACTTCTCCAAAAATACAATCTCACCCAAGAACACCACCCCCAACACAGAAATGGGGTACTCATGCGGCAACCCTGCCAGCACATTTCCTCAAATCTCAATCCAGCCAGTGCCACAAACCATAATACCTCAAGCAACGGCACGGTAATAACACGTCTCACGCAACCCGAGACAATCTCATACTGAGGAACCAATCCTCCGACGCTCAACACATCCTCGAAAATCTGCCCGTAGCATCCAACGCTATGACCTTTCGCTACGCACTCAGATCCACGTGCACAGCCACCACAACGATAACTTAGGATCCTCCAACCCGACAATCCTCTGCGACTCCACAGGCTCTGATTCACAACACCTCAAAAACACAACAACAGTCACAAATTCTCGCGAACAATGCCCAACTGGCACACATCCTTCCAGAGCAGCGCCAACACCCTTACACATCAGGGAATGAGCAACGCTTCTCACTGGCAACCGCCTTGCCAATACAGGATTCAACTCGCACGGACTTCGTGGCACACAAAGGCCAACCAATCCGGACACATGAAGCAAGATGATGAACCTTAACCCAACGCGATCTCCTCCAACTAAAGGGAAAACTCAATACTCCTCTGACAAACGGAAGGTCCCCGTCTTCAACCTGACCTCGAACCTTGCACACGCTGGGAACCGCACCTTCCAGCACCAGAAAAATCATTACCTCCATCAAGTCAGCACCTCCAACACACCCACCAAGTGTCTTGTCAGATCACGATCACAACACCTCTCGATGCACCATCACTACGACTCCTCAAACCGTAACACACCACGCTTCAAGTCACAGCACGAGCCATAATTGGCACCCGCCAACACTCATCCTTGACCCGCAAGCTCGCCACTGAGCCTTCACATCTCGAACCGGATCTAGGGTAACCACAGCCCAATCCAAGAAGATCCTCCGCTCATCCGAGCACATCTCGACCAGAGCGCCTGTTCTACCACCTCGAACCACGATCTCAACATCTCAGGGGCTGCATAAATCCTCAAGCTAGGATGGCCAACCCGATAACAACTCCCTCAGAGCATACTCACGGCCACCTAACCACGAGCAATTCTCGCCAGCCACCTAACCTCACTGTAGATTCCTCGAACACAGCACCGCAGCAGCACACTTGCCGACAACCTCCGCCCGATGCAGCATAACCGGGGCCACCACCAATGAGGGAGAAGGCTCTCGATCTCGACCTCAGACCCTACGCCGACTCTCCAACAACGACAGTAACCACCTTTACAGTGCCAACGCCGTGCACCCACACTCTCACGCGAGAAACCAAGCGGAAAACAAATACAAAACCCTATGCCAGCTACCGACTATACTGGACCTTACGGACTCTGACCACTGCAACATCTCGAATTCCCATGTACTTCCACAACCATAGCTCTGATACCAGCTATGGCGACCTGGGATCCGAGTACCGGAAAGGAACCGACGTGACTCGAACCTTAGCCCATTGCCCACGAGTTTGAAGATTAGGAAGGGCTAAAAGGATAGGTGTGGTGCACATAGAAATAGAAAATAAAGAAGGACAACAAATATAATAACAGAAATAAATAACTGTTAAGGAAAACGTCGACCGATCTTGCTGATGATGACAAGGGTCGAACACGAGTTTGTTCATCGACATTGGTTAAATATTGAAGCAAGGGATATGTCTATTCATTAACGAGGACGAAAGGTCCAAGTTAAGGAAAACGTCGACCGATCTTGCTGATGATGACAAGGGTCGAACACGAGTTTGTTCATCGACATTGGTTAAATGTCGAAGCAAGGGATATGTCTATTCATTAACAAGGACGAAAGGTCCAAGTTAAGGAAAACATCAACCGATCTTGCCGATGATGACAAGGGTTGAACACGAGTTTGTTTGTCGACATTGGTTAAATGTCGAAGTAAGAGTATATTCATTAACAAGGACGGAAGGTCTAAGTTAAAGGAAACGTCGACCGATCTTGCTGATGATGGCAAGGGTCGAACACGAGTTTGTTCATCGACATTGGTTAAATATCGAAGCAAGAGTATATTCATTAACAAGGACGGAAGGTCCAAGCTATGGGAAACGTCGACCGATCTTACTGATGATGACAAGGGTCGAACACGAGTTTGTTCATCGACATTAGTCAAATGTCGAAGCAAGGGATATATTCATTAACAAGGACGGAAGGTCCAAGTTAAGGAAAATGTCGACCGATCTTGCCGATGACGACAAGGGTCGAACACGAGTTTGTTCATCGACATTGGTTAAATGTTGAAGCAAGAGTATGTCTATTCATTAACGAGGATGATAGGTCCAAGTTAAGGGAAACGTCGACCGATCTTGCCGATAATGACAACGGTCGAACACAAGTTTGTTCATCGATATTGGTTAAATGTCGAAGTAAGAGTATATTCATTAACAAGGACGGAAGGTCCAAGTTAAGGAAAACGTCGACTGATCTTGCCACTGATGGCAAGGGTCGAACACGAGTTTGTTCATTGTCATTGGTTAAATGTCGAAGCAAGGGATATATTCATTAACAAGGACAGAAGGTCTAAGTTAAGGGAAACGTCGACCGATCTTGCCGATGATGACAAGGGTCAAACACGAGTTTGTTCATCGACATTGGTTAAATGCCGAAGCAAAAGTATATTCATTAATAAGGACAGAAGGTCCAAGTTAAGGGAAACGTCGACTGATCTTGCCGATGATGACAAGGGTCGAATATGAGTTTATTCATCGACATTAGTTAAATGCTGAAGTAAGAGTATATTCATTAACAAGGATGAAAGGTCCAAACTAAGGGAATCATCGAACGATCTTTTCGATGATGACCAGGGTCGAATATGGGTTTATTCGTCGACATTGGTGAAATGTCAAAGCAAGAGTATATTCATTAACGAGGATGGAAGGTCCAAGTTAAGCGAAATGTTGACCGATCTTGCCAATGATGACAAGGGTCGAATATGGGTTTATTCGTCAACATTGGTTAAATGCTAAAGTAAGAGTATATTCATTAATAAGGACGGAAGGTCCAAGTTAAGGGAAACGTCGACCGATCTTGTCAATGATGACAAGGGTCGAATATGGGTTTATACGTCAACATTGGTTAAATGCCGAAGTAAGAGTATATTCATTAATGAGGACGGAAGGTGCAAGTTAAGGGAAACGTCGACCGATCTTATCGATGATGACAAGGGTCGAACACGAGTTTGTGGAAAAAGATCTCCGGCGGGACTTGTGGTGATTGTCCCTTTTGGAGTTTCATTAGGGTGAGGGTGAAGAGGAACTTTAAATTACCACTTTACTGGCTTAAGTGCCATTTCGAGTTTTCACTGAAGCCAGCACCCTCTTACTTTTGTCCACGCGCCCTTGCGGGTTTTCACGTGGCGGGGTACCCGATTTTACCTGCAATGCCCTTTCGGGCTTTCACCACAGCCGGATTATAGCCATTTTTGCCCTTGCTCTAGTACATGAACAAGTCTGGTGGGGCACCTCTAGTTTAAGCCCCATTTTTCTTTTCATTATTATTATGTATTTTTTTTGAACATTTAACAAAAGAATGATGATAGGTCCTTTTCAACATCCTTGTCGAGAGGGGGCAAATCCTGCCCTGCGACCCACCGGCAGGGTACACCCATTGGGACTTTAGTCACCCCCAGTACTGTCCCTTCCATGCACGAATCTGTCATGCGATTGTGTCCTGTGAGGAAGTCCAGTACCTCATCCAAGAACAGATCCAGTGGGAGCAGATCAATGTCGAGGGGAATTCTATGACACTCACTCGACTGCGACAAGCTGTCGAAGAAACTTTAAGCATAGCCAGAAATGCGCCAGAGCAGCCTGATCCTCCCTAGGAAAATGGGCATGGGCTGCCTTACCAGCACACTCTAGAATGGCTCGAGTTCCAGACCGACAATCGAGAAGCCTTCGAGCGGCTGTGGAGGCGCAGGGAGCAAGATGCCAGTCAAGAGACAGGGCCAAGTACCTTGTCAGCCAACGTCATTCATCCTCCTGCTCCCCCGGTCTCCCCGGATTCCTTGACACCACAGGCCGGTCAATCGGCCCTTGCCACTCTAACCGCGCAGTGGCGACCTTGGCAGGAGTTAGAATCTCTACCTTTTCCAGAGAAGACATTGCTAGACTCCCCCGAGTCCTTCTTGGCCGAGAGGATATCCTGGTGGGCGAGGCTACGATGGGTTCCTCAAGCTCTTCTCACCCTCCCCCTATTCCACTTCCGTCTCCGATGCTCGAGGATAGGAAGGGAAAACAGAAGCTGGGTGAGGTTTCGGCTCGACCAGACCAGGTCCTCCCAACAGTTTGCACGCCGGGTCTGCCATCACAAAGGCCATCCGACGCACAAGATCAAGATAGCTAACACGGGCAGCAAGGCCCCAAGACTTCGTTGGGTGTCACCCGACCCTACCCTTAGTCAGACCACAGGGGTCTGGCCAGGAAGCAGGATGTTGCTCATGCTCCTCGGGCCACTTCTCAGCAGAAGCCTTTGCCACCGCGGCTAAGGCATCAAACCGCGCACACATCCTTAGATGCCAGTACAAGTCAGTCAGTTCATGGTAAATTTCCATAGCCACCACGGTTAAGGCATCAAATCGTGCCTACATCCCTGGATGCCAGCCTTGGCATCCCAGCTTACCAGGAACTACCACTCGAGGTCATCGAATAGGCGATCAACGCCACCTTCCAACTATAACAATCGAAAGGTGCCTGGATTGAGATCCGTGCAAAGAAGAGTCACCGACCTCGCTCTGCAAACACATTGGCTCTACGATATCCCCATAGGGATCGGTCAGTGTCAGTTCCAGTGCCTCCTCCTCATCCTCCTACTCCCCTTGAGGCGGCCATCGACAAGAAACAGGAGAGGAACAAAAGGAAGAATCTCAAGAGGCGGCTCAAGAAATAGGCCAAACAAGCGGTCGCCCTGCAATCCCCAACAGAGCTAACACCTCTCCAGAGATTATAGTGACTCATCGACAACTTGGAGGAATACATTCCTCTTCGCCCTACCGGGCCTATCCCACTCGATAACTTCATCCCGTGGGAAGAAATGCAGAAACGAGCTCGCCTCAGAAACTGGGTCCGAGAAATGATCCAAAAAGTCAAGGAAGGTGAAGCCCTCCGCATTCTAGAAGAGCTCTCTTTGTTCTATAAGGATAAAGAGATCACGGTAGAATAGCTGGAACAGATGCTTCGCAGCTGCACTTGCAACATGGTGGCTATTCCAACTCCAGATAACATCAACGCCTCCCGACGAGGCCAACCGGTAGCAGCCAGAACCCGACAAAAGATTACAACTCCACTCAGACTACAGCCAGTCTCAGAACACACCGGCCGTGGCTGGGGTCATAGTCGTGGATGTGGTAGAGGCCGCAGAAGAGTCCCTGAGCCACCTCTTCACCCGTCTGCCTTCGATCCAGAATGGGTCATCCTCTTTCGAGGAGAACAGCCCGCCCCGATCCCACCAGTGGAAATCCGGGGGGAACCCAGCATTTTTGATCCTGCTGGCTCCGAAAAGATCGTTGCCAACATCCCAGCCCCGGCACCAGTTCCCTTTGGAATTTATTTGTGCATGACTCATTCAAATTTCACTCTCGATTGTAAGTCAATTACATTTGGAGTTCAAAAACTATTGTTCTCTCAATCATGAAAAGGATCGTGTCACATACATTAGTGCATCATCAAAATCTTATTAAACCAACATCATAACCTCAGGGGCAACACCTGAGAATCCAACCTCCCATACCAAAAATCAATGCAGCTATTGGGACAACCCCTCTGGAAAACCACGTGCCAAAAGTCCCACCTGACTGTACCTACGGCACCTCCTAACATTAGAAACGATCTACTGTGTCTAAGGCGAACCCTAGGCACATGCCCCGATACACAAAACCCATGAGGAAAACACAAAAAACTTTAGAAACAGGCAAAAGCCAATCAAAAATCATAATCACACTTTCTAACGATGAGCACCAATGCGCTTGACATGACAAAAATACACCATGTACTCGGGGACCACCATCTCCACAAAGCCACGGTAAGGAGACAGCTGAGGACACTCACGGTTGTAGTGTCCCACCTGATCACATCTAAAACACCTCCTCAATGAGCATTCATGCACCACATGCCCTACCTGGGTGCACGTGAAATAGCTCTTGACTGCAACTATCTCTAGACAAGCTTGGCTAAGGTAGGGACCACCACATCTCTGACACTGCTCCCTCTAAATTGCCAACCCGTGTTGTGGTAACCGAGCCACTAGTTGGAGCACGCTCTTGGTCAAAGTCTGCCTCTACGCCTGTTGCCTCTGTTGACATTGTCGCCAATACCCTGTCTGCCTGATCCTCTACATCCGCCAGTCCCTCTGAGGTTGCCCACGAGCAAGTGAAGGGAGTGTAGCTGACACCACTGGCTGGATGGGGAATTGTTGTGGGTCACCTTGCCAAAGTTGCGCCACCTAGGTCTACTCCTAAACCCTAAGTAAATCCATCTCTAGGATTGTCATTGGTTGAAAAGCCACCTCTAAGTTGCTCACACCGGTTATCACAAGCGTAGGACAGACCTCTAGCCTCAGCCCTCCAATATACTACTAGGTCAGCATCGTCTGGTTTACCATAACTGGTGGTGCATACCAACTCAACTACTTGAATCTGGCCCTATACAGAGAAACTGGCGATTCCTCTTGCCTCAATGCCAAAAATTGGGATGATCACAAGAAAAATTGGGCCTGCTCCAGTGCCTCTGGAGCGATAGTCATGTCCTACCTGAGGTCCCACTGCCTGCTCCACCTGCGACCACGCCTCCCCCCTCTGCGCCATCACAGACCCTAAAAAGGCAAGGAAAACAACACGGTGAGAAAATAGAACATCCTAAGCCAGCTGTTCACTGTACCGGATCCTCTGGACTCTTAAACACTACATTTATTCTACATCCCTATACATTGCCATAATGTCCCTCGGATACCACCTATAGACCCAAGATCTAGATACCGAGTCAAACCCGATACCATTTGGATCCTACGTCACCACCCACTAGATGGAAGCTCGGAAGGGTTCAAATAGGTGTCACGAGAGTGTATAGGAATCTTAATTAAATGCAGTAATTAAAGTGATAAAATTAAAATTTACATTTATAAATAGATTTACACAATTTTACATAGTTTCTAGTCTAGATATACAAATCCCAAAGGTGCAACTCAACAAAAGAAAAGTACAAAGCCTTGGGACATACCCTAACTAGCTGAAGCTATCGATGCTAGGACACTCGAGTGCTACTCAAGGCCTCCGTACGATGAGGAGGCACACAAACCTGAAAGGAAAAGGGGTGAGCCTCATCTCATTGGCTCAATAGGGGTCTCGCAGATCCCTACCACAACTCAAAGTAACAAAAAATATAGTAAATAAAAGGTATACGATCAGTAAAACAAGAAAGACAGTAAGGTAGAAGGTTTGGCACTATATATATACATAACCACGCTAAACCACTAACTACCAAAAGCTTGCACAACAATGAGATGCCTCAAGTACCGAGCATAAACTATGCTAGAAAAAATCCCACTAAGACAATGTGGGGCGGTCTATCCCCCCAACAAGGCAAAAAGAGATGAGTTGAGGGCATTCACATAACAAAACAACTCCACACATTCCCTCACTCTAGAACAAATGAAAGAAATAAAAGAGTCCTTCATTCTAACCTCCCTTCTGAAGATCCTGTTGCTCCTTTCACACCAAAGGGACCATAGAGTAGCACACAGGATGAGCCACCAAAGCACACAATCACCTTTGAGGGGCCAGCTCCTACCCCAGGACCTAATGAAGGGTTGCACATCAGTCTAGTGGCCAAGGACACACTGGGCTCTTGAAGTCACTCCCTCCCACACTGACTGCAAGTCTGTACAGCCTACAAACAAATGGTTCACCAACTCGTCCTCCAAGCCACACAAGCAACAAGTCGACTGCATGCCCGGTGGGAAGCGCGGGAGCCTATCTCTGATGGGTAGCCTCCTGTGAGAAATCCTCCAGATCAAAATCTTCAACTTCAGTAGGCTCATCGGTCTTCAAATGTAGGGAGCAACGACATGCCGCAACCTCCCGTTAGAGATGATGAAGTAGGCAGACCTAACAAAAGTCCCCCTCCCTTCCCCACCTCCAAGCCCACGCATCCTCCCTGAGAGGACATGGGGCAAAGTCGCGGGGGAAGAGGAGGAGATCTTGGAACTGCTCTAGCTCAGCACTGGTAAGGGCCCTCCTGAAAATCGACGCCCAAGTGCACCCACAAAGGTAAGGGTCAAATGGCCGATCAATCAGCACTAGATCGCAAACAAACTAGGAAAAGAAGCCTCCAGTACGAGATCGCCACACCATCTATCCTTCCAAAAAAGACACTAAGGTCTTTCCCTAGATGGACCCAAATCCCGGAAGAAATGAAATCCCCGCAAAAGAAGATGTCACGCCAAATAGGAGACGTCTGGGCTGGAATAGGGAAATCTAGATCTCAAACTCTCCGCCTGCTATAACACCGCTACTTGATGAGCTGTGCCCACAGATCTTCATCTCCTACTCCCATCCTCCATATCCAATTACTCAATAGAGCCAAATTGGCATTGCCCACACTCTTTATCCCAATGCCCTCTTGTTCCTAAGAAGCAACCACCCTCATCCACCTAATATCGTGTCAGCCCCTACACCTCCCCCCCACTCCGATGCCAAAAGAACCTTCCCTAAATAACTTCAATTTTCTTTATCACAATCTTCGAGATGCGAAAAACAGATAGATAGTAAATAGATAAACTATTCAACACTGATCTACGAAGGACTAATATACCCCCATAAGAAAGTAATCTCGCCTTCCAACTAACTAGTCTAATCTCATACCTTTGAATAATAAGAAGTCAGTCTACACACCGAAGAGTTACTGAGGTGAGGGAGAGACCCAAGTAAGAGATAAGGAAAGTCCCTATCTGACAACCCAGAATTCGAGCAATCTTGTGAAGTGACCCCAACAACCAAACTCTTGTTGAAGTTAACTTTCAAAGCAATAGTCTCCTCTAATAGCTCCAACAAAATCCTCGCCACATACATCTGCCTCTCATCCTCTACCATGAATGGGATGGTATCGTCGACATACTACAAGTCGATGACCGAAAGCTCACCTTTCCTAGCTTGAAAATCCCTGATAAAACCTACAGTCTCAGCTCTCTGTCATACCCTGCTAAGAATAATAGGAGAGGAGACATAGGGTCTCCCTGCCTGAGGCCCCTATCACTGTGAAAGAACAAAGTCGACTTTCCATTAATAAGAACCACAAAAGAAACAGAAGAGATGCAAGATCTGATCCAGCCAATCCAAGTATTCCCAAAACCCATTTTCTCTAACACATCAAATAGACAAGACCTAGTAACCCTATTGTAGGCCTTTTCGAAACTCAATTTCAAGACCACCCTTCTCTTTCTTTCAGTCTTCATAGCATACAGACACTCATGAGCCACCAAAAACAATATCATGTATGTGACATCCCCTAATAAAAGATCCCCGGAAGCAGTCAGTAAAAGAGGGATTGAGATTGACCCTAATAAAATTAAGGCCATTGTCGAAATGCCTCCCCCCAAGAACATCAAGGAAGTCCGTGGCCTAATCGAGCATTTGTAATTCATTAGAAGATTCATATCCCACCACTCTCAAAGATGCAAGCCCTTTTACGACATGTTGAAGGGAGAGGCTAAGTTTGATTAGAGTGATAAATGTCAAAAGGCCTTCGACGACCTAAAGAGTTATCTCCAGAATCCTCCCGTTCTGGCACCCCTAGTCCCGGGTAAGCCCTTGCTGCTCTATGTGTCCACCACGAAGGAATCCGTTGGAGTAGTGTTGGCTCAATACGATGACACGAAAAGGGAACAAGTAGTTCTCTACTTGTCCAAATTGTTTAACGAAGCTGAGACGAAGTACACTGCCATGAAAAAGACCTACGCGACTATCGTCTGGATCGCCCAAAAGCTAAAGCATTATTTTTTGGCACATGAAGTGAAGCTCTTGGCGCGTATGGACCCAATTAAATATTTGTTAGAGAAGCCCGCATTGACTGATTGCCTGGTGAGGTGGCAAAGTTTCCTTAACCAATTCGACATCACCTACATCAGTCAAAAGGCGATCAAGGGGCACGCCATTGCTAAACATCTCACCCATCATCTGCTCCCCACATTTTCCCCTATTGAGGAGAGCTTTCCAGACGAAGAGTTAGGAGCCATTTTTTATGGTGAACCTTCGTGGATCATCTACTTTGACAGTGCACTCAATTCTAAAGGTTGCGGAATCAGAGCTCTTCTCTAGTCCCCGGAAGGTGTTGTAATTCCACGTGCTTGCCAATTGACCTTCCCTGCTACAAATAATGTAGCTGAATATGAGGCACTCATCACGGGCCTAAAAATGGCACTAGCACTAGGAGTTTGGGAGCTTCAAATCATCGGAGACTCTCAGCTCATACTCTGGCAGTCCCTTAGCAAGTATCAAACCCGGGACCCGAAACTAAAGCCCTACCAAGATTTGGTCGGCATGGTAGTCCGGCGGTTCAGGAAGCTAACCCTAGTGCACACTCTTAGGGCCCAAAACATTCTAGTTGATGCTCTGGCTTCTCTAGCATCTTCCCTTCCAATTCCTGGCGAAAAGCCATCAGCTTCTATCATTGTGCAAAGGCTGCACATCTCCTCGCATTTAGATCCTTGGTTTCAATAATGTCTAGAAACCTCCTTTCAAGTCCATGTCATTTGTCATGAGCCAGAAATCGATCTCGAGGATGGCAACCCCTGGTTCTTCGACATTGAGAATTACCTCCGGGATGGGTCTTGTGCTGAGTATGCTACTGACCCCGAGCTACGAGCCATTCATCGGGCCGCGGAGCACTTTGCTATCATAGGAGGTCTCCTGCACTGAAAATCTCTTAGTGGAGTGTATCTCTGCTATCTCGAAGAAATTGAATCCCGCACAGTCGTCGAAGCAGCACATTCCAGTGAATGCGGTGGCCACATAAACAGTCACATGCTTGCCCAGAAGCTCCTCCGACAGTATTACTGGCCTACCATGCACGAGGATTGTGCTAAATGCCAACTTCATGCGGACAAGGTGCATGCTCCTTCATATTCACTTCACCCTCTCATCGCTCCCTGGCCATTCGCCATGTGGGCGTTTGATGTAGTCGGCCCTTTGGAAGACAGAACTGGCGAAGTCTGGTGAAAGTCTTTCATCCTCACCGCTATGAAATACTTTACAAAGTGGGCGGAAGTCGAAGCATTCACAGAGGTCAAGGCATCAACGGTGGTCAAATTTGTCAACGCAACATCCTTGCCAGGTTCGGTGTCCCTCGAGACATCATCACCGACAATGGACCCCAGTTCACGTCACAAGAGCTCCGCGACATGTGTGGTAAATACGACATCAATTTACATCATTCATCCCCATATTACCCACAAGGACATGGACAAGCTGAAGCCACAAATAAGACTCTCATAAGAATTATCAAGAAGACTTGCAAATCTCACCAATTACAACCCATTTTCGGACACTGAGAAGATCATTTTCAAAAAAAAGAGTAGACGGGGATACAGCGCCCCTGACCAGGGCACCATTTCAATAGGGCGCCCTGGCCCAGGGCGCCATTTCCCTTTGACTAGAAAAGAAAAGAAAAAAAGGGGAAAATAGACTGAAGATAGGGCGCCCCTCTGCAAGGGCACCATTTTCTAAATGAAGACACCTTGCAGGGCGCCATTTCCCTGCAGTCGAGGATTTTTTGGACCTCTATCCAGCCCTCACCCTGCAATCTTTGGCCTTTCTCTGTTAAAGTAAATAGTCCTTAACCCTTAAATCCCCCTGGAATGCCATGTCATCTTCCTAAAGTTGTGATTCTTGAAAACATCTGCTTTGTCAGCAGATTGGACCTTACAGACTTAAACCCCTCAAATAGAGGGGCCAATTACCACCAGATTTTTTCCTACGTGTCTTGCATTTTAAGTGGTATAGTCATCATTTACATGTGATTCATCCTTGAACTCCTTTCCTGAAAATCTACCTTATATTCCTACAATGTATAATTTTTGATATTCTATATTGGCTATGAAACGAGAGTGGATGTCGAACAAATACATGAAACAATATTGTGCATATAGGGCCTGGTCTGGTCCTAGGAGGAGCACCCGAAAGTACTTGTGCCCCTGGGAGTTGATTGACCATGGTGTTTAAGCATTGCATCAAAGTACTTGCTTGCTTGACTGTAGACATTCCCACTCACTCTCTCGTGACATGACTTGCTTGACATGAATTGCTTGGCCCGAAAAAGGGCAGTTACTTGCTCGAATGAATGAATGAAATAGCCAATTCTAATACACGTACTTGTTATTACATGTCCTTGATATTATACATGCTTGATATTACTTGCTCTTGCTAGAACATGAAATCTTACTTTCATGGAAAAACTTGTGTGAATACTTGCTTACTTTCTTGGAAAAGCTTGTGCAATTACTTGCTTGTTTCATAATGATACATCTTATTGATCCCTTGAATTCATGTAATATTCTTGTTATACAATTCTTGATATCTTGTTCTTTCCAACATGCATCATTATACCTACATTGAACATGTAATTGACTTAAAGATTGTTAGAGCTTTGAGATGTAATTCCTGCTGAGCGATTCACGCATCAAGTTACTTTCTAACATTTTTCAGGAAACTTGGATAACGACCACCACCCGGATGAGAATGATACTGAGTGATGAGTGTATTTTCCAGTTATTGTTAAGGCTTGTAATCTTATGGTGTAATTTGGGTCAGTTATGATGTAGTTGATTGGAATTGGTCAAAACTTGTAGCCTTATGGATTAATTCGGGACAGTACCATTGTCATCCTGGACCATGGGTATCATGTTCAAAATTTTAAGTTAGTGATAAATTATATAGTCTTATGCGCACTCTGTCTTTACGTCAAGAAAAAAAAATTCTATCTCTCTAATTGACACGATCGATATAGATGCATCACGTACCCGGGTATCTTCCGTGCTCGGGATGTGACAGTCTTCATGGTATCAGAGCCTAGGATTTCAATTTCCTAGGAAAAACCCAAGTCCAAGGATAGATTCATACCATACCCGGTGAGATGGGTAGAGCCAAGGGTTAAATTCTATAATAACATTAGTTAAACATGACATTTGACCTTTGACCTTATAGTTACACATGACACTTGACCTTATAGCTAACAATGATACTTAGTATGCTTAAAAATTTCCTTGTAGGATCATGGCTGCTGAAAGAGCACAATGGCGCGAGATGCAGCGCACCGTGCAAGGACTTACGCAGGCGCTACAGCAAGTGGCGTAAGGCGGTGCTCACCATGGATCTGGTAACCTCCATAGGGATTTCCGCAATATGAACCCACCAAGGTTCACAGGCTTGACTGACCTCGAGGTTGCCGAAAACTGGCTAAAAGAAATTGGAAGAATTTTTTGTGTGATGCAATGCACGGATGAAGAAAGGGTTCTACTGGCCACATTCCAATTAGAGTGGGACGCTCGATGGTGGGAGTCTGTAGAAGCATCATTGCCTGATGACCACGTCACATGGGCGGAATTCATTGAACATTTCAGCGACAAATATTTTTTCGATCGCATTCAAGAAAAGAAGGTCGCGGAGTTTGCCGCATTAAAACAACGGGCATTGAAAGTGGCCAAGTATGAGGCCCAATTCTCAAGGCTATCCCTGTATGCACCCCACTTGGTGTGTACCGAGAAGATGAAGGCAAGAAGGTTCCTTAATGGGCTTCGGCCCCAATACATCACCCAACTTGCGCCGATGGATATCTAAGTCTATTCGGAAGTGGTTCGACGTGCCCAATTGCTAGAAGACGCCACCGAATTCTCTGAAAGGATTGAGGCAGGGACAAGAAGGAACCCGTCACAAGCCCGAGAAATTTCAAGCTGGCATTTAATAAGAAGCGGTCCTACAACGGAGGGGAGTTCTCCAAAGAAAAGCGATTTCAGAAGAACAACAAGCCATTCTCCACCGTCACTATGCCTTCTAAGGAAGTGTGTAAATACTATGACAAGGCCGGCCACAAGGCTGAGGAATGCTAGAGGAAGCTAGGAGCTTGTCTCCGATGTGGAAGCCGACCACATCGAATCTCGGATTGCTCGTTGATGAATGAGCAAGATATTAAGGATGAGAAGAGTCCAGCAAAGAAACAAGGTCGTCTGCAAGCTCTCTAGGAGACGGAACCAACTGAAGGTGGAATTATGGAAGGTACACTAACTGTCTGCTCTAAGACTGCTAAAGTTTTATTTGATACCGGAGCAACTCATTCATTTATTTCCAAGAAATTTGCTGCTACATTTTCTAAGGAGCTCGAATGGTTAGATTTAGTCATATCTACACCTCTCGGGAACAAGTCCGATATCATGCATCACTACCCTAGTTGTGAGGTTATGGTTAAAGGAAACAATCTACCTACCGACCTGATATGCCTTGATATGAAGGGGTATGATGCCATACTAGGTGCCAACTGGTTATCCACATACCAAGTCACTGTAGATTGCCGAAACGGCAAGATAACTTTTGTGGATTTCCCCGAGCTGGTTTACACTAGCCCTCGGGCTAAAACTCCTCTTATCTCAGCTCTCTGAGCTAGCAAACTTATAAGTAAAGGATGCATGGCTTTCATTGCATTTGTGACTGTCACAGAAGTGGAGGAGTCTAGACTGGAAGACATCAATGTAGTTCAGGATTTTCCTGATGTTTTTCCAGAAGAATTGCTCGGTTTACCCCCGTAGCGGGAAGTGTCGTTCACAATTGATCTCGCTCCTAGTGCTAGTCCTATTTCCAAGGCACCCTACAGAATGTCCCCTGCTGAGCTAAAGGAGCTAAAAGAACAGCTAATGGAATTATTAAAAAAGGGTTTCATCCGACCGAGTACTTCCCCATGGGGAGTGCCTGTGATATTCGTCAAGAAGAAGGACAGATCGATGAGACTCTGCATCAACTATTGGCAGTTAAACCGCCTTACAATCAAGAACAAGTACCCACTACCAAGGATTGATGAGCTGCTCGATCAAATATCTGGAGATAAATATTTCTCAAAAATTGATCTTCGTTTTGGTTACCACTAACTGAAGATTAAAGAAGATGACATTTATAAAACTGCATTCTGAAGCAGTTATGGGCATTACGATTTTACTGTTATGCCTTTCGGACTAACAAATGCCCCGGCAACTTTCATGTAGTTAATGAATAGCATATTCAGGCCTCACTTAGATCAATTCATTGTGGTCTTTATCGATGATATTTTGATTTATTCAAAGTCTGAAGAAGACTATAAAGAACATCTTAAGAAGGCATTATAGATATTGAGGCAAAATAAATTATATGCCAAATTTAGCAAGTGCAAGTTTTGGCTCGAGGAAGTAGCCTTCTTGGGCCATATAATCTCAAAGAACGAAATTTTCATAGACCCATCCAAGGTGGAAGTCATGAAGAATTGGGAACGACCAACAAATGCAATGGAAATTTGAAGTTTCTTGGGGCTAGCTGGTTATTACCAGCGTTCCATCAAGGACTTCTCAAGAATTGTTGTTCCTCTCACTCGATTGACTCGTAAGGAAATACCTTATGAGTGGAAAGAAGACTGTGAGAAGAGTTTCTAAACTTTGAAGGATCTCTTGACCACTACTCCAGTCTTATCATTGCCAATCGAAGGAGAGAAGTACGAGGTATATACCGATGCTTCTGGTATTGACCTCGGGTGTGTATTGATGCAAAATGAGAGAGTCATTGCATACTCTTCCCGACAACTAAAGAAACATGAAGAGAACTACCCGGTGCATGACTTAGACCTAGCCACGGTGGTATTTGCCTTGAAGATCTAGAGACACTATCTCTACGGAGAACAATTCATGATATACTCCGATCGGAAAACCCTCAAATATTTATTCTCCCAAAAGGAGCCTAACATGTGGCAAAGGCGTTGGCTCGAGTATCTCAAGGATTTCAACTTCACTATGTAGTACCATCCCGGTAAAGGTTATTCTGTAGTTGATGCCCTTAGTCAAAAATCGAGAGTAATATTGGCCAGTTGCATGATTCGAGAGACAACATATGCACAACAATGATAACTCCCTCAGAGGGCAAAGAGCCATAAGGTGAGGGAGTTGGAGTGTTAGAATGGGAAGTATCGTCTTGCCCAAGGATTGTGGTGTATGAAAAACATTGAAAAAAATAGGCATTCGCCCGACAGAAGAATGAACTTGGTATTGGAGGGTTGAGACAAAGGGTGCCCTGCCCAGCCCTTGGGCGTGGACTTAAATCGCATGGAAACTTGATATTCTCTTCTAGCGAGCATCGACGGGGACTTGGCCTCTTCAACCATGCCCGACACAAGAACACGGATTCGCATCTGACAAATAAAGTCTTGCATCTTGAACAACATAGCCATGACCAACTCCTTATTGCCCGGCTTTTGTGTATCGTCCTTGGCACAAATACTTGTAGAAGGGCACCCATTCCGAGTGATAGAGGAAGGTGAAGCAGAGGCGGAATGCTCAATAGATGTTAAGGAAAGGGTAAGTGGAAGTGGAGTGTTAAACACGTCGAGCTTCTCCCCTTGCTCAGAAGCGGATGGGGTTGCCTCAAGTGCAACAAGGAGTGGATCCTGCTCAGGATTAGCCATGGGTTTGGGTAAAGGGGTAAATAGAGGGATAAGCAAAATCAGGTTTGTGGTTGTAGGTATAGTGAAAGGTTGAGGTGGCGGCAAAGGAGGGTTAATTGGAGAAGGTTTAGTGGTAGGTTTGACAGAGGCCCGAGGCGTGAAGGTTGATGGTGCTATAATTGGAGGAGGTTTAGCAGGAGGTTCGGCGAGGGCCGTTGTTATGGAGGTTGATGGTGGTATAATTGGAGGAGGTTTAACAGGAGGTTCGGTGAGTGCCGGTGTTATGAAGGTTGATAGTTTGGGAATTGGGGGTGTAATAGTGGAGGGTTTGACGCATTGGAAACGTCAGATTTTAGTGGTAGTGCAGGAGGTTTGAAGGGTAGGAGATGATTCATGATGTGTCGGTGTAGGTGATTGGAGTATCGACCCATCATCGTAACACCAGTAGGTCTCAAAAATGGAAGTTGGATTGGGGACGGTGGCATCATCCTGATCATGGAATTCTTCAGGTGGTGGAGGGAGAGGAAAGCAGAGGAAACTCGGAATGGGTATTTCTTGAACTTCATCTTGATGTGCCGTCTTCAATTCCTCATCCACCAGCTCAAACTATTTATTGTCGGGCTCAGGTGGAGGCCGTGGTGGAGGCGTGTTAATGGATGGTGGAATGTAATGGTGTTGTGGAGAATTTTGCGTACATGGATGTAAATGCGTATGTGGAGGCAGAGGGCCATATTGATGAATAGGGTGAATGGGTGGAGGACGGACGACGTCTACTTGATCATTAAAACCTACCGGCTCTTGCTCACTTACGTTGTTGATGTCGTAATCGTCTCTCCTCTCCTTCCATTCTTTTTCCATCTTCTTGATGTTGTTCATGAATGCCTAAAGAGGGTTGACTTGAGGAGGAGGAGGAGACAGCTGCGGGCTCGTGACCCTCTTTAATTGTTCCTCCATTGAAGCAACTTTATCAATGAGAGCTTGGAGGGGCATAACTTGAGAAGTAGAGGGTTGGCATAGTGGCCTTAAAGGAGGAGGGGGCCACATATGAAGGCCGTGGAGGGGGGTTAACAGGCTGACCCGAAGAAGGACCCAGTCGAGCCAGGTTGCAAGGAATGGATGGGCCTTGGGGTCGTGAAAGAGGGGGAATAGAAGGAGGCAAGTAATGGACCACCCGAGAAGGAGTTTGTGTGAAAGGAGGCGGGTGATGGGCCACCCTAATGGGATTGGAAGGAGTATGAGAAGAAGGAGATGCACCCTCAACAACGGCCTTAAGGGCTTGGATTTGTTGAGGGGTGAGATGATCTATAGCATGCAAGATTTGGGTAACCTTCTCATCATGGGGAGGAGACGGTCCCGAGAGAATAGCAACTCGCGATTGAGGCGAGGGACCATAAGATTAAAAATTGTCCATAGGTTAGTCAAGACCATGAGAGTAAAAAAATCTGACGTTTTTAACCCCACCGCCACTCCCTTCTCTCTCCTCTCGCGACACTCTCTCTCCCTCTCTCTCTCTCTCACTCTCACTCATGTTCTCTCTCTCCCTAACTCCCATCCTTCTCGATTTTCGATCGAAACGACGTCGGACCGGAGTGTGGGAGGCACCGTTGGAATGGGCTCGACGAGTAGGTCGAGGCAGTACCCTCCATTTCGCAGTTTGGGGAGCGTGGATACGAGACGGGCCGAGTGGAGCCGCGGCGTCCCGTCGCCCGATCTGCACCGTCTGGCGGGCTTCGTCGCTATCGAGGTAGGGGAATGTGATCCTCGTCTTGCAAGGAGCGTTTTGACGGCTCATGCGTCGCCAATGGCGGACGTTTGTCTCGTTTTTCGAGTAAATCTCCTTTTGATAAATTTTAGGCCTAATTTGGGATTTTTCTTCCCTTCTCCCGGTTTTGATCGAAACGGCTGCTGATCGAGACACGGGAGGTACCGTTGGCAAGGTCTCGTCACGAGGATCGCGTGGACATCCTTCTTCCCTCGATCCGCGGAGCGTGGAAGCGCACGAGGTCGGGAGGTCGCTGTTGCCCACGTCGTCCGTTCGGCATCGAATCGGCGTCCTCGTCGCGTCAGAGGTTGGGGGATGGACTCTCTTCCTCGCTAGGATCATTTCCACACCACTTGCACATCCATCCACGATCGTTTGGCCCAATTAATGTCTATGTTTAGTTTTTCCCTAAAATATGCTAAAAACATGTTAAATGACATTTTTAATTGTTTATGGGCATGTTAATTACATTTCTAGCTTTTGTGGGCTTGTGTGGATGCATGGCATGGTTTGTATTTCATTTTTACAGGTTTTTATAATCGAACCCGTCGATTTCTATCGACCGGGGTGTGGTTCGATTTCAAACCGTTCACGCTCATCGCCCAGATCGCATGGCGGTCACCCCGTGACCGTCTTGTGTTTAACACACCTTACCTGGCGCGTTATGCCCACGTAGCGGACCACCGCAGGTCCGTTATGCCCTTGAGAACGGTAGATAGGTGGTTAGTATAGTGCACCCCTCCATGACCATTATGGTCATGGGTTTTCTGTGGATTTTCCACGTTCGGGTGGCTTTAACGGACCCCTGGTGGACCGCCATATCACCTTTGACCGATAGTTTGACCGTTGACTGTTGACCAGTAAGGCGGTTAGCATGGTGGTATAGGGTAGATCCATCGTGCATTGTATAACGCTCCTTGCCCGATGCGGTATATGCTGCATTAAACTGTGGTTTTCTGTGGATTCTTAGTGTTTGGGTGACTTTAACGGACTCGAACCCATGCGTTATAGCCTCATAGTGCACCCGCCCCGGTGCATTATGTCCCGTGGTTTCTGGGTTCAGCTCGTGCGACTATAACGGCCAGGATAGGTGCGTTATACTCAGCATAACGCGCCATGCCAGGTGCGTTATGCTCTGAGTTTCTGATTTCACGACATTATTCATTTAAGTATAACACGCTGCAGTAGACGCGTTATACTGTACATAACGCCCCATTGCTGGTGCGTTATGGTCTGCATATCTATGCCTTGTGTTCACCTGAGTGTTCGGGTGAACATAACGGACAAAGGGAGACGCGTTATGTAATGTATAACGCCTCTTACCTGATCCGTTATGTGAGGTAACGGGTCCAGCTTGGTCTGTTATACCTCCTGGCTTTTTAAAAAGGACATGTTTAGCTCTTAATGCATTCGGTAGTGCATATTCGCCATGTTTAAGCTATTTTATAAAAACTATGACATTATTTTAGTCTCCGATAGAGTAGCTTTCTCTTTCCTTGTGATGGAGGCACTAATCGTAGCCCAGTGACCTGGAGTGTCGGCCCACCTGGGAAAGGTGGAGGGGTGACTCCCGTTGACAGTTTTTAAGCTAGTTACCGTAGGCCCCTGCTTTGCCATTGCGTCCTACGGAAGGGGAAAACTAGCTAGAGGCCTGGCTCTAGGCATGTAGAGACAAGAAAGAAAAGTACAGCTACACGGGGCATACCCCGGCTTTGACCTCTGGCACTAACGCTGGGCACTCGAACCACGCTGAGCCTCAGACGCGCTCCCTTGAAGCCGCGCCTAGCCTGAAACACGGTAAAAATACACAGGGAATGATTCTCAAAACAAGACTCAGTAGGGATCACCCAAACCCTACCTCGCAAAACGGAAGACCGCTACACTAGTAGCTAAGCGAGTACCTCAAAAGTAGAAGCCATGCACTACAAGTACCAGTCTCACGGCGTGAAAACCCACACATGCACGCAACGGCGAAACAACCGGAACCCACCGGTCAACACGACCAGAAACTCGAAGGTCGAAGCAACTGAGACTGACAATCTATCACTCCATGTCCAGAATAGAAGTACCTCCCACTAGAAGAACGACCGGATGCGTCCAGTGACGTCTTATACCGTGTCACAAGTGTCTAGCTACTATGTCTCGGGCGCGAGACTCAGACACATACAAGTAACCACAAAGCAAGTGACTAGCTTGGGTCACGCCCATCCATGCGTGTCCAACTACCTCCAATCACGTGCTCACACATAGACCATGCGTCCTAGGTCTGGCCTCTAACTGGTTTTCCCCTCAGTCGGACTCTAGCTGACGACATGGGGCCCGACAGAAACCAGTCTAAAAATCATCCTCTGGGTAGCCGTCCCACCACTCTCAGGTGGATACCAGCACACGCGTACTGGCGGGCTACGACTAGAGGAGTGTCTCTGAAGGACTAGACTCTCAAGCCACGAAAAATAACGTCCGAACCCGACAGAGTACGGGGATCATCCCACGTACCAGCACCGTCGTACGGTGACCACAGTCGGAGAAGAAACGGGACTGCCCGCCGCGCAGGAAAGTCCAGGGCATAACGGACCCACTCTGGTGCATTATAGACTATGGCGGACCAACACAGGTGCGCTATGGTCATATGACGGACCAGTTCTGGTGCATCAAAGACCCAGAGAAAATCAGACTACAATGCGCCTACCTAGGGGCGTTATAGTACTTAACGGACCGACGCAGGTGCATTAAGTCTCGAGTCATAAGAGGGGACATAACGCACACCTCTAGGGGCGTTATGTACATAACGGACCAGCCATGGTGCGTTATGTCACGGAGTGAAAATAGACTATAACGCACTCCTCTAGGGGCGTTATAGACCTTAACGGACCATCTCCGGTGTGTTAAGTGGAAGGCAATGGTGTTATGCATAATGCACCTTCCCTGGGGCGTCATAGGACATAACAGACCTCTCTAGGCGTGTTATGTGACCAGGACCCCCAACAGTCAAAAACTAACGGTCGAAAACCATAACGCACCAACACAAGGGCGTTATGTGGAACATAATGGTCAGTCGTGGGACCGTTAAACTCACGAAGACCAGACTTAAAACCCACAAAGCATAACGCCCCTACTTGGACGCGTTATGCACATAACGGCCACTGGGACGACCGCTATGTCATCCCAACGGCGAAACGGCGAGTTAGCCCTAAAACTGCCGACCACGCCCCCATACCTCCACGGGAGAGGGAAAAATCAAGGAAAAAGCTCCCCAATAGCCCTAGGCATGATTCTACGGCCTCGGATCTGCCAAAAACATAGTGAATCACTAGATCGGGCGATCACTCCCCAAATCATGATTTTACCCTAACCCACTCAAAAATACCCCTCTCGGCCTCACGACGGGCTAGAAATCACAGAAATAAAACGTGTGGAGCTAGGGAACGTCGCCCTACCTCAATGGAGCGAATGCTCTGTCAAATCGATGTCGAAATCATGAAGAACGTCTTGAAAACCCTCGTTCCTTTCACGAAACCCCACGATCTTCACGCCGCCTCGATCGCCACACCATCCCCGCCGCCGCCGCGCCGTCACCCCGTGCCGTCTGCAGCCAGTGGGAGCTCATCGCGGTCATCACCGGTCGAAGGGGGAGAGGAGAGGGCGCTCACGGTGGGAGGGCTCCTAAAAATTTGGAGGCCCAATTTGAAAATTGGGCTCCTTACATGAAGTGTAACCCATTTTACAATCTTGACACATTACACTCATAAATACTCAAATAAATACACACCAATACACTCGTAATAAACATTAAAAAAAGAAATTCGATACCTAGGTGGGGACTCCATGCTATCACCCCACCACAAGGAGGTCGACATCCCTCGAGTCGTGCTATGTGTCTGATAATCATGGCTAGTTCTGGTGTCCTCACCAGTCGATTCCCATCAATTCTGCCCATGTGGGAAGAACTCGACCCCATCAAGTAAAGGGGTGCAGCTACCATGTGTCGCTCTAGCAGATCCGTCACCGTACCAAGTAGCGTAGGTACGCTCCACTCCTAGTAATCGTCACCTGCTCATCCCGTATACGTTCTATATGCTTACACTACTGTGGAATGAGACTGGTGGCGAACACTCTGTGGTGAGGTCACTCTCAAAAGGAGGGAGACAGCTCAATGGCTCACTAGGAATCACCATTGTGTCCCATTGGTGACTAGATCTGATACACTAAAAGAAGAGCTGATCCCGTATCTCTCTAGCAAGTCCACAACGTACGCAAGAGATCCGACTTGCTTCATACTCGGAAGGGACAAACATCGCGAGCTTACGACAGACTCGACAGACGTATGTATCAACTCGTGACAAACTAGAAAAAGAAAAAACATGGATGTACATGTGACCCTAAACAAACCTACAGTTAGTCCTACCCATACAACCGCAATGGTGGACAAGGACATCCGAATGTGTGCCATGCATACACAAGATGCAACTGGTGGTTGGTGGAATGGGAAACTCCAAGACACCCTGGGATGAACCAGTCAGGCATTAACGACCTTTTGGATTTGGGAGGTTTGAGAGGGTTGGGTGGTTTGGGCGGACCAGGAGAGGAAAATTTACTTTCTACCTTACCCCCATATGTGTGCAACCCGGGCCAATGTCTGATCTTAGTGAGCATAGATGGGTCGGCCCGAGTTGGAGGGGTGTGATAGGGGACTTTCCTGACAATGTGGACTGGGGGTTGTAGGTAAAGAGACCCACTAAGGAAGGGATCAAAGAATGTGTGACCCCTCGATATGGATTCCCTAATCTCGAGGAAGGGATAGATGGGATCAAAGAATGTGTGACCCCTCGATATGGATTCCCTCATCTCTTGGTCACATGTGTGGAATTCTAGAAGGTGTTGATGGTCACCTTCATGCATTCTAGTAGGTGGGACAGTGGTCATAGGTATGAGGTATGGTTCCTCCTTCGATATAAGTGGAATTAAATTTGGCTCGGTCGGCATGGGGAGGAACAAAGCGATCTCCATGGCGACATGGCCCACGGTGTACACAGAGGTAATGGACCCCATCATGGGATGCGTGAAACTACGACTCGTAGGTTGGTCGAAGCCTGGGGCCAATAAGTGCATTAACTATAACTGTCGGTCTAACCCTTTAAGGAGGTCGTCCAATGTATCAACATGGTGACTAGATCGGAAAGTCATGTGGAATGAGTTGACGGGCACTAATGGTAGTGCATGGTCCGTGGATGGGTAGCAAGGTAGTCTAGGGACCAAGCCTGTCCAAAGTTAGCTAAGAAGTGGCTCAGCTATAAGTAGCTTCCCCGTGAGAGGTACGGGTGGCTTTGGCTGGGGTGGCTCCGAGTAAAGTTCGGAGGGTGAGACTTCTCCAACCCTTTTGTCCCCTTGGGCTAGTGATGTCTGAGTGGGACACTGTCTGACAAAGTGGCCGAATCCCTGGCAGCGATAACACTGTGGTCGTGACCCACTAGGTGGTTGTGTTTTTCCCTGTTGTTTTGATGATGCTAACACTATATTAATCTCCATGCATTTGGTTTGCCAATCTTTTAACCGTGTTGATTAAGTCACTGTTGTTTGTTAGAATCTCACCATGCTTCGTGCACAAAAGTTCTTTTATTTGAAATTTCTATACTTCGTGCACAAAAGTTTCTTGACTTTTTTTATTTTTTTTGTTTGTGTTTTGTAGGGGGTGATGAGGACCCGCATCTCCTTGGCGTTGGTGCATGCGGCATACCACGGACTCCTCGAGTTTCAGAGAGAGAGGTTGAGAGAGATGGGATTCACCCCCTTCCTGAGCATCGAGCCGGTCCGCTTGGATCTTGTCCTCATCTAGGTATTGAGAGAGAGGAGGGATAGAGTGAGCCGGGGCATTCCTAATGCCCTGGGGACACATGGTCCCCACCCTGGAGGATGTGGTGAGGATTACCGGGCTGAGGATGGACGGGGAGGTGGTTAGCGGGGTGACTAACCCTGACTATAGGGACTGGGCCCGTAGGCTTCTAGACTTGGAGATAGTGGGAGGGGGGCCTAGGGCCTGTCGGATGGTGAACAGGGCTGAGCTGATGGAGTCACTTAGGTTGGAGGAGGGGCGCCTGAGGGCTAAGGAGAGCTTAGAGGAGTTTGCGATTTAGATGGCCGAAAGAGCTAGGGTCACTTTCTGTGCGGACCCCATCTAGAGAGAGAGAGCAGACCTAGACCTGAGGAGGTTTCTATTCCCGATGCTAGGGAGGTTGCTATTGGGGACAAAGGGGGATGACATGAACTGTGGTTTCCTAGGACTGCTGGAGGACCCTGACCAGGTGGGGAGATATGCGTGGGGCGCGGCCATGCTAACCCATCTGCTGGCCGACCTGTCCACAGGGACAGGTAGAGAGATGACTATCAGTGGCTTTGCACCGTTCCTTCAGCTATGCAAATTTCCTTAATGCTTATGTTTATGCTTATACTTCTATTTATGCTTATGCGATTATGCAATGATATGCTAATGATATGTTAAGGATTTTCTAATGATATGTGGATGCAGATCTGGAGTCACTTGTACATTCCCATGGAGCGAGCAGGAGTCTTCAGCCCTGAGGTGGTCCCCTTGGCCCGACGCTAGCTCCCGTACATGACGAGTGCCCCTCATGCCTATGAGCTGTAGGTGGTGAGGCGAGAGCTCCGAGACTTCCCGGCCACCCTAGTATGTATGCCATGTTTATGCATTTGTCCTATTCTCTATTTATGACTATGTGATGCTAATAAGATGTGTGGGATGTAGGTGGTGTGGAGGCCCTACTTGGGGATGGCAGACGAGGACTAGCCCTAGGTCGCTGTGGGCTGACACTTGATCGGGCGGGAGATTTGGCTCCATTGCCTGAACGAGATAGAGCCTCTATGCCTTAGGCTGGTGATGAGGACGCTCGACCTACACCAGGAGTGGGTCAAGGTAGCAGAGCCGCGCGGGGTCAGGTCGGAGACCTGAGGGCGTGCGGTGACAACTGACTGGTGACTGTGCTTCCCAGAGTAGTACGCCGACTGGCAGAGGGGCGACACCCCGGTCATCTCCTAGGCAGAGGACAGCATGGCGTACCTGTGGGCCTACTGGAGGACCTACGCTAACCGGCCTCAAATGAGGCCTCGAGGGGTATGTATGAATGCATGCTTTGATATTTATATGCTTTGATTGTTATATGATGAATGTGTGACTAACATGCAATAAATGCAGGATGCACGGGATGCAGTGGTAGCAGACATGCAGGTATAGCTCCATACCCTGGAGGCCCGACTAGCGGTTACGCGGTCTGAGTTGCAGACGCTGGTGAGTATGCTTTCTAAATGCTATACTATGAGTCCTGAAGTTAGGTGATCAGCGACTGATAGTCTTTTAAAATGATGCAGCATGCTCAGCAGAGGGTGGCAGTGAGAGGAGCGGGAAGAGCCTCCAGCTCGAGCGCAGTGGATCAGAGCGCCTAGATCGCTTCCTTAGAGGAGTGGCTGGCGAGAGCGGTGAGACGAGCTGAGGCAGCTGAGTGTTGATAGCCACTTACACTTGTCGTTTAAAAATGTCACGCCACACAATTTAAAAATAACTGCACTCACTCACTTAAAAAGATTTGAATTAGAGTAAAGTGGTGAGAACGAGTCGATTGCACAGAGAAGAAATATGCCATCGAAGGACATGACCTTATGATCTGGTGGTGACTTGGAGGAATGTTCCCCCCTTCCCCGGTCACAGGACTACAGCCTTCAAGACAGCTAACACGATAATGAACCCATATACAGGATAGAGGAGATATGGAAATCAATCGCTCAGCAGCTATACTGGTTGATTAGGCATAAAAGGAAGTCAGCATGTTAGCATATGGGGGGGTGTTAGCAGGTTAGCAGGTTAGTATACGAGGTTAGTAGATTAACATGTCAACTATAGAGAATGGAAGGGGCAAATGATCAAGCAACCAAGGGTATCATGTGGCGTAAACGACTATGATAGAAGACCCCCGCACGCATACTATAGGAGTGACTCTACTCTCCCTGAGCCATGAGTGTGGACAGGGCGATGGTGAGAAGCCAATCCCAGGGCCAAAGGGAGATATACATACACACATACCTCCGACAGAGAGAAACATGGCGGGCACACGGTGCGTGAGACATAGTCTACATGCTGGAGAGAACCTCGGGGAAGGGGGATGTTACTATAGCCCTTTCTTTGGGATAGCCCAGGGCATGACCAACACGTAAGAAGGAAGAAGAAATCGATGATGGTGCAGATAACAGGAGACAATTGATCAGATGAATTCAGAGAGAGGAGAGGAGATGTACAGAAGCATTGCCACATCCCATATCATTCATTACATTATCAAAGAGGGCTCAGTACAACATGACTACGACGCGGCATGGCGTTGTCGCTCAGAGGCCGGCCACCGGGCGTGACAGCTCGCTTCCCCAGGGGAGAGGCGAGGGGGTCACTCCACCACACGAGCCTCATGGCCCTGTCGAGCGGTTCCGTGAAGGAGATTCGCTTGGGCGGAAGGTAGTCGTCACCCGAAGGGATGGAGAGAAGAGTTTATTAGTTCAGATGACCTGGACGGGTGGTCCCAGTCAAAGGAGATATTCGTCACCGGAAGGGATGGAGAGAAGAGTTTATTGGTTCAAATGACCTGGACGGGAGGTCCAAGTCAAAGGGGTCTTCGTCACCCGAAGGGACGGAGAGAAGAGCTTATTAGTTCAAATGACCTGGACGAGAGGTCCAAGTCAAAAGGGTATTCGTCACCCGAAGGGACAGAGAGAAGAGCTTATTGGTTCAAATGACCTGGACGGGAGGTCCAAGTCAAAGGGGTATTCGTCACCCGAAGGGACGGAGAGAGGACTTTATTGGTTCAAATGACCTGGAGGGGAGGTCCAAGTCAAAGGGGTATTCGTTTCGACCCGAGAGGGGTCTGGGCAAGGTGTTGATTCATCGGTGTCGCCGAGGTGGCGGAACTGACATGGTTTGCTTGTCTCTTGGGATATTCGTCGACACTGGGTCGGTGCTGACGCAAAGAAGGGCTTATTCCCTTATTCCAGATGTAAGGTCTGGATAAGGTGTTCATTCGTCGGCGTCGCCAAGGTGGCGGAACCAACATGATTTGTTCATCTCTTAAGATGTTCACCGGCACTGGGTCGGTGCTGACACAAAGAAGGGTTTATTCCCTTATCCCAGGTGTAAGGTCCGAGTAAGGCATTTGTTCGTCGGTGTCACTGAGGTGGCGGGACCGACAGGGTTCATTTGTCTCTTTGAAGTGGTCGTCGACACTGGGTTTAGTGCTGATGCAAAGATGGGTTTATTTCCCTATCCCAAGTGTAAGGCTCGGGTAAGGTGTTTGTTCATCGGTGTCACCGAAGTGGTAGAACCGACAGAGTTTATTTGTCTCTTGAAGTGGTCGTCGGCACTGGGTTTAGTGCCGATGCAAAGATGGGTTTATTCCCTATCCCAAGCGTAAGGCTCGGGTAAGGTGTTTGTTCGTCGGTGTCACCGAAGTGGTAGAACCGACAGGGTTTATTTGTCTCTTGAAGTGGTCATCGGCACTGGGTTTAATGCCAATGCAAAGATGGGTTTATTCCCTATCCCAAGCGTAAGGCTCGGGTAAGGTGTTTGTTCGTCGGTGTCACCGAAGTGGGTTATTCCTCTCCCCTCTCCCGTGAGAACCGGCTGTGCCCCCTCCCTCTCTCTTCTTCCTCCGATGATGACTGCGGCATGCACCCCTTCGACTGTAGACAGCGGTGAGACAGCGGCGTGGCGGCAACGGCGGTGGCAAGGCGATCATAGCGGCTTGTGGAAGCTCGTGGGACCTCGAGAGTTTCAAGCGAGTTTTTGAAGATCGATGGTGATCTGTCACGTTTCGGGCGACCTTGAGGTAGGGTGACAGATCCTTAGCTCATTGTTTACCTTCCCTGTGATTTCTAGGCCGAAGGGAGGTCGAGAGAGGGTTATTTTATGCCGAGAAGGGAAATCCATACTTTGGGGATCGAGCGTCGGATCTAGCGTTTTAACACGTTATTTCGTGGTTTGATGGCATCAAATGATGCTCTGGGGTATGGGGAAGAGTTTTCCCTTCGTTTCCCCTTCACTTGGGGGTGAATGGGACGTGGAATGGCATTTTTGGGCCATTCCCGTTATTCTCAATTTTTTGGAATGAAAACGGTCCTAACAGGAACCGTTTTTAGGGTTAGCGGCCCACATGGTGACCGCTAGGTGACTAGAGAGTGTCAGTAGGGTATGCGGTCGAACGATTGACCGCTACTCCAAAGGTAGCCAAGCAGCTGACCGTTTTTCTCGTGGGGCCAGCGTGACCCCCGAGGCATTTTGACCATTCTATTTCAACCGTTGAAAAGAGTCTCGGGATTGGTGGTCATGGGGTGACTGTTTAACCCTGCTTGGCGGTCCCGAGGAAGACCGTTTTAAGCTCCAACGGTCACAAGGTGACCATTTTGATTTTCTCGCAGTTCCACAGCGTGGCAGCCCCAAGGGGGACCGTTTCACACCTGAAGCGGCCCAGGGTGGTCTGCTTTTGTTTCAAATGATCTACAGAAGACCGTTCCTCTCCTTTGAGTGGCGGCCTGTGGGCGACCGCCTCTCTTCGTCATGCGGTGTAGCATTTGACCATTTTTGTCCTGGGATGGTCCAGAGTGGACCGCCACCTGGGTTCTGTCCGATCGGAGTTTGGTTCATGTCGATTCAAATCCTGGGTGAGTGGACATCGATCCACATGTTGACCTGCGGTCTGATTGATGCTGGGCATCATGTGGGGGCCATGTGTGTGGGTGTCGTGGGGTCTTGAGAGGCGGTGTGTTCTCGACTTGTGTCACCGTGAGTCGGTGTCGGTACGAGGAGCGATCCTTGTACTTTGTCCAGTTCAGGCATTATTTCCGTTGGTTAGAGAGTCAACTCCTTCAGCGACCCTCCACTAGTCGTAGCCTTCCGACACGCGTGTGGTCCCACTAGGGAGTAGTGGCGAGGCTACCCAAGAGAGACGGCTTTAGGCTGGTTGCCGTGGGCCTCCTACTGTGGCGGGTTGAGTCTGGGCCGGGAGGAAGAACCAGCTAGAGGGTCTGACGTAGTGCAGTCAGTCAGTGTGTGCACACGTGGTCGAGGACTTCGGACGCATGCTGACGAACATGACTCCGACTAGACCCTTGTCAGTGTTACTTGTGTGTGTGTGTGTCTCAGTTTCCACCTGGGGCGAGTAGGGAGACATTGTGGCGCGGTGTAAGTCGTCAGGGGACGCGTTCAGCTGTGCTTCTAGTGGGAGGTACTCCTGTCTTTGTCAGGTAGTGACTCTTAATTTTCACCGTGATGTGTGTCTCGATTTTCACACCGTGAGACCGGTGTCAGGCATAGCAGGACTTTTTTGTTTATTTATTCTTATTGTACTCGGTGCCACGACTTGTGTAGTGCTCACCTTTAGCTGCTTTACGTTGCAGTTTTCTCGGTTGCGAGGTGGGGGTCCGAGCGATCCCTACTGAGCCTTTTGTTATGAGGCTCATTCCCTGTGTTTTTCCACGTTTCAGGTGAGGCGAGACTTCAGAGGAGCGCGTCTGAGGCTCCACGTGGTTCTAGTGCCCAGGGTTAGTTGCCAGTTGCCAGAGCCGGGGTATGCCCCGTGTAGTTGTCAAAAAATATACATATATGTCTAAATTTCAAAGAAAATACACACATACAATCAAGATTTTCAATAAAATTAACAATAATCAAGATTGAGGCAAAAACATATATATACAGATAAGATAAGATTTGAATAAAGGAGGTTTAAACCAAGACTGGACCAAATGAAGAACGCTGAGAGTAAGCGTTTGAAGCGAAAGCGAGGCAGTTTGGGACCGCCTCAAACGCCTAGGCGAGTGCCTAGGTGCGCCTCTGGCTACATAGCTTTACACTCAAGCCAGAAGCAATGGTTTGGGGTAAACTAAGATGAGGAAGAAACATATATATCAATGTTTCTAACGTTAAATACAGAGAAAAGAAAGCATTGCAAGAAGGATTCTCAGATACTCCATATGGTCATTGAAAAATTCAAAATATTAAGAACACAAGCATTCAATATATAAGGAGCTATAAAGAACTTTCAGTTGCATGTTTGAAACAAGCTCATACCTAGGCAGATCCTAAAATCAGAAAACTATGAACGCATGACTTTGAAGTGAAAAAAGGGCCAAACTTTCAATTCTATAAAGCTACACGTGAAAAAAATGAAAAGCTAGCATGGATAGAGGGATAGTCGGGATCTCTAAATTACCAGAATAAGCGGATCAATCGAAACATCACTCAACAAAAAAACAAACAGCTGATAACTTTTCGACTTAACGATCCTATGAGTTATAATGAACGCATTTCTGTTGCCTCGGTACAAAATGATGATCCATAAAAACGAAGGGATGGATATAGGAGGGCCACTAATTTCGCAGCCGCATTCACAAACATATTGTTCGTGCATACAAGAAATGTAGCCATTAGCCACACAGACAAAGAGCAACACACAAGCACACACACACACACACACACACACACAGAGAGGCATCACCAGTCCCTCCATCACCAACGATGACAAGCTTGAAGTTGGGACAGTCCGCCGGCTGCTGCATTGTCAATGCCTGCATGAGGAAGGATCAACTCAACAACAGCAGACCAAGAAGAGAAACAACTCAACGATCAACTCCCCTCAGCAGCCACAGGAAGGAAGAGGGAGAAGTGGTCGCGAAGTGAAAATAAGAGTGGGTTCCTCTAAAACCCTAAGAAGAACAAGAGAGAGGAGGCCTCACTCTTTGGGGCTGCTCCACACCGCCGCCTTCCCTTCCCTTCGCGAGCGACAGAGCGAGCAACAAGTTTAGGGAAGAGAACAGAGAGAGGAGAGAGAGAGAGCGGGAGGGAGAAAGAAGAGAGGGAAAAAATGCACACGTTGGAACCCTAGTACCCGGCATCGTCAGGAGAAGGGCGGGGGCCCCTTGGGTTTCTCCACGGGAAGGGGAATGTCGGGTGCGACGGCGATGGTGGGAATCAAGACGGGGGCATCGGGAAGGAGAAAGGTGGCAAGCTCGACGACGGGACAAAGGGCATGGGGAAGCACGACGGTCGGTTAGGGAATGGGCAGAAAGGAAGGTGGCGGGCTTGGCTACAGGACGAAGGGGATGGGGAAGGACGAAGGGGATAGGGAAGGTGGCGGGCTCAGAGCATCCCGAACAACCAAAGAACACGATTCCGCTCAATAGCACCCTCCTACAGCCTCCTCGAAAAACAACACGGATCACCAAGAACAGCACGATGATAGTGTTACCAAGATCCCGTCTCATCACATTCCAGTTATCCCAGCCATACGACAGGTGGTAAAGCAGAACGCTTTTGGGCGTTCTCTACCGAAGAGGGACACGCACACGAAAAAAAGTGTAAGGAGCGGGGTTTTCACCTAGCAGCAGCGGACGGCGAAGGCGATGGGGCAGCCACCTCCCAGATCTGGTTCATGAGATGCTTCCCCAGCCCAATCGCACTCTTCCCCTACAAATTGGCGGCCATACAAGTAGAGATCAGAGCAAAGGAGGAGAAAAAGAAGCAGAAGTAGTAGCAATAGAACAAGCAGAAGAAGAGGAAGTGGCAGTGGAGGTTGGGGGGGAGTACGAGTCTGGGAAGCCCGGTGACCCAATTAGGGTCGATTCGGTGGAATTGCTCGTTTCTTGTAATTTAGTTGTTGCATGGATCCCTTCCAGGCTGTGGAAGGCATTTTTCGTTGATTAGGGTTGTTTCCCCATCATTGAGACACGATTGGGGTGTGGAACGGCCGAATCTGTCCATTCCCATGGTTTTCCCGTCGTATCGTGCTAGCGGTCGTTCCAGAGACTGTTTCTTGTCTCTGGCGGCCACACGATAGACCGCTACACTCTATAGTGTGTCGGTCAGTTCTAGGTCAGTTTAGGCTAGCGGCCTAAATTTAGACCGCCTCTTGCCTCTGGCTGCCCTATGGTGGACTGCTAAGATCCGTCGTTTCTCGATTTTAGTGTAAGTCAGTTCGAGCTGGCGGCCCTAGCTCCGACCGCTTCCATTCCTTGGCGGCTCTTCCTTGGATCGCTACGGTGTGTTTGACCGAGTCAACATTTTAAGTCGGTTGGCCTCGGCAGACCAACCTTCGACCGCCTCCTTGTTGTAGCGGCCTAGGTCATGACCGCTACGGTCCATTTGTCTTAGGTCAATAGGTTAAGGCAGTTAGAGTAGCGGCTCATTCTTAGACTGCGTAATCCATGTAGCGGTTCTGTTATAGACCGCTGGGTGGTTTGACTGGGTAGATCAGTTCGAGGGTTGACTGGGGTTAGCAGCCTTGCTTATGACCGCTACAGTCCCCTGGCGGCCCACTTTATGACCGCTAATGTCCCTTAGCGGGCCAGTCTATGGCCGCCATAGTCTGGGGTTTCCGTGTGGATGAGCGGCTCTTCTTCTGACTGCTTGGCTTACCTAGTGGGAAAGTGATCGACTGCTTATGCCCCAGAGTGTTGTTTTCATTGTTTTGACTTCTAATTGTCTTGGCCTAATCTTTTGGTTTGCCCATTGTCCCGTGGATGTCTCTTGACGTCCTATGAGGGCTGAGACCATGTTATAAGGTAGCCAAGAGTGCCTTTGTGTTGATTTGTGTCCCATGCTGCTTCAGAGTCATTATTGGTTTCCAATCAACCAAGTAAGATCCAGCGGTTGACACATGACCTCGTGAGTGTCTTGGCTATTCTGGATAGAGCGAGACATGGTTGTGGACACCTTGAGATGCTATTTTACCTCAGTTTGCGTGTCCAGGTGCTTTGAGGGTCTTGGTGTTCCCTCATGTTTTGTGATTTGTATTATCCAGAGTCGAGAGTCCTTGGTGCAACTTGAGGGGTTGAGGACTTTATTTTCTCGTGTCTTTGCCTTAGGGATTAGGCTTGATTGGCGGCTTGTTACCACTTATGTGCGACGATCTTGACCCCGAGTCATGAGACTCACGAATCATTGTGTTAGTAGGTCTAGTTGTCTGTCCTGAGTCTAGTGGCAGTCTTGCGTACTGTCTTGTGCTTAGTGCTTTGTAGTACGTGGGACAATGTATGCTAGCCTATCTGTACTCTAGCACTCGTGTTTTAGAGTCTCTATGTCTAGGGACCCTCCACTAGTCGTAGCCCCATGACCTCGAGTGTCGGCCCACCTAGGAGTGGTGGCGGGACAGTTCCCGACTTAGATGATTTTTAGGCTAGTTTTCGTGGGCTCCCTTGCTTGGCAGTAGCGTCCTACTGGGGGAGAAAACAAGATAGAGGCCTGGCCCAAGGCAATGAGCTTGTGTGTGCACACGTGGTCAGGGGCGTTTGGACGAACGTCGACGGGCATGACCCTGACTAGTCACTCGTTACTGTAGTTCCTGGTTCCGTTCAGTAAGTATCTCAGTCTCCGTCATCTTTGGCGTCCGCAGCGGGATACTAGTGACGCAGTGTAAGACATCAATGGACGCGTCTGGTTGTTCTTCTAGTGAGTGGCGCGTGACTCCCATATTTCTCGTGCTTCGTGTCGTGACCTTTCCGGGTTAGTCTTCTCTTGGCCTAACCCGAGGTCAGCTTAGGATATCGTGCATGACACTCTAGTCGAGTGTATGCGTTAGACCCTCTCAAGTTTTCGCCATAGCTGGGTTATAGCCATTTTTGCCCTTACTCAGAGTATCTGGGTAAGTCTAGTGCGGTATCTCTATTTTAAGCCACATTCATTCTTTTTTTTGAGTTGATTTACAAAACTGATGTCGAGATGGGTGGGGGTTTATTCGTCAGCATTGGCTAACTACCAAAGCAAGGATGGGTTTATTCATTAATGTGGACGAAAGGTCTGGGTTAACGGTTTGTTGACTGACCTTGCTGATGATGACGAAAATCTACATTGGTTTGTTCATCGACATTGGCTAAATGTCGAAGCAAAAATAGGTTTGCTCATTAATGTGGACGAATGGTCCGGGTTAATGGAACACTGTCCAGTCTTGCCGATGATGACAAGGGTCAGTGCTGGTTTGTTCATCGCCATTGGTTAAATGCCGAAGCAAAGATGGGATTATTCATTACGGGGATGAAAGGTCCAGGTTAATGGAATGCTGACCAGTCTTGCTGATGATGACAAGGGTCAGTGCTAGTTTGTTCATCGACACTGGTTAAATGCTGTACTAAAGATGGGTTTATTCATTAACGAGAACGAAAGGTCTGGGTTAATGGAATACTGACCAGTCTTGCCGATGATGACAAGGGTCAGTGCTGGTTTATTCATCGACATCGGTTAAATGCTGAACCAAAGATGGGTTTATTCATTAACGAGGACGAAAGGTCTGGGTTAATGGAATATCGATCGGTCTTGCCAATGATGACAAGGGTCAGTGCTAGCTTGTTCGTTGACATTGGTTAAATGTCAAAGTAAATATGGGTTTATTCATTAACAGGGACGAAAGGTCCAGGTTAATGGAATATTGACCTATCTTGTAGTTGATGACAAGGGTCAGTGCTAGTTTGTTCATCGACATTGGTTAAATGTTGAAGTAAAGATGGGTTTATTCATTAACGGGGACGAAAGGTCTAAGTTAATGGAATACCGACCGGTCTTGCCGATGATGACAAGGGTCAGTGATGACTTGTTCATCGACATTGGTTAAATGTCGAGGCAAAGATGGGTTTATTCATTAATGGGGATGAAAGATCCGAGTTAATGGTTTGAGAGAAGCAGATCTCCAGTGGGACTTGTAATGAGCATCCCATCCAGAATTTTAAAGAAAGGAAATTTTGGTTACCACGTTACTGACCCAAGTGCCCATTCTGGTTTTCACCAGGGCTAGCCCCCTCTTGCTTTCGCCCATGCATCCTTTTAGGTTTTCACATGGCAGGGTACCTGATTTTGCATGTAGCGCCCTTTTAGGTTTTCACCATAGCCGGGTTATAGCCATTTTTGCCCTTACTCAGAGTATCTGGGTAAGTCTGGCGAGGCATCTCTATTTTAAGCCTCATTCATTATCATTTCATTCATTTTTTTAAGAAAATAAAGAGTCGGTGTATAGGGCTCCATCCTAATTGTTTAGCTCTTTCGTGTGGTAGTGACACGCAGCTGTTGGCTAGGGCACGAGACCTGGCGCCAAAAAGGTCTATTTGTTGACAAAAAGACAATGCCAATGCAAGGGAGACAATTTATGCGTCGATTTGGACGTAAGGTCCGCAAATGGCAACATTGTAGATATATCGACTAGGGCATAAAGCCTTGCGCCAAAAAAGGTTCATTTGTCGGCAAGAAGATAATGCCAACACAAGGAAAGGGGCTTATGCATTGATTCAGATGTAAGGTCCACAATGACGGTATTATTGATATATCGGATAGGGCTTAAAGCCTTGCACCAAAGAAGAGCGTATTCATTGGCAAGAAAGCAATGTCAATGTAAGGAAAGATTTAGGCACCGATGCGGAAGTAAGGTTCGCAACAGTGATATTCTATAGATATCGGCTAGGGCATAAAGCCTTGTGCCAGAAAAGGGTTTTTATTCATCGGCAAGAAGATAATGCCAATGCAAGGAAAGGGAGGTTATGTGTTGATTCGAACGTAAGGTCCGCAATGGTGATAATGTAGATATATCAGCTAGGGCATAAAGCCTTACACTGAAGAAGAGTGTATTCATTGGCAAGAAAGTAATGCCAATACAAGGAAAGATTTATGCATCGATTCAGACGTAAGGTCCATAATGGCGATAAAGTGAATATATCGTCTAGGGCATAAAGCCTTGTACCGGAAAAGGTTTACTCGTTGGCAAGGAGGAGATGCCAACGCAAGGAAAAGAGTTTATGCACTGGTGCGGATGTAAGGTCCCACATGGTGTTGATGTATAGAGTGGTAACCCAGTGGGACTATGCGGGGCTCTTGAGGGACCCCGGGAGTAGCGGGCACTGGGGAGCTTTTGCAATTGCAAACCAATGGTTTCAGAACTGATTTTGAACTGGGCGGGTATTTGTGGACGTCAAAAATTACCAAGTGGCATGCGCGTGTCGACACCCGAGAGCAAGTCGGAGAGGGAAAAGACCAAACAAACCCCATACTTCCCCAAACAGGACGAATACATGGTTGGTGCTCCGCCACCCAACAAGGGAGCCTCTCAAGCAGAAAAGATGGCCCTGGGCTCCCCAATTGGTAAGGCCGAATGCCGAATTAGAAAAAAACTTAGGATCTCGAAAACGGGTTCGGCACGCATCGGGAACTACTCAGAGTCCTAAACCGGAACTCAGAGGCTTCTAACCAAATACCCCGGAGGAGGCACATTATAATTGAGCATCACGGGAGAGCAAGTGTTTGCCTGAATCGCCATGGAGCCGAGGCGAGGCCCCCTGATGCCTAAATCGGTGCGGTCTTGTTCATCCTATCTTAAACCGATGCGCCCCTCCAAGGGGTCTTAAACCGGCGCGCCCCATTGAGCATCCTAAACTGATGCACCCCATTGGGTACCTTAAATCGGCGCGCCCCTCTAAAGCATCCTAATCCGGCGTGCTAACACATGTGGGTTTAAACCGGCACGCCTACCCCTCGCGCCGGCTTAACCCAAAGCCATCCCATCCTGAGTCCGGTCCCCTGTTTTCCCGCGAATAGACCGACGATGAAGACCCTTTGCCTGAAATGGAGGAGACGCCTACGTCAGACTGGTGGGCAACTGTCTGCACTCCTCAAGCCCCAAAGAATGGAAGTCTTCGAGCTCCGCACCGAGCGTCGCATCTCCACTGGTCACCGTTGGCCAACCCTAGGTGAACACCCCTCCTACTCTACCAATGCCCCTATCCGCAGGCCACTCAGCGTCTTTGAGCGGGGAGAAAGAGAAGAAGGAAAGGAAAGATGATTTTGGGCTTCAAAGGCCAACCCCATCCCCACTCCTATAAAAGGGAGACATGCTCCACAAGGAGAAAAGAGAGGAGCTCGTTGAAGAAGAGAGGGAGGGCCACCAGAGGAGGAAGAGAAGTGTTGGTTCATGAGAAGAGAAGGCATGGAGTCCCCCTTCCTCCCTGAGCACTCGGGCATCCGAAGGAGAAAGAAGCTTCATTCACTCGCACCTGGAGGTGAAGAAAAATAGAGTGTGTGAGAGAAGAGAGGTGAGCTTGGGGAGAGAGCTTGTGCCCTGCTCCCCTCCCACCGGTGTATCTAGTTCTCCCTTTCTTGCTATTTTCCTTTATTATGGGGTAGATCCCCTTCTGTATTTGGTCTTCCCCCCTCTTGCAGATGAATAAGAAGAAAAGCTTTTGCAATACACATTGTTCTACTTCATTAGTCTCTTCCCTTTCTCTCTACCTTGTCATCACCCGGGGCCCTCGGAAGCTTGCCTCTCTGTGGCCTGACCTTTGAGGGGACCCGTTTGAAGGGTGAACACTTATAGCCTTTATGGCGAACATCTGTTCCATTGGAGCTCTTGTGAAGCTACTACTCGTGAGTTGTTAGAACCCTTGAAGGCTAGTCCTCAGGCCTCTGCACTCACCTGTGGGCCATCAGACCGCCGTATGGCTACTCCAAATTTTGGGGGTCGTCCCAAAATATTTCGTTTGACGATCCCCCATTTCCCCTGGTAAACCTTGTTGTGCCCCTTGGGCTTTGACGATGATGCACTATTTTGATGATAGCCATTTCATGAGTCACCACATTTGTTCCTTGAGATTGTTATGCATGATTATCCCTGTGCTTGGTTTGCATGGTATGCTTGGTACACTGTTTGGCCTGTTGCATTAGGTCTGAGTATGTTTAGCGCATTTAGTTAAAGGCTCGTGCAAATTTGTTACTGCAGGTCTGTGCATAGTCAGTGCATATAGGAGGTCTGCATATGTTCATGTCCGAGCACATTCTTACATTCTTAGCAAGGTCAGAGCATAGTCAGTGCACATGCACTACTTTGCTCAGACAAGTCAGTGCATCTACTATTGTCTTACTATGACAAGTCAGAGCACATGCTATACAGGTCAGAGCATATGCATTAAGTCCTGTTTATCAAGTCAGAGCACATGCTAAGATAAGTTGGAGCACATGGTTCTTACAAGTCTGAGCACATGTATTTCAAGTCAGAGTACATCCCTCGTACGGCATTTGAAGTCCAAGCATGTTATGTTTACTATACATGAAGTTCATGCATGAACAGTGCACGTCTTGCACCTACATGCTTTAGTGTTGTCTAAGTCCATGCATGTGTTACAATGTCCATGCAGGTTAGTGGGGTAGCGGCCTTGCCACTGATCGCTAGGCTACGCCTAGCGGTCAGGCGGAGGACCGCCACTCTGCTTGGCGGTTCGGGAGTGACCGCTAGGAGTTTTGATCATCTTCGACCCTTGGGGTCTTGGCTGGACCGCTAGGTTGGGCTTTGCAGTCTGGAGGAGACCCCCAGGCTCCCTAACGGTCCAGAGAGGACCGCTAGGTGATTTTTCATGCTCGCCGTGTCCGTTTCGCGTTGTGTTGGTCTCTGGTCAGTCCGGTTGAGACCCAATGACCGACCTATGACCCCGTGAGTGTCTCGGACACCCCGTGGGGATCGTGACCATGTTTTGAGCGTCCGGAGGTACCGTTACCTTGAATAGCGTACCCGTGAGACTTGGGGTCCGCGTGACCCCACGTGTCCCGAGCTTTTGTGTTTGCGTTACATTGTGTCACCATGGTTTCAGACCTAGGGATTTGGCTAGATTGACGGTGCTGTGTCGTCACGTTCAACGGTCTTGACCCGAGTCTCATGACTCAAGGACCGTTGGGTTATTTATGTCTAGTGGGCTCCCAGAGTCTGGTTACCGTGAGCCACCAATCACTTCACGTTACTTGAGATGGGTGCGTGCGTGATTTTCAGTGTTCACGTTTTGTAAGTCCCCACTAGTCATAGCTTTCCTATGCACGTGGGTGCGGACTCACTTAGAAGTGGTGGATAGCATTACCCGAGTGAGACGGTTGTTAGGCTGGTTACCGTAGGGCCCCCACGCACAGCCTGAGTCTGAGCTTTAGGGGAAGAACCAGCTAGAGGGCCTGACCTAGGGCGTATAATCTATGTATGCACATGTGGCTGGGGACGGCGGACCCGCGCTGACGAGCGCGACCCCAGTTAGTCTTTATTTTATTTTCCTGATTACCATACGGTGTCTTGGTCTCCGCCTGGGGCACCGTAGATAGACACCTGAGGCTGCGGACTAAGTCGTCAGTGGACACATCCAGCCCTACTTCTTGTGGGTGGTACTCCCGTCACGTGATGTGAGTTGTCGTGTCGCGGATTTTCATTTCCATCTACGAGATGGGATTTCGTGTGTAGTTCAGGTGTTTTTTCGAGTCGAGGTCTAGGGTTTTTGGTGAGCATCACGAGGTCGTGACTGTATTTGCAGACCGCGTGATTTCGGTGTGGGCCTTTGTCCGTAAGGATAGGCCTCCACGACACTGGTGTCGTGTCATTTTCCTGGTAGCGTAACTAGGGTGGTCATAGTTTAGTGGTTCGTGTCTGGTTGTTCCCCGACCGTGGGATTGGGGTGTTAGGTTCCGTTCCGGTACAGTAGGAGTAGTTGTAGAGCCAAGGTTTTATCGACCACCGAGTCTTACTATTCCTGCTGTTACTGTTGTTCCTATTGTTGCTGCTTTCCGTGCCACCGTTGTTTTCGGTTGGGGTTCCGCGAGATCCCTACTGAGCCAGTGATAGGAGACTCACCCCAGGATTTCAGGTGTTGCAGTTCTTCCTCGAGGTTCGAGGACATTGCATGGAGGTTCCTAGTTGTCAGCTCGCTAGGCTGAGTGTTCACTTGACATTAGGTACATTTTCCTACCTTATACTGTACTTTCTGTTGGACTGGACTCTATTATAGTTAGTTGTTTATTTCTATTAATTGTTAAATTATCCTATTTTATTTCCTATTTCTGTCTACACCATACCTATCCTTTTAGCCCTTCTGAGCCATCCAGCTCGTGGGTAGCGGGCCAAGGTTCGAATGGTATCGGGTATTCCCAGTATCTGGATCTTGGGCTGTTACAGTTGGTTAAATATCGGGAATACCCGATACCATTCAAATCTTGACTCGCCGCCCATGAGCCGGAGGGCTCGGAAGGGCTAAAAGGATAGGTGTGGTGTACACAGAAATAGGAAATAAAGTAGGACAATTCAACAATTAACAGAAATAAACAACTAACTACAATAGAGTCCAGTCCAACAGAAAGTAAAGTCTAAGGCAGAGAATGTAACGCCCTTATCAGAGGCGTTTATTTTAAAAATAACGCCCTTACAAGTGGCATCATTTACTTGGAAATCACGTACCCCTGTGCATCAACGCACTGGTGCAGTGCGTCCACGCATCAGTGACTTTACCTCTGGAGTGCCCTTGTGCGTCAACGCAGACGGATAGTGCGTCGACACAAACAGTAAAACAACGCCCTTTTTTTAGGCGTCAATTAATAACAACCCTGATTTTCTTCTGTTAAAATGTGGAATTGACGACAGTATAAAAGCCATCTATTATCTGAATAGCGACCCTGTCACAGGCGCCATTTCAGTAACGGGCGACCTGTAGAGAGGTGCTATTTATCAGGCATTGCCTGAAGAGATTGCAGAAGCCAGTACCCAGCACACTTATGAAGCCTGCTTCTTAGCACCAATGAAAGAACAACAGGGATGACAACAAGTCCATGCAAAGAGCAAGAAGAAGAATGCACCTCGCCCCAAAGTGGGGGCACATGTTCGTGGCGTTACACCGCGACCTACTCCACAGGTGGCAGCACCTGTGTGGAACAGCCCACCAGTAGTCATCAAAATACCTACACACAACCGGAGGAGACAAGCTCCACTACCAGTGACCAAGGAAGTCAGCCTTGAAGCTCGGAGGCTACAAAGCTACATAAATGGGCTAGATGAATATGTACAGCCTGAACTGAAGCCTCTGCTAATGCGGGACCATGTCCCATGGCAAGAACTAGAACAGCTTTCACTCGAGCAGGTGGAAGAAGCTGACAAAGCATCTGACAAGGATGGCAAGCAAGAGCCAGCCGAAGGAAAGAAGAAGAAACAAAAGAAGAAAAGGAAGGCCAGCAAAGCCAAGAACGCACTGGTCCTCTCCTGCAACACCCTCTCGGACCTCTTCACTTTACCCGATGAAGAGGATGAAGAAGAGATATGCTTCACACCCACCGCTGGGGGGAGCCAGGCTGAGGCCACAATCGCTACTCATGCTACCCGGTCAGGCCGAAAATGGGGGCGCCAACCACCCTCTAATCATAATATTATATTCAGGGGTGAGCAGCCCTATAAGATACCTCCTCTGGAGATCAAGGGTGCCCAAATCCCTCCTCCGCCAAGCCTTTATAACCAGTGTGGGGGTAGCACTACCACCCCCTCTTTCCTGGAATTTCTGATGATGTCAAAAGGAAAGCAGCTGTGTCAGGATGCCGACCCTACAATCAGGGGTACCCACTCGTAGCCCCAGCAACCTTCCAGAGTTCCAGATGAAAATGAAGCTTGCCTGACAGTAGCTGATGAAGGGCAGTAGGAGCATGACATCGAGCAGAAGGATGCTGAGTCAGAGCCCGATGAAGTAGGCCCATCAGAGGCCACAGTTCAAGGTCTTTCCAAGCCCAAGTCGGCAGAAGAAATGAAGCTGTCTAATGTCCAAGCTGGAAGCAGGATAATGAAGCTACTCAAGAAGCTCCTAGCGAGGTTTACAATCTGGGAGATCCTTTCTCTGAGTGAAGAGACCCAATAGATGATCATCACTACTTTGCAGATGCTTGCTCAATATGAAACATGCTTGGCTGAAGCATTACTGGAGCCCAGCATGACCTTCACTCAGGATGACATGCTGCTCCCTACTATCTGCCACAACAGGCCACTGTACATGAAAGGACACCTGAATGGACGGGAGCTGAACAGAATCCTAGTCGATCCCGGCACAGCTGTCAACATCTTACCCTACAGGATATGTCAGAGGCACTACTTTAATGTGCACCTCAAAAAAGTCAGAGATATGCATATTGCCGGCTTCAACCAAAAGTGTGAAGTATCACTAGGAGTAGCCGAGTTCACACTCACTCTGGCGGACTGCACTACAAGGGTGCAGTTTCATGTCATCGACTCCCGCACCTCATATAAAGTAATGCTTGGCCATCATTGGCTACATGAAAACATGGTGGTGCCCTCCAAGCTTCACCAGTGCATCAAGTACAGTCTGGAAGGGAAGGAGGAGATTTGGAGAAAATCCATATTTTTGGGGAGTGAGTCAGATCTAGCGATTTAACCATGATTTTGGGGTTTGAATGAGTCCTCTCGATGCTAGAGAGGTTGGGGATGAGTTTCCCCTTGTTTTCCCCTTCGCGTGGGTGCGAATGGGGCATGGAACAGAGTTTTCCACCGAATTCACCATTTTTGGGTTTCCGGAATAGTGGCGGTCCTAACAGCATCCTCAGGGAGGTCGCCATTCATTCGTCTTATCGTGTTTTGGTTCGCGGTCTTACGATAGACCGCCAGGTGGCTTGCGGTCATGGGGAGACCGCCAAGCAGGGCCAAGGAGCCTGGGGATGACCGCTTGTATCTCCCTTATGTCGGTTCGATCCTAGCGGTAGCGCGATAGACCACTACTTAGCTTTGCGGTCTATAGGGGACCGCCAAGATGTGGCTTGCGGTCAGGGTGTAACTGTTTCCTGGTTTTGAGTCACGTGAAGTCTGGAAGCATAGCGGCCATGCGACTGATCGCTAGGTGACACCCAGCGGTCAGGCAATGGACCGCCATGCTTGGTTTTACGGTCTGGGAGCGACCGCTGAGTTTCTAGAGGCGTCTGGGGCTATGCGGTCCTGGCTAGACCACCATGCTTGGCTATGCAGTCCTAGCCAGACCGCCAAGCTCTGGGACGATCCAGGGAGGACCGCCTCTTGGCTTTCGTGTTTGTCGTGCCCGTTTAAGCGTTGTGTTGGTCTCCGGTCGACCCGGTTGTGACCCAGTGGTCGACTTTTGATCTCGTGAATGTCCCGGACACCCCAGGGATTCTGTGTCTGTGTTTTAGGGTGTCTGGAGGTACCGTGTTATCTCGATTAGTGTGCCCATGAGTTTGAGAGTCTGGGTGACTCCACGTGTTCCGGGTCTTTGTGTTACGCTTGATCGAGTCACCGTGTATCGGTGTGAGTGCGGTGAGGTTTCCCCCATACGTCGTGAGTTTCTTATGAAGGTGGTTTTCGACTGGGCCATGCATAAGGCCTTGGACTGCGAGTCCAGTCACCCAGCCTGGGACTGGAGGTTTCTTGCCTTTCCCTGGGATTGGGAATCAACTTGGCGGCTTGTGAGCTACCTTGGGAATCATGCTTATGTGTTTTCTGCGTGGGTCGTGTGTGTGTGTGTGTGGCCCGTGGACCGTGAGTCCCATTTACCTAGCCAAGGGCTGGAGGTTTTCTTGGTTCCCTTTTTGAGGGAGTGGTCTTGACAGTCGTGAGCTATCTGTGAGTCATCGTACCGAGGTTTCTGACCCTAGGTTAGGGCATATTGATGACATGGCACTGTTCGGTGCAACGATCTTGACCTCGAGTCTTGTGACTCAAGGATTATTGGATTTAGTGAGTCTAGAGGACTGTCCAGAGTCCAGTGGCTTAGCGCCACTTGGTTCTTTGTGACTTTCATGCAGGGTGCGTGGGTAGTTCTCAGAGTTTCTCCTCGGAGAGTGGTCACATCAGTGACTCCCCTCTAGTCCTAGCCTTCCAACACGCATGTGGTCTCACCAGGGAGTGGTGGCGAGGCTACCCGAGAACTGTGGCGACTTGAGTCTAAGCTGGGAGGAAGAACCAGCTAGAGGGCCTATCGTAGCGCAGTCAGTCAGTGTGTGCACACTTGGTCGGGGACTTCAGACGTGTAATGATGAGCACGACCCTGACTAGACCCTTGTCAGTGTTACCTGTGTGTGTGTCTCAGTATTCGCCTGGCTCGACTAGGGAGACACTACGATGCGGTGTAAGTCGTCAGGGGGCGCGTCCGGCTATACTTCTAGTGGGCAGGTACTCCTATCACGTGAGTCGTGACTCTCCTATTTTTGGGTTCTGCTTCCCAGCTGTGAGACGTGGCTTCTGGACCGTTCCAGGGTGTTTTCCTGAGGTGGTGGCCAGAGGTGCTTGGTAGGGATTACCGAGGCCTCACCATGCCAGTGTGGGACTGTGCAGTCCCAGTTGGTCGTGCCTGTGTAGGCAGGCTTCTACGGCGGTGACTAGATCTGAGACATTGAATGTGGAGCTGATACCAAAGTCTTCTGGCAAGTCTACAACGTACACGTTAGACCCAACTTGCTTCACACTCGAAATGGACCAGCTCCGCGAGCTTGCAATTTTCTCACGATTTCAAAGGAAAACAGTTCAAGTCTAACCCTAATCATGAAGTATTCATCCTCTTGGAACTCATGGTGGTGCCTTGAGCATGAAGCAACTCATTGCATTGTGCATTGCTGGCTTTTTAGATGATGACTATGCAACTCCTAACATGCTCGACACATGCATGTGTAGACTTCTAACAAATTGTACAAATAAAGAAAAGCAGACTCACACAAGACCCTAAACCCATACATGATGCAGTGGTGGTCCAGGACAACCATATATGTGACTAGCATACACACGATGCAACCTAATGTTGGCAGGATTGGGGACTCCTAGAGATTCTAATATGAACCATTCCTACAATGACTTCCTATTGGACTTGAGAGTGTTGGGAGGGCCAGGAGAGCCAAAGTCACCTTCTTCATTACCCCAATTCACGGGTTCCTTGCTACATGTAGGATGACTGACCTGTGGGGTAAGGGTGTGATAGTGAACTTCTTTGAAGAAGTGGAGTGGATATGGTGGGTCAAGAGGTTCACTTGGGAAGGGATCGAAGGGATCAAAGAATGTGTTACCCCTTGCGATGGGTTCCCTCACTACATAGTCCCATGTTCGGAATTCTTGAAGGTGTAGATGCTTACCTTCATTCATTGTGTTAGATGGGACAGTGGTCCCATGTGGAAGACATGGTTCCTCCCTCGGGATAAGTGGAATGGAGTTAGGCTCAGTCGGCATGGGAAGGAACAAAAGAACCTCCATGGTGATGTGACCAACGGTGCATACGGAGGTAATGGACCCCAATGCAGGGTGCATGAAGCTATGACTAATGGGTTGGTCGAAGCCTGGGGCCAACATGTACGTCAACGTCAACTGCCGGTTTAACCCCCTAATAAGGTCTGCCAAAGTATCAACAAAGTCAAAAGATCGGAAGGTTGTGTGGAACGAGTGGGCGGGCACTACTTGTAGTGTGGGGTCTATGAATGGGTAGCAGGAGGTTTTTGGGACCAAGTCCTTCTTTAGCCAACTACGTACTGGCTCTTCAATGATCAGCTCACCCTTCGGAAGGAAGTATGGCTCCAACTAAAGATCAAAGGGTGGCAAAACATCTCCCTCGGATGGGGAAGGGACGTCCTCTATGATGGGGAGAGGACTTTGGGAGGGCACCGGGTTGAGACTACAGACCATGACCTCCTTAGGCTCAGGCAAGCCTTCGTCCTATCTAGGGGGTGGGCTAGGGGAAATATGTGGCTCAATACAAGTGCACATCCTAGCCACCCGATCCGAAAAAATTTTCACGAGTTTGGCAAAGGTGGGGTTTGAAATAGGGGCATCATGGTGGAGTCACTCATTATCACCCGGCCTAGTGTTGGACCTAGGCACATCTATGTGCAAGACCCTTCATCTGTGACTATGACTTTCTTAGTTGGAGGTGACAGGGTGGGGCAGGTAGATCCTTCTAAGCTCATCCTTCATCTCATAACATGACTCGATGGGCCATTGCCTTCTAACATCCATCATGCATTCAATGCTTCTCCACTTATCAGCAGCTTCGTACAAAAGCTTCGCCTTGGAAAAATTGACTTTCACGACATCAGACATGGGGTAACAATCAAAATATTTATCCATGGTGGCTTCCTAGTTTAGGTAGTCGCTCGGGACTTTGGAGCCATAAAAGTTTGAAGCTTCGTGCCTACGGAAGAAGAGGGGATGGTTTCCAAGCCCTTGGGTACTACGCCACCATTCATATCTCTTGGGTGACTGGGAATCCATGGAAAACTGGGGAGAACTTACAGGATGGTCATGCAGACACAAAGATTGGAGTGCACGGATCAATGCGAAATGATGAACCTAGACTTAACCAATATCCAGTACGTGGCGGAGGTATGGCGTGAGGGCAAGGAGCGTGAGGATGGGGTGAGGATCGAGGCGGTGGGGGCGCGACGAGCTCGGCCGCGAGTTCAGGGAGCTGACGAGGGTTTTAATGATGTTTTCTTCGTGGATCGGCGTCCACGACACGTCAAATCTTCGGTGGAGGTAGGGGGACGGAACCTTGACTCATGCACTTCCTTTCCCGCAAGTTTTATAGGCCGTGGTGAGTCGAGCGGGCTTATTTGGGCATTTTGGGAAAAATTCATATTTTAGGACTCGTGTGTCGATCTGCCGTTTCATCGCGTTTTGGACCGATTCAAGGGCATAGATGCATACTAGGGGTGTCGGGGGAGCTTCCCCCTTGTTTTCCCTCTCATCCGTGGATGATCGGGATATGGAACGGGTTTTTGGGATTATTCCCGCTGTCCCATTCTCGAGTGGGTGTGGCGGCCCTTCCAGAGACTACTACACTCATTGGCGGCCCAAAGTAGGCGCGCCAGATGCCCTGGTATCCTAAGGTGGGTGCGCCACCTATTACTATTTTGTCGGCAAGGGTTTTTGTCAGCTGGCGGCCGCACGATAAACCGCCAACTGCTATAGCGGCTGTAGCTTCGGTCACTACTTCTAGTTTTGACGGTTGCGCTTCGGGGTGCATGTTTTGACCGTTGGGGTCACGTGCCCTCTAGCGGCCATAGGTACGCGCGCCAGAGGGATCTTAGCGGACCATGGTTGGACCGCTAGAGCAACTTGGTGGCCCCATATAGGACCGCCAGACCCAACGTGACTCGTCTTCTAGAAGACCAAGGTTGGGCCGCTAGAGTCCTTGTGGTGGACTGGAGTTAGGCCACTAGGGACTGTGGCGGCCCAAGGTTGGACCGCCAGGATATTCTCCATGTTTACCATGTTGTTGCACGTTGTGTTGGTCTCCGGTCGACCCGGTTGTGACCCAGTGGTTAACCTTCGGCCTCGTGAATGTCTCGGATACCGTGAAACCTGTGTTTGTGTTTTGAGGGTGTCTGGAGGTGCCGCGTTGTGTCGATTGGCATGCTCGTGAGTTTTGGGGTATGGGTAACCCCATGCGTATGCTCCGAGTATCCGTGTAGGCCGTGTGTATAGCCTTGGACTGTAAGTCCAGTTGACCAGCCTAGGGTTGGAAATTTTTCGTGTGTCACCGTGATTTTGGACCTAGGGATTAGGCCAGATTGACGGCTCAGTGCAATCACGTGAGACGGTCTTGACCCGAGTCTTGTGACTCAAGGAGCGTTGAGTTTAATAGGTATCGTGGGCTATCCAGAGTCAAGTGGCCACGAGCCACTTCTTCCCTTGTGTTACTCACGATGGGTGCGTGCATGGTTTTCTGTGTGCACGTCTGTGACCCGTCCACTAGTCGTAGCTTTCACAGCACGCGTGTGTCGGTCCACTGGGGGCACTGGTGTGGCGTACCCGAGAGAGATGGTGAGTAAGCCGGTTATCGAAGGACCCCCGTGCACAATCGAGTCCGGGCTCGGGGGGAATTACCAGCTAGAGGACAGGCCTAGGGCGTATGATCTGAGTGTGCACATGAGGCTGAGGGTTCGAACCCACGCTGACGAGCGCGACCTTAGCTAGTCCTCGTTTTGTGGTACTTCTGGTTACTGTGCGTGTCTGAGTCTCGTGCTCGTTGGTACTGTTAGAGTAGACAACTTTTTCGTTTACTTACCACAGCTTGTTGGTTCTACCGTACTTTCCTACTTTCTTACTTTATTATCTTATTTTTCGTGTGAGATGGGGGTCCGCGAGATCCCTACTGAGCCAATGAAATGAAGCTCACTCCTGTTTTTCAGGTGAGGCCGGGCCTTTGAGTGGTGCGGCAGGTGTTCAGCGAGGTTCTAGTAGCCGAGGTTAGTGCCAGTTACCAGAGCCAGGGTATGCTCCATATACTTGTACTTTTTCTTTTGTACTTGTACCTTTCTTTCAGTTGACTGTACTTTTATTTAGACATGAGATGTACTAGACCTTGTAGCAGTTTAAAGAGGAAGAAGGAGAGCGAGGACTTTCGTGATTGGACCGTGGATCAAATCCAGGCCAATCTGCTCTGATTGAGCTACATTTTGGGTTTACATTATTTACAGCTTTCTGTTGCTGTTCCATTCATCTTTGTTTTCTTTCATCCTTTTCTTCAAGCTGTTAGGGATATCTGGAGAGGGAGAGAGAGGGAGAGAGGGAGAGAACGAGAGAGAGAGGGAGAGAGGGAGAGAGAGAAAGAGAGAGAGAAGAAGAGAGAGAAAGAGATGGGACGAGAGAGAGAGAGACGGAGAGAGAGCCCAATCGGGTTCTGCGTGTGTGCTAGAGAGAGAGAGGGAGAACGGCGAGGGGAGAGTTGGCAGCGGCGACGAGCGGAGGTGGTGAAGTTGGCGACGTGGGGAGGGGGTGAAGATGGTGTTTTCACGGTGGTAGGTCGCCGGCGGCCTGAAGTTGGGCTGCGTAGCTATGAGAGAGAGAGGGAGCGGGCGCGACTGTGTGTAGGTGATGGCAGACGGAGGAAAGGTGGGCGGCCGGTGCAGGGTGGTGCTGTGGCGGTGTTGGTGGGTGGCTCGCGGGCGACCGACGGCGAGGGAGCGAGACGGGGTGCGACGGTGAGGGGGGCTTCCGGTTGTGCTGCAGGGAGAGGGATAGAGGTGGTCGGCGGCGGGAAGTGGCCGGCACGAGGTGGAGGGCGGTGGTGTTTGCAGGGGGTGAAAAGGAGGGAACGGCAGTGAAGAGGGGGGGGCTTGGCTGGTGTAGTGAGAGAGAGGGAGTAAGTGGTCGGCAGTTGTGGGGAATGGAGGAAGAGGGAGCCTCGATGGTGTGGCTGTGGTGATGGTGTGGCGTAGAGAGAAGAGAGGAGGAGAGTGGCGTAGAGCCTCGATGGTGTGGCTTCCATCGCTGCTTGGGAGTGGCCGCGAGCTCATCAACGGAGGCATTGGTGCGTGAGGGTGTGCATGCATGTGCATGCGATGGAAGCCGGAGGGAGAAAGGGTTGGTGGAGATGGAGAAAGAGAGGGAGAGTGGCTGTGACGGCCGTGGCGGGTTACAATGGGAGAGAGATGGGTAGCTCGGTGGTACGAAGGAGAGAGAGGGAGGCGGTGTTCTGCGATGGTAGAGGGAAGCTGCGGGCGTGGCAGCGGCGGTTGCGTAGACGCGGTGGCCGGAGGTGGGGTGAGCGCATGAAGAGAAGGCCGGCGGTGGTTTGGTGAGGGTGTAATGGAGGAGAGCGGCTGAGGAGGGAAGGTGAGAGCAGGTGTCTACTGGAGAGAGTGGGAGGTGTTGCGGGATGGTGAGGCTTGGTGAGGGCGGCTACGAGGGCATGGGTGAGAAGGGAGATCTACCGTCGAGGAGGTGCATGGGGTGGTCGGCAGAGGCGGCCGGAAGTGAAAGTGGAGAGGAAGGGGAAGGTGGCTCGCGGCAACTGGAAGTGAGAGTGGAGACGACGGCGGGGTGTGGAGTTCATCGACGGTGCGAAGGGCCTCGCGGCTGGGCGTGAGAGTTGCTGGGCGTCCGTGCGTGTGGTGATGAGAGGGAGTGGTGAGCGGAGGGAGACGGCAATGGCTGGGGTGTCACGAACGGAGGGATGGCGGTGCAGTAGCTGGCGGAGAGGCTACGATGGCTGGGCACGGTGATGACCGGCAAGGGAGTTCACAGGGGAGCAAGCGAAGGCTAGCCCGAGGGCGGTTCTTCTGTAGGGAGGCGCAGGGTGGTCGCGGAAGGGCGGCAGGGAGACGCTGGAGGGTGTCCGTGGCGTGGCGTGCAGGTCTGGCTTGGTGTCGGGTGTGCTGCGGCTGGGAAGGGGGGCGACGTGGAGGGCACCGTGGCATTCGCGGCTGTGGGTGAGCAGGCGGCGTGAGCATTGGAGGTGACAACGGGGACGGCCGGAGGTGCGAAGGGTTGCAGACGGCGGGCAGACGACGGACGTGGGTGTCGGTGCGGGGAGTGGAGGTCCGGAGATGGCTTGGGTTATGCCTCTGCTCGGTAATGCTCTCCCGGATTTTAAAAAGGTTTTATTATAATTAGAGGAATTAAAATAAAAAAATAATAATAAAAATCAAATTTTAAAACTCGCTCATGTTTCTCTCTCTCCCAACTCTCACATCTCACTCTCTCTCTTCCTCTCGATTCTCTCTCTCTCTCCCTCACACATTCTCTCTCTTCTCTCCCCCTTTCACTCAGTTTGCGGCCAATTTGGCCCTGGGTCGACGCGTGGGAGGTACAGACGGAACGGGCTCGATGCGAGGATCGCGTAGGTACCCGTCATCCCTTGGGTTACAGAGCGTGGAGGTGCGTGCAAGTGGAAGGATGACGTGGCCCCCATCGCTCGATCTGCACCGATTCGCGGTCTTCGCCGTGCAAGAGGTAGGGGAACGGATTCCTCGTCTCGCCAGGAACCCGTTGATGCCACATGCGTCACCATCTGTCGCCGTTTTTATCATTTTTTGTGTAAAACTCCTTTTTATAAAATTTTGGGCTAATTTCTCAAAATGCATTCCTCTCTCGATTTCTGGTCTAGATGACCGATGATCGAAGTGAGGGAGGAACCGTTGGATTGGTCGCGTCACGAGGATCGCGGTGACACCCATCTTCTCTCGATCCGCAGAGCGTGGACCCGAGTCAGGTCGGGAGGCGCCACGTCACCCTCTCACTGGATCGGCCTCGATTCGTCATTTTCATCGTAATCCAGGTAGGGGGATGGACTCGTTGCCTCGTTAGGACACCGCCGATACCACATGCGCCGTGGTCGGATGCCCTTTTCCTCATTTTTCATGCATGTTCTTATTTAGTCTATTTTTAGTCCATAATGCTTGAAATCGTCTCCATAGGCATCATCTTTTAATTCTAGTGGCATGCTTAGGTATGGAATGTTGTTATGGCATGGTAGCATAGCTTAGAAACGTGTTTCCCCGCGTCCCCCGTCGATTTCGGTCGATCAGGATGGGGTTTCGATTCCAAACTCTAGAATCCCAAAACCCAGTCGATTTAACATGCCCGCCCCAGTGCGTTATTGTCATTTGGCGTGCCTGTAGAGATGCGTCATTTCCCCTTGTGGTGGTCTCCCCTAGGTCCGTTATAGTTCATTAACGCCCCTGTTTAGGTGCATTATATCATGCATGAAACTGTGGGTTTTCTGTGGATTTTTCGAGTTTGGGTGCCTTTAATGCCCCTACCCTGGTGCGTTACATCCCCTGTTTAACTGTGCATTCTGATCATTCTGGTGGGCATAACGGGCCATGGGAGGCACGCTGTGTTACTATAACGCCCCACCCTTGGTGCGTTATAGCCTTGTCGGTCGTGTTGTGTGCCTGTTGACTTTAATGCCCCTACCCCCTTGCGTTATAGTCATATAGCGCGTCTGCCCGGGTGCATTATAGTCCTTGTTGACTGTGGATTCTTATGAGTTCTGTTGAGTATAGCGGTCCAGCCTTGGTCCGTTATTGTATGTGACAGGGTGGTCCTGATCTGTTATATACTTGGAGATTTCAAAAGAGTGTTTATGTAATTTCTAATACATTTCATGATTCATACACGCCATGTTTAAAGTATTTTGTACACTGTAGCATTATTTTACATCCTAAAAGAGTAGCTTTCTCTTTCCTTGTGATGGAACCACTAGTCGTAGTCTGACGACATCCGTGTCGGCGCACCCAGGAGAGGTGGCGGGGTGTTCCCATTGTACGGTTTTTAAGCTAATTTCTGTGGTCCCTCTCGCATAGTCAGTAGCATCCTACTGGGAGGGAAAATTAGCTAGAGGACTGGCTCATGGCGATGAGTCTGTGTGTGCACATGTGGTTAGAGGCTTGGACTAACGCTGACGAGTGTTACTCTGACTAGTTACTCGGTGCGGTACTGTTGTGTCACTTGCTTGTCACGAGCTTGACTGCGAGGTGCTAGAGACGCAATATAAAGCATCAGTGGACGCATCTGGTTTCTTCTTTCTGGTGGTCTTCCTTCTTCCTATCACATGGTTAGCTGGGGTTTACTCTATCTCTTTCACTCTAGAACTCTTCTCAGACTCTTCTTGCTCTCTTACTCTTTTCTCCTCTTCTTCTGATCTGCTCTGATCTTCTCTTTTTTTGTGTATGTGCGAATTCAAGCGTTTGATTGCCTTTTATAGTGCACAAGTCCTATGGTCCCACGAACTCTCGATTTGGGCGTGTGAAAAACACGTTCCCACGTACTTCAAAAGTCCACGTGTCAGGAGCAGAAGATAAGATGATCCACGTGACAGGATTTTAGATCACCTTCTCACATTGGATCACGTGCCTTTAATCAGCTTCACTTAAATTTCACGTGAGAGTACTACGGTCTGCCTTTATGCAACCCAGATATTCGACCATGGATCTGGGTTGTCAAAACAGAAGGTAGAGAGGTATTAGTTATAAGGCAAATGATAATTATAAAGGGAAATACAATCTTAATTGTTTCAACAAATTCAGACATGTCAAATGGATGCATACATTTCTGCAAAAGCATCGATAAAAAAATGAGATGCATCAGCCTATATAATTAACCCATGCAACATGGTTGAATAGTAGTATCGACCTCTAATGTAACATAGGTAGACCTTAATGAAGGTGCATCGACCTATCTTTGTAGTGAATGCACGAGGTTCATCGACTTTGAGAGTGATGACTTCTATTGCACTGACTTTATGCTGCAGACGCTAACTAACTAGCATCGACTTTTTCAAAACATGCATCGACCTTAAGCTGTAATCACTAGGTCACTAGCATCGACCTTTCTCCAACCGCTAGGTTGCAAGCATTAACCTGTGTACAAGGTGCACCGACCTTACAGCACAAGTTGTGAACAAAGTGCATGAGGTACATCGACCTGATAGTGTATACAATGTTCAATGTGCACCGACCTGACTGTGCATACTGTGTACAAGGTGCATCGACCTTTTAGACAATAATGCATATGTGCATCGACCTTCTAGACTCAGCGACATATGTGCATCGACCTTCTTGGTCTGTAACACATAGGTGCATCAACCTTCTAGACTCAATGACATATATGCATTGACCTGGTAGTTTAATGAAAAGGAGAATGCATCGACCTTAAAATTCAACACTTATGCATATGCACTGACCTTCTAGGCTCGGAGTGAACATGTGAACCGACTTGATTTTCTCAATGTATGAATGTGCATCGACCTTTTAATGCAACAAAATGAGCATGCATCGACCTGTTAAAGACCAGAGACTCAATCTGACTTAAGAGTAACCACAAGATATTAAATGACTATTGCTATCATTGAAACACAAACTGTTTCAAGCATCAAAACACATCATCAAGTCTAGAGGAGACACAAGAGCCGCCTCTATCAAAATCTCCTATTTTGCCTTCACCGTCTCCGTCTCTGCCATCTTCCTCACCTCCATCATCTCCGCCATCCACTACCTTCGCTTTCTCCACCATAGCCCTCGTCACTCGAGCTTGAGCAACCCACACCTTCACCTTCGCCTTTACCTACACCCTTACCTACGCCTATCGTTGCCTCTACTCCTCCGCTGCCACCTAAAAATGTCATATCCAGTGAAGCCTCCATGCCTTCCAAACCTATTATGATGCGGGACGAGACAGCGAACCTTGGACTCTAGCTCGCGGGCATCCCTAAGCGAGGGAAACGTGGGACCGTATGCAGTTGAGGAACCGACTATGAGTCTCAAGTATCGACTTTTCCGCATGTACTCGGATTGAGTCACAGGATAGGTCTTGCTCTCTCGCTCGCAGCAGTGATTGAATTGATATAGCAAGCTAAATTATCCTAGCAAGCTCTCTAGCAGCGGCATATAAAATATACACAAGTAAAGCAAGATGCCGAGTAAGGAGCGAATATAATACCTCCACGCTCTGGACGTGGGGACGACGACCCCGGCCAAGTACGGTAACTCTCGATAAATATAATTAATCAATAATTACAAAACTACAAATCACTGCCCACTCCACGCAGGGAGGTAAAGGGCTACAAGTGGGGAGCGCGTTTCGAGGATGGTGAGGGGCCTGACCGAGGGGTTTGATTGGACGTCGAGGAATGCCACGCAGGTCGCTGATTGGACAGCCCTCTGGCGGGTGGTGACCGCCCGGGCTGAGAGCGACGTGGCATATTACACTGCGTACGCGCGACACTATCGGGACCAGATGTTCTGGGGCGCCCACCGACCGGTATGACTTCTAGACTCAGACCCCTTTCAATTATGATTATGATTTCTACCTAATGATGAACTAACATCTGGACTTCTAAATGCAGACTGACCCCGAGGGATGTCTTGCGGAGCTAACAGGGCTCCTTACGACGACGATCAGGGAGCGAGACGAGGCCGGACAGGCCTTAGCCCTTTTGGTGAGTTTTTCTTGACTGATGTGTTACTATTATGCTGAGACATGACTGACCTAGAGTTTTGATTTCAGCGGGGGGAGGAGGCCCAGAGACAGGGGGCTGACGCTCCATCTATCTCTACAGCGTAGACTCCTGCCGACCGAGCGAAGCGGGAGGCAGAGTTCTAGCGGATGGTTGATCGGGCCAAGGCGGCCAAGGTAGCGCTTGCCGAGCGGGTACGTCCTACACTTTCCCTTGTGAATTATGTTTTTATACTGAAATGCAGTTGACTAATAGTGAATGCATGTGTGCAGGTGACGGAGCTGACCACCGCCATAGGTGAGGGTGACCAGTTGCGAGAGGAGCTCGTACTGGCGCAGGACGAGGCCGCCCGTCTGCGTGAGGAGCTAGTGCAGAGTTACGGCCTGAGAGAGGAGGTGACCCACCTGCGTGGAGAGCTGGGGCAGAGCGTCTGCTCGCGGGAGTTGGCGGACCGAGGCCAGGTTGAGGCGCAGGAGGAGGTAGCCCGCCTGCGGGAGCGATTAGCACAGGCTAGACCATCAGACTCGGTGGAGATGGTGATCCTCCAGGCAGAGGTGGAGTGACTCCGTACCGTGACCTCGGAGTTGGAGCGATATCGACAGGAGGCGTTTGAGCTACGCGGCAAGGTGCGGGCATACAGAGAGATGAGCCATTCCTGCAGCGGGATGAGTGGTAGCCGTGTGGCCCCGAACGGGAGTCAGGCTACTCATGGCTCCGTTGGGTGTTTCCTTGCGACTTCCTCTCAGCGGTAGAGGAATGAGGAGGAGGACCAGTGCCGACGGTGAGAGAGAGAGGAGGGTGCGACCTCTATGATGGGCCCGCCATCGAAGAGGCAGGAGGGAGGAGGTGATAGTGACAGGCTAGAGGATGTGATATGATCATGACCTAGTTTGTACTCCTTTTGTTGATTTTCTTATGCTATGAATGAATGTATGAAAATGTAAATTCTTGGGTGGTGGAAAACAGGTGGGAGGAGAGAGGTGACGACTTACGGGTGAGACATACGGGAGAGGCGAGGCACGCCGACTTTACGGGAGAGATGATGCGAGAGGGAGAGAGGTACGCTGACTTCGCGGGTGAGACGACGCGAGAGGAGAGGTATGCCGACTCTGCGGGAGAGACGACACAAGAGGAGGGAGGCATACTGACTCGACGAGAGAGACGACGTGAGAGGAGAGACATGCCGACTCTACGAGAGAGAGGACACGAGAGGGGAGAGGCACACCGACTCTACGAGAGAGATGACGCGAGAGGAGAGAGGTACGCCGACTCTGCGGGAGAGACGACGTGAGAGGAGAGAGGTACACCGACTTTGCGAGAGAGACGACGCGAGAGGGGAGAGGTATGCTGACTCTGCGAGAGAGACGACGCGAGAGGAGAGGGCTACGCCGACTCTGCGGGAGAGACGACGCGAGAGGAGAGGGGTACGCCGACTTTGCGAGAGAGACGATGCGAGAGGAGAGAGATACGTCGACTCTGTGGGAGAGACGACGTGAGAGGAGAGACATGCTTCACGAGAGGAACGGGGGCGAGCATCAAGCAAAAATAGCAAAGGGATGGGCGGTCGCCCTTAGGCCGCACAGGACTTATACGGCCGCCTCTAGGCCCGTCTAGATATAGCAACGCACGGACATACAGGCCGGCGATGAGATCAAGATCATCGGAGAGCCCAGGGCCATCGACCCTGAATTCCTCGGAGTTGAGCTTTCCAAGGCTGAGTGCTTCTTTCCGGAGAAGATCGATATTATCTCGAAGGATATGACCCGACATAACGCCACCCACGCCGCCCCTAAAGGTGACAAGAAAATCACCGCTGGGGTGTCTTCTAACTTTGAAGTCCGGGTGATGCTCCACTACGGCGCGAATCGTCGCCACGGACGCTTCTGTTCCAAGTGGCTCCGAATTGGGCCATATAACGCAACTGCCGTTTTTGAACAGACTGAAATGCTTTCCCGGAAGATAGCTCTGCAATTTCTCAAGAACCCATCCTATCTCTGCAACAACGGAAGGATGCCAAGCTGGAGAAGGGAAGTTAGACATTCGTTTTTGTCCCAGGCAGTGGCTCCGCCCAAATGGCTGGGCGCTCTAGCCTTCCACCGCATTGCGGGCAGGCAACTTGTTGCAAGGCAGATGCACGCCGGATCACTGCGAGCTCGTCAGGAACTCCGAAATACAGACTCGGCTCGGCTGGATTGGCGATGATCAATTGAGATGAGCAGCATTTACAGGTTACCTGCTCGACCTGGACTCGCTGCCAGAAGCCATTGTTTCGGAAAAGCGGAAGCACCATCCAGGATCTCATCGTCCCTGGCCGATACAGCCCGAGGGAGAAATCAATCTGATGGCTGGCAACGAACGCCAGTAAGTGCGACGCGAGTCCTTCTTTGCTTAACAGACGTATCGGAGCATCCATGAAGGTCGGTTGGCCAGCAATCTCGCCCCATTCACTTATGGTGGGAATCTTGACGACCTGGCCATCAACTAGAACTTCTTCAATTTTTTTGCTCATGGAGCTCATGGATTGGTCACCGGAGGCATGGGCTTGAGTAGATTTGTTCCATTCCTAAGAAGTAGCTCACTCTCGCCCGCCCCCTGCAGGGTCTGTTCAATTAGATAAGACCTCGGCACATAGCCACTGTAAACAGTTCCACCCCGTGCAAAATAGGCAGCCTGTGCCGGATCAGTTGTTACAGATATGAAAGTCTTATCCATGCCAAATGCAGAACTGAGCTCAGTTCCCCATGCGCTATGAGCCTGAGCATACTGTCCATCGCTACCCCAGATATCAATCCAGTTCTGGTGAGTAGCGTTGGATGAGGCATAGGCGCTGTCAATGCTGCCATTCTCAATGTAGGCACGCTGCCCAGCGTCACTCAGCAGATGGCCAGTTTCGTCATAAATGCTGTTTTCGGCGACACGGTCCGTCCCTCGGTAGACCAGAACCAGTTCATCGCCTTGATCACGAAGTCGAACAACGTTTGCCGGTTCGTCGGCGTCAAGAAGCGGGTATCGAACGGCATCATATCAACGCCGTTAGGCGCGGCGAGCTTATCAGCAAACGATTGAGAGAACTTCGGGAATGTCTTATCAAAATACATATTGATCTTATCGGCCTGATCAAAGCTATCTGGTGTGAGCTTGAAATCAATACGGGCTCCAGAGAAGTCTCCTGACGTCACCACGTAGTCAGCACTCGTGCCGCTTGGGGCGCGCTCCAAACTTCCCCCCAAATAGTTTTCCATCTCAGCTGCTGCCCCAGCTTCTCCGGGCGCATACGCTGCCCTATCTCCGTCTATAACGTTCAAGCGTTGCTGAGCGGCGATGTCAACTGGGTCACGCGCAACAAGGGTGGTCGGCCCGGACGGGTTCATCTGAAAACCAGTACGACCAATCGCTTCGGCGTTGCCAGCATCAGCGATCGTGTTTGGAACATCTAAATTTACTTAGCCGAGCCCACACTCATTCAACAATCAGCTCAAATGAACTAGCCCGTACAATCCAATTGTCGATCCAGGCGCGCGGATCAAGCTGCAAACCCTCGAATCCAAACGTGGTCACTTCATCTTCCGCCAACTGGGTAAATGGCCCGTCTTGAACCTCATACGGCTCCTTAAAATTCTTCGTCATTTTTGACTCACCGACATACTCAGTGACGGTACGCGTAGAGTCGCGCACCTTATCGAACACGAGCCAACCAGCGTAAGGACCGTCACCCTCGTCCAAGAGCGGGTGCCCGCGAAGTACAAACAGCCCCTGCACCGGAACACGCATAAGCGCCCCTTCAATTACAGGAAGGCCGAAGCTGCTCTCGGTGAAATAGAGCTTGTCGAAGAATCCAGCGAACTTCCTCATATCAATATCCACCCGTCTTTTGAAGAATCGTCGTACGCATACTGTTTGGCGGGATTGGATTGCCATCAGTAAAGCGGAAGACATTATTTTGGAATTGAGGCAGCAGAGGCCCCCTATCCTGTACAACAGTAAACCCTAAATCTTGAAGGGTTTGTGCGTCCGGCAACGTGCCAAATGGGTTGCGTGCAGTGGAGTTAATAATTAGCTGCCCATCATCCTGCAACACTCGCGAGGCTTCAGGCAGATAATCCATCATTCCCGACCCACCAGGAATATATGGATTGCTAGCGATAACCTGACTCGCGGAGCCATCTTGGAATGGCAGCTGTAGTGCCGACCCGCGCACACCATCTTGTGCAACAACATCCACATTGATTGCGCCCGGAACTTGGGACGTCTTTCCTCCAAATAGATCTAACACGACAGATGAGCCACCCTCGCCTGTTTTGCTTGAAACAACAACCTCCGCATCCTTCACCCCAAGCATACCAAACCTCGCCGCCGCTTCACCTTGTGGGGCTTCCAACCAATTCAAGCCCTGATTGAGTGTCGACACGCTTCTCACGGCGGAAGCCAAGTCGCCAACATACCCAGCCGCCACCCTGACGCCCAGCCCCACTCCCTCCTGAGTGCCGCCAAGCACAAGCAAGGACATGCCAACGTCGCCAACATCCCGCATCTGCTCATCCAACGGGCGGTCCATCCATCGCGAGGCTGCGTCGACCACATGGTCGTAGGTCGTCACCGGATGTATCGCAGCCATCGTGACGCCCAAAGCCGCCTGTCGGAACGAGGCATAGTCGGTGACGATGTCGATGGTCGACTTGATCGAGCCGATGGCTGCGTTTCCGCCGTCTGTCAGCAACGTGCCCGCGTTGGCGATCAAGTCACGCGTGACACTTCCATCCCGCAGACCATCGAAAAAGGCCGCCGAGGTCGCGCGCGATGCTGCCGTGTCCTCGGCATCTTGTTCCAGCTCCGTTGACCCATGGACGGTGATGGCCAAGTTGGCAGAGGTATTGGCCGCGTGAATCGGGGTCCAATAATCGTCGCTTAGTTGTACGCCGTAGGCCATCAGCGCCATCGGATTGTCCACGGCCGGAGGTGCAGGGTACGGGGCGCCAGCGACCTGTCCATTCCTTGAGGTCAAAAACCGCTCAATGTCGTCGTATTCCTGCTGCAGCTTGGCTTGATCCGCTGAACGGGACAGGTCAAGGTCACCGGGGCGCCATATGGCGAAGCCCGTACCAGGTTCCGCCCCCGCCATCGACGGCATACCGCTGGGGGCACTGCTATTGCTCGACACATCCGTGAAGGGTCCTGGCAATGCACTGCTGCTGAGGCCTGTCGCACTATCGTTCGATAGACCGAAGGTCTGGGTGCCATCGGCGTATTGGAGGCCGACCTGACCATTCGACAGCGTGGTTTTGCGTACCACCGTCGCTGCGCCCTGGTTCGCGCCATCGCTTGTGGATGGCGGATTCCTCACCTCATCGGCCACCGCATTCCCCAGCGCGTTGCCGAACACATCCTCGCCAAGCTGTTGCCAACTTTGCCCGTGGCGGTCGCCCAGGGCATCTCCCAGCTCTTTATGCGTCACGTCCTGCACGACGTTCGCTTCCACCTTTTCCCACCACGTGCCTTGTAGCGAGCCGGCGGCCCGTTCCTCGGCGGTCGGTCCAAACATGCCGCCTGCGGCAGCACCCGCAGTGCTTCCCAGCAAGCCCGCCCAACTGAAATGCGTTGGCTCATCGAGCAACTTGGATGCTGCGTACGTGCCTGTGTAGGCCGATGCGCCAATGATCGCATTGCCGAGTGGCGTGATGCCGTTTCCGATCGTCGAGCCGCTTGTGGCGGCATCGGCAAAGGCAGAACCAGGGCTGGCGAATTCTGAGGCCAGACCACCGCCTATTGCGCCGCCAACGGCGCCCACCAACACCTGACCCACATCGAACCCGTGGGAGATGCCCATGGCGTCGCCAGCGATTTGACCGGCGACCGAACCGGCTGCGCCAGCAAGCGCTCCAGCGACCAGCGGCCCCAGAGCTGCTGCCGCACCGGCCGTGACGACGGTGGCCGCGATCATCACTGCAATCTCAATGATCTGCCCAACCGCGCCGCACCCATGGCTCGACGGCGGCGGCGGCGCCACCGGCAAATTCGGCGTGGTGCTGCCGATGATGCTGCCCGGGTTGTACGGCTTGAACGTGGTGGCGCTGTTGTTCTCCGTGGTCACCGCCGGGATGGTGATTGTCATTGATCGCAGGACTTCAAGATCGGCTCCTATTTTGACTTCGAGGGTCGGGTCGCCTTTGAGGAAAACAGACAGCAATTTGCCACCTGGCCCTGATACTGTCGGTTCATCCTCAGCTCCCCTAACCTCCGTCTTTTTCCCTTCTGGCTTTATGACATCAACCGAGATTACGTAGCACCTTGTAGCAATTACTTGGTTACCTCAGACTTCCCTGATGCCATATTTAGTGGGAAACTTCAGTTTTTGGTGATAGGTGGAGGGCACGGCCTTCGTTCAGCTGAGGATAGTGCGACCGATGTGATGATCTTAGGAGGGGTACCGAGAGTGACTGGCAGGCTTAGGGCTCCCTCGGGATAGGTTGCCTAGCCATTGAACCCGCAAAGGGGGGGTCGAATCGGGTGGAGCTTGGATGGGTTTTCACCAATCTTAAGAAAACACAAGTACGAGAGTACATTGGGGGCACTACCATGGTCAACTAGTATCCTATCTACAATACAATGGTTTATCCTAGCCGATATTACAAGAGAGTCATAGTACGGGGTGATTACCCCTTCCAGGTCCTAGTCGGAGAACACCAAGGCCTACTATTCGCTCCCCGATGGGGCTTTGGGGGGCTCGGAGGCCCTGCTCGCCCGTTCAGCGTGACGCTTCCTTCCTCGGCTACCATCTCTGCCTAATGCTAGGCCGCCAGAGATGATGTTGATGTGGACTCTGTGGGGTTGATTGTCAATCTCTTCTAGAGGGATGTCGCGATCCTCCCTCTGCTTGGACACATATCGGGATAGGTGTCCCTAGTGGACGAGACGCTCGATCTCATCCTTGAGCTGGTGACAATTTCCAGTATGGTGTCCATGGTCATTGCGGAACTGGCAGTGCTTGCATTGGCTACGATGTTTTGGGTTGGACTTCATAGGCTCGGGTTGGTGAAGGAAGCTTGAGCCCTTGATGTCTTCATATATCTCATAGACGGGGGCAGATAGGGGCATATGCCGCTCATATTTTCGAGGGGGCTCCCTACGGTCTCCGTCTTGATTCTACCTTTTCGCTTGGCCCAAGCCTTGCTCGAATGATTACTTCCTAACTCCCTCTCGACCCGAGCCTATCGCGTAGTGGCAGGAGCTGAGGACTTATTTGCACTCTGCATGGCGCAGGGCTAGGGTCACCAGATTGGCTAGAGAGGCAGACGGATGGAGGACTAGCTCTCACCGGAGGTTCTCATCGTAGGTGTCTCCGGTCAATGCGGTGATAGCCGAGGCAACATCCAGGCGAGGGATATGCAGGGCTTCTGATTTAAATCGGTTGATATAAGCTCACAACCTCTCCCCCTGTGCCTGTTTTTGTGCTTGTATCCCCGTAACTGACATGGGAGGCCCGCTACCGGTGAAGCTCTCCTTGAAGATCCGCCCGAACTGTCGGTTGTCGTGGATGCTGCAAGGGGCGAGTGTTCGGAACCAGGATTGAGCGCCTTGGACCAAGGTGGTCACGAACGCTTGGCATTTGATGGCATCCGAAGCCCCGTGGAGAGTCATTAGGGCATTGAACCTATCGTAGTGGTCGACCGGGTCTCCCTAGCCGTCGTATGATTTGAAGGTCAGTAGCGAGACTCTGGGGGAGATCTCATCCTTCAAGACTTCGTCAGAGAATGGGAATTGCTCCTTATCATCCTTGATGGACGTCTTCTGCAAGGTGCAGAGGGCACGCTCCTACTCTGTGAAACGTCGCTCAAAGTCCCTTAATTTGAGGGACAACTCTGGTTGATGCTGAGCCAAGGGGCTGTGAGGGCGTCCTTGTGGGCTGTCTCGTCGTCCCTCGGGGGCATCGGTCTCCAGAGGTTGCTAGCACGCCCCAGACCTTTCTCTCCTCAGAGTGAAGGAGGCTTCTTGTTCTGGAGGAGGGGCTTGCAAAGGTCCTCCTGACCTATTGCGCACAAGCCATCATCCCCAGAGGGTGAAGCGACCTTCGATGGTTTGTATGGAAGTTGCTCCACGGGAAACAAAAGAAATAAGAGTCCTCCACTCTAGTCTCCCTCCTAAAAATTCGGTTGTTCCTTTCACTCCGTAAGCACTATAGAGTGATATGTAGAATGAGCGATCACACAATACAATCACTTCTGAGAGACCAAATCCTCCCCCAGATCCCAATAAGGTGGTGAACCTCAATGTGCTAGCCAAGTGTACAACAGGCTTTCGTAGCCAACCCGTCCCAAACTGCCTACGAGTAGAAGCAACCAACAAACAAATGGCCCAAATCCCAATAGCTTCCGCCTCCTACTCACTGCTGACTCAGCCTCGCTTGTTGATTGGCAACTCCTTGTGTCACGTCTACACCGGAAGCAGGGATCGAGAGCCCGCCAAGCTCATTGGTCATGCTACCAAAAAGAGGCTCCTCACACCTCCACGGGAGTACGAGAGGAGATGTCTGCTCCCGCAGACTGGAGGCCCCTCCAATTGTCGACTGAGAGGAAGCCAACACCTGCACCAACGCCGCTGCTCCCGAGCAAAACGAAGCCCCAACTCGAGTCTCGCCACCGACCAATTGAGACACCGATAGTGGTCCCAACAACTTCGTGGAGAGCCTGGCTTGCACCCGTGACCGCCCCTGCGACGTCAGCAAACCAGAAGGTGGGGGGAGAAGACGATACGTCGGAGGTCTTGAAGACCCGCTGGGAGGCGCCTCATTGTTAGTAAGTTTCAGATCCCCACAGCAGACCCGATAGCCTGACATGTAGAGCCCCCGACCTGAACCACCTGTTGACCCAACAATTGGACTGCCTTCCAGGCTAGCTCGGACGAGTGAACTGGTCCCCGATTGAAATTCAAAAAGCCCACATTGGATCGGTCGTCTTCAACCTCACGACAAGCACCAGTTTGCCCTAATGGCAGTAGCGGCCCTTCCAACTACTTCTCCTGCACCCAGAGACAGACAACAAAAGGCGTACCGACGAGATCCATCATGACAATGGCAGGGATAGTCGCCGGACTGGCCACCAAGATGTCGACCACCACCGCCGTCCTACAATGCATGGGCGTGAAGCCGAGCGATCCTCTAACCAGCCTGTCGAAGTTGCAAACCAGGAATGCCACTCCTCCTTCATCATAAAGGAGAAGGAGCACGCCATCCACAACAATTCGAATCCTCGACACCTGCGGGTTGGAGAAGGTTCCCCTATTCTCTGGCCATCTTTGTAAACGAAGCAGAGCTCCACCTACTGCCCGGAAGGCGGTGTCAACCAGCGACCACACCATAACCTCGTCGTGTCCCACCGCTAGAAAGGACATCCAAGAGACACAGAAAACCTCCCAGTGACATCCTGAACTCTCCACCAGTCGCCACCTCACCTCCTCCGCCTCCACATCCCCTTCCACCAGGGAGGCACACAGGCACCTCTTGAGCCAGTCTATCTTCCCTTGAAGGAGCTCCACTGGAATGCCTCCGCATCGACCCATCTCTTGCTAGGCGCCCTTGAAGACGGGACGTTCCGCACCACATCCACAAAGGCGACGCCTTCCTTGTCTCCCACGAACCTCAGGCTGCATCGACGTCTTACCCTTGTAGAACTGTTGGATGTGGCCTCTCCTGCCACAAGCGTAGCAGGTTGGCCCAAGTACGGAGGTTGGACCTTGTAAGACCCTCTGCCAGAGACAAGCTCTAGCGGACGGCCACCACAACTGGCCATATCACACCCCTAAAGCCCCAAAAACCCAGAGTTTCTCTCTCTAGGAAAGCTAGGGAGAGAAAGTATGGCATAGAAGAGGCTTGAAAATGCTATTCATCAAACTTTGGAAGATAGACAGGGCATTTGATAGTCCAAAAGTCATAACTTGGTATCACGAGATCTCTTACCCTAGTCCAGAAGAGATGTCTAGTAGCGTTGGTGAGAGAGACAAAGAAGGAAAAATCTCAAATGAGGGTTGTAGGTAACAACATGGAGGGGGAGGAGGTGGGTGAGAAGTAGGAGAGAGGAGAGGGGGACACACTACAATCTATATATATGTCTATGTTATATGTATGTTTTCGAAAAGAAAATTTGATATTATTGAGACAAGATGGACCAAGTAGGAGAATGTTGGAATTTATCCTAATATTGTGGTCCACTTGTGATTGGGCCGCACACAGTTATACACACCATTAGGTCCAGTTAAAGAAATACATTTATTGGGTTGAACCCATTCAGTGTCCATTAGGATCCTGTTATCAGTGGGATCCTGTTTAAGCCCAATAAGGACTGGTCCCTCCTCTCTCTATAAGTGTGCAACTCCCCATTAAGTTACACACGCACATACAGTACGTGAGATAGAGAGAGAAAATCAGAGGGAGAACGTGGGTTCCGTCGCTCCATTCCTGGTGTTCGTGAGTATGGATCGTCTTCCTCGACGTCTTCCTTCGTATGGGATGACTTCCGTTTCAGGTACACGTCCCAATATTACCAACTTAAATCAACTATATTTCTACTTACTAAGGGCACAAAATATTTGGATATCCTATCAGCAAACTTCTGCACTGGAGCTTTGGCCATCTGTGCAGATTCAACCAGAGAAACAACCTGAGACAGTGCACTCTCTGATCCCACATGTGTTGCCTGAATGTGCAGTACTCCATTTTCATTAACAGTTCCTCCAATGACAGTATCACCCTTTCTCTTTGCAACAGGCCTTGCTTCCCCAGTTACCATGCTCTCATTTACATGGCTTTGGCCCCAAGTAACAAACCCATCAGCAGCAACTTTCCCACCCGGAACCACCTTGATAACATCATTCTTTTGGATCAATCTACTATCAATCTCTCTCTCATTTATGACATTCCCTTCGTTGTCATATGTTAACAGGATTGCAGTTTCGGGTGCCAAGTCCACAAGTTTGGCAATCGCCTCCGATGTTTTCCCCTTAGCCATGACCTCCAGATACTTACCAAGTAAAATAAAAGAGATGAGCATCGAGCTTGTCTCAAAGAAATCCGTCGCTTTGAAATCATGTGAAGTTGCAGCTCTAATCACAGAATAGACCGAATAGAAGTAGGCAGGATTGGTCCCTAAGGCTATCAAAACATCCATGTTTGCAGATCCATGCCGTAGTGCCTTGTAAGAACCAGTGTAAAACCTCCGGCCTATGATGAACTGGACAGGTGTAGATAATACCCATCTCAGAAGTTGTCCAATGTTCAGCATATTTATTAGCTTGGTGTCTAATGTATGCTTAATCCCGGGCACATACATTAGTACCATGGAAGTCAGGAAGACAGGAATTGTGAAGACCAGGCTCCAAAGGAAGCATTGATAGTACTGTCTAATCTCCTGCTGCCTGTGAGGAAATCTTTCTTCTTCAGGAAATATGTTTGCCTTGAAATGCCCATGTTCTATGGACTCAACAGTTTCAATGAATTTCCGAGGACCCGTCACATCTGATCTGTAAGACACAGAAACCTTGTGAAGAATGGGATCAATACTGACTTCTTCAATTCCGGCGAGTGCTTGAAGAGAACTTTCAACCATCCTCAAATATGGGTCTGTGAGGATCCCTTCCAGTTTTAAATGTACCTTGTTCCTATCCTCCCCAGTGGCAATAAGTATCGCTTCAAAGCCCACATCCTCCACCTTGTCTACAAGTTGTTTTGCAGTTACAAGCTTAGGATCATACCGAACTTCTGCCTCTTCTGTTGCCACTGCAACTAAAGCCTTCTGTACACCATGAACACCTTGCAGAGCAGATTCAACAGTTGCTGAGCAGGAAGAACAAGTCATCCCTTTCATGCGCATTCGACATGTTAGTATGCTTTCCCTGTTCAATTCTGATTCAATGAGTGCCGCCTCAAAACCAGCATCTTCAATGGCCTCCCGAATTGTATTTGCCTGGGCAAAAAAAAAAAAAAACGCATGAAACAAGACATGACATCCTTCAGGTTTAGTCACAGTGGACAAATAAATAGAAATGCATCGCACTGGGTATCTGATGATGCAAATTAGAACCCATATTTACACGTCCCTCTAAAGGGAGTTCGAGCTCTGCTTTGAGTGCCAGGACCTCAAGTTCTTCTCCAGGCGAAAGTGACTCTCGGGAGGAGGGGGAGCTAGAAGATGCTGATGGTGAGTACAACTACATTTTGCCTTCCTCAATCGACTCTTTCTTATAAAGATTTGCTCCACTCACATAGTTCTTGTTAAGCAGGAGTGGATTTGGCTGGATTCCTGGAGAAGTTCTCGCATCTTACGGAGTTTGGCTCATTTGTGGATCTCCTAAATAGTGGCAATGCCACGAAGGGCACAATGGCCATGGAGGCAGTGGGCGTTGACACCACAAAACTGAGAGATCCTCTACCAGAGACTTCCTCTGATGTCGACATTGGCGAGGACAATACGATTGATCCTCCGAGTAGGGGATCTTGTAGGCTAATAATAGGCCATTTTTTGCTGCTTCACCACCATCCTTGCCAGGATGACTAGTGCATTTGCTATGCAAACAGTGACAGGCCAGGCTGTTGAGAATGATACATCCCGCTCAAGTGAGGTAGCCCTGATATGGGAAGTTTCCCAGGGAGCGCCAGAGGGCCTGCACAGTTCAGGGCAGGGTACTCTGCCAGTAGACATCTAGCCTACAGGTATTCCTTGCATCTTCCAATGAATAACCCAAGTGATGTCTATGTTTTATTTATAACACTGACGCTTGCGTCATATCTGCCATGCAGCTTCTTCTTCTGTGGAGCCGACGGTTAAGGCTTCTGTACAAGAGGAGTTTCAGAAGGCAATGCTAGTCTCTGTGGGTGAGCAACCTTGCTCACAGAGGGCCCCTGATATAGAGTCTGCCCTTCCTAGCGTGGCTAGAGAAGGGAATACCACTGCGATAGGTATATAGTTGCTCTCTGGACTTTAACATTGTCTGTGTGCCATTTCATAGATAGGCACTTACATGCTATTGCTTGAACTGCAGAGGACTGGGCCGCAAATGCCCTGCCTAGTGAACCATCATCATCCTCTGTTAATGATTCCTCCCCGGCCATTGAGGAGAGACATGTATCGATAGTAGCTCCAGGTATACCACCATGTCGAGCCTTTCATGGCTATTCATGCATGTATTTTTGTTTGCGAACAAGCACTTATTCTACCCCCTTTTTCCTTTGCAGCTCCTGAGGGGGAAGCTCCTGGGTTGCCTATAGACTTTCCGACTCCCGGAGTTGAGTGGCCTGACGCTCCTGCACTTGGGGTGGCATTGAATGCCACCATGGCTGACCAGCTCCTACAGAGGCTTGACCAGTTGATCCAAGTTGACCCGTTGCCCGCTGTAGAGGCTTTGAGGGGTAGCCTGGAGGTATTCACCAGGAGCTACCATGAGTTGGGTCTTCCCCGAGATGCATGGGCGGAGAGGCTAACCGCGTTGTGGTGCGAGTTCACTCCCCTCTACATCATCCAGGAGCAGAGATAGAGGGCACGGTTGTAGATCTAGGAGCAGGAGGAGCAATTGCGCAGACTTCAGGTGGCCCAGGCAGAGACTGGCCTCTAGCTGGAGAGCATTGAGGAGCATAGCCGGAGGGCCTCTCTTCAGGTGGAGGAGTTGCAGAGAGAGCTTCAAGAGGCTGAAGTCGAGCATCGTAGTGCCCAAGCTGAGGTAGGGACGTGCCGTCGCCGATTTGACGAGCTCTGAGAGGAGATTCTTCGATGCGAGACTCTCCTCGCCGAGTTGCAGAGGAGCGAACATGGAGCTTGATGAGCTTTCGCTCCTTCTTGTACATAGGGCCCTCATACCCCTGTTTATTTGAGTTATCCCCGAGGGCTTGTCTCAGGCTCCATTGATGATAATGATGAATAGAGGATAGGATTTAACATTTTTGCTTCTATCCTCTCACACGCATGCTTCTTTTTTTTATCACTTTACCAGCCCTGCCGCCCTTTCGGGTCTTCGCCAGGATTGGCCCCTAGTTTTTTCAGTGCGTCCTTGTGGATTTTCACACTAAGGGGTACCCATTTTTGCCTAAGATGCCCGTTTCAGGACTCTTATTCTTTTTGTTAGTTTATTCATCTATACATTCGTTTGTTCGGTTTATGAGTGTGAGGGCGTGCCAGTCACCTAGGTGATGATTAATGCGGGCTTAAAGAATCCTGTGGTGCACTCGTTCTGACTAATCAGACGATTATGTGTATCGTGTCGGGACTGAGAATCTGCCGTACCATAAAGGCCACGACGTTAATTACATCCCCTCAGAGAGAGGAAAATCCTTGATTGATTGCAAGGAAAAGGGGCCCGATGGCCTGAACTTCGTGATAGTGAAAGCGAGAGTAGAATCTCAGATTGCGTTTAAACAAACCGCGCATTAGGGCGTAAACATTCACAGATGTGCATATCGGTCACTCACGGACCATTCTTTATTCGGACGGAAGTCTGTATTAGTAGCGTGAAAGACGGTGACAAAATCGTACGAATGTCTGCCATGAGTACGGTAAGTTTAATATAATTGTGGGATTAGATCCTAATGTATGTTGGTCACCAACAGACCATTTGTTGTTCGGACAAGAGTCTGCATTTGAAGCATCGAAAACGGCAAGTTTAATGCGGGTGCAGGATAGAATTCCAGGAGAAGCGGGTCGAGTTAATAAACTATTGGTCTGAGATGTGTTCAGATCATGACCATATCGGGGGTTTCGAGGTCCACGTCTGATACCGTGGGACATCATTAATTTACTCTTCATGCGCAATCCGGGGTGATAGTGATGCGGGATGGACTGAGGGACCGACTCTAGGTGATGTGATCCTTGGACTCTAGATGGAGACGCGACGAGGAACACTTGGACACTAGAGATGCCTTGGCTTGACACTAAGAGTTCCTATAGGCTATACGTCGCTAACAGAAATGCAAGCTCACTCATCGTCACAAGCGAGGGATAGCGTGGATCCGCATGGTTGAGAAACCGGCAGAGTCAAGGGTGGTCGACTCACTTCCATGCTCGGATCGAGTCACGGGACGGGTCACTCTCTCGCTCACAGCAGTGACATGGACTCACGGGCTAGGGTCCTATCGTGCTCACAGTGGCATATGACCTTATACTAGCTAAGTAAAATAACGCCAAGAAGTTAGACCGTTACCTCCACGCTCCCGGCGTGGGGAAGACGACCCCGGCCAAATCCGTACTCCCGGTTAACAAATTTTACAACGGTACAATGTTTCGACCCACTCCACACAGGGAGGTAATAGGCTACATGTGGGGCCCGGGAGTAACGGGGAGTGGGTTGACGGGCAGCATCTTGATGTCACTCTGTCAGTGCCGAAACCCGCGTTTAGTGCTGTCCGGATGGCGCGATCTGTGGGTCCATGGGGCCCACGTGCTGCCCAGTCCTCCGGACCTGATGGGGTGAGTCCTGCTGTGATGGTGACACCTGATGGCGTGCTCCCCAGGATGGCGGTCAGGGTGGAACACCGGTCGGAGGCCAGGTGGCTCCGATCGCCAAGTGTTGGAGCTTACTGCCCCGGACCTGAAACTTCTATTTTTCAGCACGCGGTTCGACGAGATCCATCGTTGTGATCTATCGCGACATCGGATTGATGCGAAACCAGCGCCGTTGGAAAGCTCTCTTGAAATCCTTCGACTCTTTGTAACTCTAAAAAATTGGTTGGGGGCCGTACTTCTGATGGGGAATTTTAGAACCGAACTGGCATCGGTTTCAGATCATAAAAATTTTAGATCCATTGAAGCATGGGGTTGAGAGAGGAAATTCTGGAGATGGCTTGCTGTCTTGTGATTGGCAGAAAACCGACGGAGGTGGTGGCAGTGCAACGACAGCACGGTGGCGGCGGCGGCGACGACGATGATGATGATCTTCACACCTGATAGATGAGGCTTCCCACCTCAGAAATACGGCCTTCCCAGCTGCAGAAGGGGAGAGAGGAGGGAGAGAGAGGGGCGCACTAAGCTTGGGCTCCAAGGGTTTCACTAAATTTTTATGCATTAATTCTAACCAAAATGAAAATACAAGGGTCTTCTTTCCAATGCCCCTAGCACCTTCATGCGGTTGATGACCCAGGTCTTACGCCCGATGATAGGGCCCTTTAACCTTCCGAGCTCTCCTACTCGTGGGTGGCGGCACAAGATCTGAATGATATCAGGCTTGTCTCGGTATCTGGATCTTGGGTTGTTACAGTTGGTATTAGAGCATGGTTGTGAAAATGCATGGGAATTTGAGGCAATGCAGTGATTATGAATCCAAAGAGTCCAGTACAGTCGGTAGCTGGCATAGGATTCTGTGTTTATTTTCTGCTTTGTTTCTCACGTGAGAGCTTGAGTGCACGACATTGGAGCTATGAGGGTGGTTACAGTTTTCGTCGGAGTGCCGGTGGGGGCTCAAGAGGAGCCGAGTAGGGAGGAGCCGAGTGGCGAGTCTTCTCCTCCGGAGGTAGTGGCTCCGGGTGTGATGAGTCAGGATTAGTTTTATGCCGGAATGTTTTGGTTCATCCTGTGGCAGTTCAGTCAGCGCCATGGTCAGGAGGCTAGTGAGGGCAATTCGTCATGTGGTGGCCATGGACACGTCTCTTGTGAGAGTTTGATAGTTTCACCCGCTGATGTTTGAAGGCCAGTTGGATCCTAATGTAGTGTGATCATGGATTGATGCGATGGAATGGGTGTTTCGGTCTATGGAGTGTGCCGAGGATGAGAAGGTTCTGTTGGCGAGTTATTAGTTGTTGGGTCCAGCCTTGTCATGGTGGACCGTCGAGTGGGAATCAGCTTTTCAATCGGATGTCTGGGTTGTTCAAAAGGAGCAGGTCTGGTGGGATGGTCCAGGACCAGGAGGAACAGGTGTCCACAGTGTCTACTCAGTAGTCAATAGTTCAACCACTACGGCATGGGTTGAGTGAGTGGCTAGGATAATGTCCGAGATGTGGCGGGTTTCTCGGGGGTAGGCTGTGTACCGTGGGTGAAGCTGAGCTGGAGTGTTTTTAGTGTGGTCAGAACAGTCATTTTGCTCTCGAGTGTCCATGGCAGTCGCCCCAGTCCCAACCATCTTTGTAGTGTTCCACTAGCCTGGCGAGTCAAGGTTCCTGGCGTGCGCGAGGCACTTGATCGGGTGGAGTTGTCATGCTCACTCTGTGGAAGATGCGCGTGAATTTTCATCTATTAGATGTCGTGCTTGTGTTTAATTCTTCTATTTCTCATGTCATAATTGTGTTTCCTTGTGCTTGTGTTTTCCCGATGTGCGTTCAGGGTTCCCGGAAGCATCTTGTACATTGGCAGTGTGATGCGGGATGAGACACGGACTCGACTCCAATTGGATATGCACGCCTAGGACTCTAGCAAGCTCGTGTTTGTCCCTTAACGAGGGAAGTGTCAGACTTGCACAGTTGAGAAATCGATAGAGAGTCAAGGGTGGTCAAGCTCTCTCTCATGCCCGGGTCGGGTCACGGGACGGTCTCGCTCTCTCACTCGTAGCGGTGAGTTGAATTATATAAGCTAGGAAGTAACTACTCACATGCAGCGACAGTAACAGCGTATACTAAGAAAGCAAGCAACTATGACTACGAGGGGTGTCAAGTGTACCTCCACGCTCCGGGCGTGGGGAAGACGATCCCGGCCAAGATGGTAACTCCCGGCTAATACAACAATCACAATAATTTATAGCAATGAATCTTTGCCCACTCCACGCAAAGAGGTAAGGGCTACAACGGGCCCGAGAGGACCGTTCTTGAGTTGGCGGGTAGTACTTTGGTCCGCTCCGTCGGTGCCGTCCGGAAGACGCTTGCTACTGGTTGTGTGGCCCACATGCTACTCAGTGGGGCCGAGTAAGCCCAGAGTGACACCGCTATGATGGGGGGGGCTTGGAGGGATGCTCCCTCAGATGGCGGCGCGCTGGTTTGTTGTGACCCCTGGGCACAAGATAGAAGGGAGAATCTTAATGCTGTCTTATTTTGATGATTGCAACAGGTTGACGTATAGCAACAAGTTAAATGATGGCAACAGGTTGACGTATAGCAACATTAAATGGATAAAAAGGAGTGTGCGGAGATGTGTAAGAGTGCATTGAACTTTCAGATAAGACAGTAAATAATTACTATATTTGATCAGGATTGTGAAAATAGCAGAAATAAAATTACATTTTCTATAACAAATTAAAACTAGCTACAACAACTAATAGAGTCCAGTCCAACTAAAGACAAGTACAGCCCAACAAAAAAGGGAACGTACCCTCAAGTTGGGGGAAGCTCGACACTGGTAAATCTGGCTACTAAGAACCACGAATAGCACCACCAGACCATGAGGAAGAAGAGCAGCTACACCTGAAAAGCCATGGGTGAGCCTCGTGTCACTAGCTCAGTAGGGTCCCGCAGATCCCCACCAAGAAACCAAAGTGGTAAGAACAACAAGAACAACAGCAGTAAGCAGTAGTAACAACAGGAGTAGGAGTAACAACAGAAAGTAAAGAGGAAGAGCCAAATAGAAGAAACTATGGCACCGATAAAATCTCGGCCCTCTAAACTACTGTTGATCGGGAAAGGCACAACTTCACACACACCGGGTAGGGAGTTGCCAGACTAAACTCAAGGAAACCTGATTACATTGCCAGAACATGTCATGCTACAACAGACGTGTAGGCTCTACAACACACTAACCAAAACACCCGTGCACACACGACCTCACCATCATGTCCCCTACACAAGCCACGGTAAAGCCAGACAAGGGCTATCCGAAGCACTATGTCAACCAAGATGAAGAATCAGTCACAAAACCACAAGTCATGTGTCATGTGACAGAAGCACCTCCTCACTAGAAGCAAAGCCAAATGCATCCACTAACATCTTACACTGCGCCTCAAGCGTCTCACACTCGTCTCGAACACGGTGAATGAGACACTGTACCAAGTGCAAGGAACAACAGTAACGAGTGACTAATCTGGGTCATGCCTGTCGGCGCTTGTCCAAAACGTCCCTAACCACGTGTGCACATAGAAGCCCAATGCCTTGAGACAGACCTCTAGTTAGTTTTCTCTCCCAGTAGGATGCTACTGTAAAGTAAGGGAGCCTACAAAAAGTAGCCTAAAAATTGTGTCTCGGAAACTTGCCCCCCCACCACTCCCAGGTGGGTCGACACCAAGGGTCGTCAGGCTATGACTAGTGGAGCCTCACTAGACACAGAGACTCTCCAAAAGAAACTCTGAAGTATGGACAAGGTAAATAGTCACCTGTTACACGCACTACAAAACATAGGGTAGTACACAGAACTGCTGCCAGACTCAAGATAAACAACTAGACCTGCACAGAATGATCCTTGAGTCACACGACTCGGGCCAAGATTGTCGCACATCATGGCAACATACCGTTAATCAGCCTAGTCCCTAAGCCAAAGTACGATAAAACATAAACTACGACACATGACAGAACATCAAAGCCGTCAGACCAGATAAGCACGTAAATCGAGGTAAGATGATACCTCCAAGCGCCTAAAACCATCTATCCATACAAGATAGCTGAGATACTCACGAGGTCACGTGTCAACCACTAGGTCACAATCAGGTTGACTAGAAATCATAATGGCTCTTGAAATCACACAAAACACTACTCGGTGCATTGGCATATTCGAACACCCTATAACACAGTCACAGCCCTCATAGGACGTCCATGACATCCACGTACAATAGGCTAATAAAGGGGTCGAAGGCAAGCCAATAAACATGGAAGAAACACCGAACACTGCTCGGGATAAGACTACTCTTTCGGAATCCCTTGACACATAGATCTGACTCTCACGGAACACCAGAGGCATCTGTCGAGTCAAACGCCAACAAGGCATTGAACACTGGGTTCACTAGAGCCCGAGACAACTCATATAAAACCCCGAAAATAGAAGACATGAACGCGGTGCACAGTTGCGTCATGATGATGAACGTGTCCAAAGGATGCATCGCAATGCCAGCAGAATGCGTCCAACACTTACTACGCGTTGATGCATTGACACGGCACAAGCTAGGGTCACGTTAATGCAACCCACATTCACCTCCCCTCTACTTGGTGTGCCCACAGCAGTTCCCGAAGTCGCTCCTTCGTCGCTCCTCTCCCCGTGGATTAAGGGGCTTTGTTCTGCTACACTCTACTACAAGCCTGCAGTAGAGACTCAGTTGACAGGCCTTCTAGTGGCGTCCATAGCAAGATTCAGCTTGGGGCGTCTTCAGAAGAGTCATCCACCTTCGAGTCGGCCATGCTCCTGCAGTGGTCCCGCCTCTATTCGACAACAACATCAACTGCTATAGGCGTTTCCGTGCAACTGCGCCAAGACCGCATCTGTTTCTGAGTGCCACTTGGCAACGCCAACACCGACTTCCCCTGTGTGAATCGGCTAGAACTCCCTTCATGAGAGTTCTTCTTCTTCAAAGCATGACGAACCAGAGGTGGTCCCGCCTTCTTTCTACAACGTCTCCACCCGGGGCATACATTATCCCTCTATTACGCCAGACCCATAACTCTCTGTTCACCCTGGACAGACTGCCACATAGTCAGCCCCGATACTCCCTCCTCCTCTCAGTTTCAGGCCGAGTGGTCTTCTGCAAATTTGTGTCTTTCGACGATACAAAATGAACACAGGTGGTTTCGTTCCATTCTGACTTTCGCATCAAAAATTCCACTATTGCCCTCGTCAACCTATCCTGCTGTTCACCCAGGAACCTGATGCCGACCATCCGGGCGACCATAACCAGTGAGCTGATCTGACGGCCTCCAGCTTTTGTTGGTTTGTAGTACTCCCTATCTGGTACGCCCACATGTTGGTCCCGTCACTTTTGGAGTTCTACAGCAAGCGTACCTGTCAACGCACCACGATCGCTCCATCTAGTCCTGCGAGGCAGAACTACGCAGGCCATCGACTGTGACCGCCTCCACCTTCCAGTGACATCGGCTCAACGTTGGACTTGCAGGCATCCTTCGGCATCCCCCAAGCTTCGTCCAGGCATTGACAGCACCTCGATTGGTCATCGGAGCTAGGTGTATGATCGTAGTTGGTTTCCCCTCCCCTCGTTCCCCCCTCCTGCGCGAGGGTAGTGCATGTATTGGTTTACCCCATCCCCGTGATCCCCTCCCTGCATGGAGTGTAGTAATTGTAATAGCAGGGATCATTGCCAAGCTTCCTCGACGCAGCGTGTCCGTCGGGTGCGCACGCTCCTCGCCTCGCCTTCGTCTCCGATCGGAGCCGGTCCTTCAGACGGGCTAGGTACGTACGGCTGCCACTCCAATTTGCTTGCCTAGTATTAGTTCCAACTGCAGTGCCCGTGTGAGGAGTGCCCGATCCAAAATTCCACTTTTCGTGAGTTCTTGCTGCCAGTGAGTGAGTGTACATCTGAACCGATCCCCTCAGTATCGGTCCACCGGGTTGAATCCGGTGCCCACGACCTTGTCCCCGGGTGGTTCACCACCACTCTCCTCGCTACTCGGACCGAGTCTAACCCTCTCGCGAGCCCCAGCTCGCCGAACCATCGCTATGAGTCCTGTGGAGTCCGCTGTTCGCATGTGTGTTTGCCTTGTCGCTTAGACGACCTGTGCTCATTGTTTGCTGGCTTAGGTCCCAGTGTCCCGACCAGGTTCGTCCTGCGTCAGATTTGGTATCAGAGCAAGTTTTCGGCTTGCCCTTGCTTGTCGAGTCCTAGGCTTCAGTCCCCCCCCATCCCATCATCTCAGTCGGTCCAGTAGGTCGTGTCCCCAATACCAAACTCCCCGTTTGGCTCGCCATGACTAACCCTCTCCCCGAGGACCAAGACACCCTTAGGCTAGGAGTTGTTCGTTGTGTCCTTGCTCAATCTGTTGGTGAGGATTGGAGAAGAATGGTCATTTTTCAAACCTACATACAAATTGGGAAACACCCATGTAAGGTCATTTTTGACAATGGCAGTTGCATCAATGCCATCTCTACTGAGTTTGTCGCCCATCTTGGCCTACCCACCGTCAAACACCCAAAACCATACCGGGTAGCCTGGGTTGACAACACCTAATTATCTCTTTTCAATTTAATTGTGTATTAGTTAGATTAGTTTATTTATTTCTTGCTCGCCTCTGACTGTACGTCTCGAGTTTCCGCATCAGGGCGTGATAGCCAAGGTCCCAAAATGAATGCTGCCCGGCAAGTCTTGGGGAATTGTTGTAAGCCTGCCCCGTAGGTTATACAACTGCAGCATCGTCGAGCCCGACTCTGCATTAGCAAATTCCAGCATACACGAGAATAACCCCCAAGACTGAATGGTGCGTGGAGTGTACTCGGGGAATAGGGAGCAGACCCATGCATTTAAGTAATGCATCAGGCCAATGAACTAGGCTGGTGCGCACTAACATCCCCGATCATCTTGTATATTAAACACAGTGTAGCTGGGCACAAGGACAGCTTGATCCTCCACGCCATTTGGCAAGCCAGATAGATCACATCTGGCCAGACGACAGTGATGTGGCATAGCCCTAAGATGATATTGGATGAATTGATGAGCCAAGGGATTAGACCCGCAAGCATACAAGGAAGAACATGGACTCACATATACAGCTCACTCTCATGGTGCACACAACCTCCCGATGGTGACCGGGTGATGATGACGGGGGGTCCAAGGTGGAACCCAAATGTTCTAAGGGACTTGGCTAGCTCAGGCTGATCCCTAAGGGCCTGGGATTCCCAACTTCATAGGAGGCCGGCACGCCGAGGGCGTGGGTTTGGGTGGCACTCACTCACATTCCACGGTGGGCACACTAGAAGTGGTGTACAAGTCCGGGCTCTCAGCTCACTGTCCGACGGGCATTCAAAGATGATACTACACTACCAAAGCATGTAACCAGCCAAGGGTACCAGTCGCTCACCTGACCGGTGTGAAAACACCGATCCCGATCAGAGACGAGGGCGAGCGGGGAAGCGTGGGTACGCACCCGCACGCCACGTCGGTGGCGCTTGACCTGAAAATAAAATAGCTACAGCACTACACTTCTCGTAGGAGGGGGTTCTTGAGGTGGGGATTAAGTGTGTACAACCAAAACTACCTCCACACAGCGAGGGGCCTTTAGCCGGCCAAGCGAGGGGAGGGGACGAAGCTAGAAACTCGATGTGCCGGGCTCCTCGTCGGTGCTGTCAGCTTCTAGAACCACTGGACAGTCATCAAAGTGGGCGCCACCACAGACACTCCCGAACTCCAAATGAACTGAGACTAGTGCCAAAACTCTCCGACTTGGCCTGGAAAGACGCTTGATTTTTCTGGATTAACCCTGAGACGGTCGCTGGCTGGTGCAGGTCTTGGAACAGTACCAGACAGTTCTGGTTCTGGCCGCTCACAGGGTAGTGCTGCTGGAAGATGGAGGCGCCACGGACAGTCCTGAACTCAGATGGAGGCGGGGCTGGTACCATTACGACTGCGGACAAGCCTTCTTTCAGACAGTACTGACAGCAACCTCATATGATGTCAGGGTTGATCGTACTGGCCAGAATGGTGGAGGTGGGTCCGCTCAAGAATAGGGGAACCAACCTGGCGCACTTCAGGGAGAAAATTTGGAACTCTTGCTTCCGAGATCCAAATGTCGCTCCTCTTCTTGGTGATGATAGAGGACTGGTAGAAGGTGCCCTCAGCCAATTGGCATGCCCAGATCTGCAAGGGGGTGGCCGTGGTGGAACCTTTTCTAGGGCTCTGGTTCACTGCCTAAGGGTCCTTGCGCAGTCGGGGAAGATTCACTCTCACAGGCAGCTCAGAGCTCAGACGGTGATGAAACCACCACCCCTGGAAAGCTATCTGGACGACCTTTCCAGTGGTATATGATTTTCCACCAGATGAGTTGGGGCATAGCCGGAGAAGCTACTGTTTCTAGGACCCTTGCTGCCTTCCTACGACCTGCCACTGGAGCTACAACCATGTGATGGCCAATGGAGTAAAAGGGGGGATGCACAGCAAGGGGATGATGGCTAATGGTTATGGGAGTGGGGAGGATGTGGTTGGGGTCTCTAGGGGGCTGAGGGGTGTGCCCCCTTTCCCGGTGATTAATCAAGGGTTTTCCCCTCTCCGAGGGGATGTAATTAACGTCGTAGCCTTTACGGTGCGGCGGGTCCTCAGTCCCGACACGATACACACAATCATCTGATCAGTCAGAACGAGCGCACCACGGGCTTCTTTAAGCCCACATAAATCGTCACCTCGGTGATTGGCACACCCTCGCACTAATAAACTGATCAAACGAACGAAGAGATGAACAAACAAATGAAAAGAACGAAGAGTCCCCAAAAAGTGCGTCTACAATGGCCTCGCTAGCACACGGCTCTTACCATTCTCGAGCCCCTAGAACTAGCATCTTTTGTCTGTGAAAGACCATCCATCGATCACCAGACACTAGTCAACGGGAAACCTTGACTTGCTCAGCTTCCTCCTTCCTTCCTAGTCCTGCACTAGATCTGAAGGGCACATTCCAATCTCAATAGGCCATCCGCTGACTTTCCATAGACCATCACCACATCTCAATCCAAATCCTGCTCAGACGTCACATCCGATCCAATCCTTACGCCAACTCTACCCTCTTAGGGAAGCACGGCGAAACCAGATGACAGGATTCCACAATCCTCGATCCTCACATCACACGACTCAGGCTTACAGAGAAATCCTCCCTTGCTAGTCACAGACCAGGTATCACCATATCCAGTGCTAACGTCTCATCAAAGGCCTCCAAACACAGGCACCGTCCATTATCCAATCAAATCCTATCTCATCTCAATCACTCTAAAATGACGCCTGCCAAATCTCGATTCTGTTCTTACCATAGAGCCTCGGGACACAACTTGAACAATCCACGGCACACTTGTCCAGAATTGACGAGTGCCACCTGCTACCATAGCAAGCTAGTCGATAGTGCCACGACCACTACACATGGGTCCCCAGATGATACACTTCTTACCATGGCCGACCGCATGATCAACCTCATCAATTGCTCATGGCCACCAACCGTGACCCACAATCTGCCAGAGATCACTTCTCCAAACTCGATCTCATCCGAGGACACAACTTCCACACAAGAATAGGGTACTCATGCGACAACCTCGCCAACACATTCCTCAACTCTCAATCCAGCCAGTGCCATAAACCATAATGCCTTAAGCAATGGCACGAAAACAACACATCTCACACACAGCTTGAGACAATCTCACACTGAGGAACCAATCCTCTGACGCTCTACACATCTTCTGTAACTCCGCAAGCTCTAATCCACAACACATCGAGAATCACAACACCACCCACAAATCCTCGCGACTACCGCCCAACTGGCACTCATCCTTCCAGAATAGCGCCAACACCCTTACACATCATGGGAATGGGCAACGCTTCTCACTGACAACCACACTGCCAAAACACAGGATGCATCTCACACGGACTTCTTGGCACACAAGGGAGGCCAACCCATCTGAGCACAACTCTCGACTAGAGCACCTGCTCTGCCACCTTAAACCACGATCTCAACGCCTCAGGGGCTGGACAAACCTTGAATAGGAATGGCCTAAATGACAATAACTCCCTCGGAGCATACCCTCGGCCACTTAACCACAAGCAATCCGCACCAGTCACTTGACCTCACTGTAAGTTCCTCAAATGCAGCACTGCAGTAACGCACCTGTCGGTAACTCTGCCCAAAGCAACACAACTGGGGCCACCACCGATGAGGAAGAAAGCTCTCGATCTTGATCCTCGGGCCCCACTTCGATACTCCAACAGAGCAACAACCACGATCACAGCGCCAATGCTATGCCCTCAAGCTCTTACGTGAGAAACAAAGTGGAAAACAAGCACGAAACCCTAAGTCAGCTGTCAACTGTACTGGACCTTATGGACTCTGATCACTGTAATATCTCGAGTTCCCATGTACTTCCACAACCACAGCTCTGATACCAACTGTAACGACCCAAAATTTGGATACTAGGAATGACCCAATACCATTCAAATCCTAGCCCGCTGCCCACAAGCCGGAGGGTCTTAAGTGAACATGCACGGACTTGATAGATGGAGAAGTGCACAACGTGCACGGACTTGGACTTGAAGAAGTGCACAATGTGCACGGACTTCATCTGTGCACGGATGCATAATGTGCACGGACTACATGCACAATTGAACGAATGTGCACGGACTTGTTTTGAACGTGCACAGAGTTAGTTGCGTGGAAGCCTAAAATGTGCACGGATGCACAATGTGCACGGACTCAGTTTTTTTACTAATTTTAAAACATGCATGGACTCATAAAGACGTGCACGGACTTTGCAACAGAAGAACCAATGTGCACAGACTCAGTTTTTCTACTAAGTCCAAAACATGCATGGACCGTATCCTGGCTACAACGCCTTTACAGGCCAGTTGGCCAGCTCCAGTCTCTAGTTCTAGCTTCCGGCTACAACGCCTTCACAGGCCAGCTGGCTAGCTCCAGTCTCTGATTCTAGCTTCTAGCTGTAATGCCTTCATAGGCCAGCCGGCCAGCTCTAGTCTCCAGCTCCAACTTCCGGATGCAACGCCTTCACAGGCTAGCCGGCTAGCCCCAGTCTCCCGTTCCAACATCCAGCTACAACGCCTTTATAGGCCAGCCGGACACTTCCAGTCCCAGTTCTAGTTCCAGTTCTAGCCCCAACATTCCGGTTACAACGCCTTCATAGGCCAGCCACCCAGCTTCCAGTCCCAGCATTCTGGCTACAATGCCTTTGCAGGCCAACCGCCCAGCTCTAGTCCCAACTTCCAGTCCTAGTATTCTGGCTCCAATGCCTCCACAGGCTATCTGCTCAGCTCCAACCCCAGTTTCCAGCCCCAGTATCCAGGCTACAATGCCTCTGATGACCAATCGACCGGCTCAGGCCCCAGTCCCCATCATCGGTTGCAATCCCAGTCCCAATAACGAGTTCCAGTCCTAGACCTAGTTCCCACCTCCAGTCTTTGTCCCAGTCCCAGCTCCTGGCCGCAATGCCTTCCCTGGTTGGCTCGACCCCAGGCTTCCCAAGCTAATGTAAGCTACATTTCTGGCTAACAACGTGACATTGGTCGATACCCTATCACTCGATCTACAACCGGCGTGCTCCAGAGCCTCCTCAGTAGCCCTAACCATGTAGACCATTACATCCTCATGGGTCTATGCTGGCCTTATATAACACGTGCTCTTATCCCTCAAAGAACTAGCCACCACTCCTAGTCATTTTTCCTACCTTCCAATACCCAACGCCCAGTCCCCAGCACCCAGTGTCTAGTCGTACCATTTTCATGTTCAGTCTTCTACGCTTACACCCAAAATTGGGTAAGCCCAGCCCTCTGCCCTCTATGCCAACACGCGATAAAAGAATCAAGCACGACTAACAGTAAGTGGTCACCAGTCCACACACACAATACTGTTCCATAAGATAAAAAGTGGGACAACTCAGCAAATAATAAAATCTAGTACATTATCATTAATACTCTGTAAAGGAGCCCAAGACATGCCCTCGATGTAACAAATTGCAGACAATCTGGATGGCGCAACAAAAGAGGGAAAAGGGAGTGATACAATCAAATTTTAGGTTCGCTCCTCTCCAGTGCCGCCAGACGAGACTCAGCAGTTGCAAGCTCCGCCTCCAAGGTCGACATGAGCCAAACACTAGCCTCGGTCATGGTCTTGGTAGCCTGCCACTCAGCTCTACCGAGCTCCGTGGCTCACAACTGCTCCTCTATGGCCTTCCTCAAGGCCTCAACTCGACTCTCCGCCTCGCCTAGCTGCGTAGCACAGTCTCGGGAGAGCAACACGGATGCCTCCGCAAGGCCTCTCTGCTAAGCTATGGCGGACACAAGCCGGTCCCGCTACCCCTGTGCCTCTCGGATGGCCGCCCACCTCCGAGCCCTCTGCTCCTCAACCTCACAGAGTCACAAGTACTCTGCCCAGATCTCGGCCAGCCCAGACATCCAGAACTCACAGGGGAACCCAAGGGTGTGGTAGCCCTGGGTGCACTCCCTCAGCCGAGAGCACACGCTACCCGCACAGAGGTTGCGTTTTTTATGTAAAAAACGCTTTAAAAACCCGGGACCCTTAACCAGGGCCACTTAAGTTCTGGTTCGTTGGCCATAACGCCCCTATCCTGGTGCATTATGCTGATGTGACATGCCGATCCTAGTGCATCACATGATCTGCATTGTATTTCAGGTCTGGTTTCCCTGACGCCCCTACCTTGGTGCGTCAGAGCAGTGTAACGCCCCTATAGAGGTGCGTTATAGTCCTGTTGTGGCTGTGATGACCATTGTTCTGTTCTGTGTGTCTGTCTGTCTTAGGTTGGTGTTTTAGGGCGGTGTCCTTGTGTCGGTGGTTTCTGGATCGGTCGGTTCAGGTGACTGGGTGTAGTCTTTTCCTTGACTGCGACAGTTCCCTAACGACTTGATCTAGACCTGCCAATGTCTTTGTCTCTGGTCTTGCAGTGGCTTTCCTTGATTGCTGGGTTCACCTAGCAGTTGAGTGATGGTTCGCTCTGCCTAGAGTGTAGTCGTTGTCCACCGCTCCAGTTTCTGCTTGTATTGGCTTGATCTCGTGGTTTGCCCGTGACCTGTGGGCCTCTGTTGTCATCCTATGAGGGCAGTGACCATCATGGGATGACCAAGAGTGCTTGTGCATGCAGTATGTGTGTCTGCGGGTGTCTGTGTGTCTATGTCGTGTTGTGTTTCGGTCAAACTGGTGAGACTAGGGGTTGACAGGTGACCTTGTCTGTGTCTCGATGGTTCTGTCCAGCTTGAGACAGTGTTCTGGATGCATCGGGGTATTGTTCTACCTCAGGTTTGTGTGTCCAGGTGTGCTGAGGGTTCTCGGTGTTCCCTCGGGTCTCTGTGAGTCGTTTCCTACGGAGCGTTGTTTTCACTGGCCTAGGAGTAGACCGATTGGAGGCCTATTCTGCTATCTATAACGATCTTGACTTTGAGTCGTGAGACTCAAGGATCGTTACGTGAGTAGGTCTAGTTGCCTTGTCCTGAGTTGGCCGCAGTGGCGTACTGCCATTGGTGCTTCGGAGTACGTGCGACAGTGCTCTTTTGCCTATCCGTACATCCGCACTCGTGCTTTGAGTCTCTATGTCTCGTAAGCCTTCACTAATTGTCGCCTTACGACACGCTTCGGCGTGACGACTCTTGTAGAGGGGCACTTTCCCGATATGTAGTTTTTAAGCTAGTTTCCGTGGGCTCCCGATTTGGCAGTACTGTTGCCCTCGACCGCAGCGCCCGTAGAGGGAGAAAACAAGCTAGAGGCCTGGCTTAGTGGTCTATGGCCAGAGTGTGCACACGTGGTTAGGGGCTTTGGACTCACGTCGACGAGGGTGACCCTGACTAGTTCTCGATACGATAGTTCTATTTCTGGTTTATTCCAGAGCATAGTTGAGATTTTTCCTTCCTAGGCGTTGGCTTAGTAGACACATCTGGCCTTTCTTCTAGTGAGGGGTTGCTTTGTCACGTGGTACGTGACTCTTTGCGGTTCTCTTCACGTTTCTTGTGTGTCGTGACCTCTCGGGTTAGCCCTCTCGTGGCTGTACTCGAGGTCAGTGTCTGTCACCTACACGACGTTCTAGTCATGCATGGGGCAGTGTCCACGACGTGTTAGTCGCGTCATCTGGGTCTGAGTCTGTCTAGGTTTTCCTAGGCTTTGTCAGTTGTTCTTGTAGGTCTTCATTTGGAGCCTGGCATTGTGTCGACAGTTTGGTAAGCTTCTGACTTTTCCTAGTTCAGAGTTCACCCTTCTGTCTTTGTGTAGAGTAGTTTCGGGGGCCGAGGTTAGTTTGGTAGTCGTGCTCATCTAGTATGGCTTCTTCCCTTTCCTTTTAGCTGCCCTAGCTCTTAGCTTGTTCCCTACTCCTGCATCCCTTTCTTTACAGCTTTGTAGTTTAGTTTTCCAACTTTACGACACCTATTATTTACCTACTGTTTTAGCGTGTTACTGCATGTTTTTCAGTGGGGATCTGCGTGACCCCTACTGAGCCAGCAATACCATAGTAGCATGTTCTTTGCGTAAAATAAAAGATACCTTTACATATCCATAGCGTGAAAATCAGCATCTTGAAGTGAACATGATCAACGAGTATTGAGTAGCACGAGCTTTGTATTCCTTAACAAGAGAAAATGGAGAGGATAGCAAAGGAGTTGACGATTCCTCTTCACGGAGGAGCGATAAAAATCATACTGGACGAAGAAGGATAAAAGGAAGAGAGACGAGGGCTAGAACTCCCTCATTAAGGCATCGAGATCCTGATAACAAGGAACCAGATACAGAAGAAACTAGATCAACTGAGATCAAGGCAGACTAAAGCCTCGAAAGCAGTAAGAGAAAGGGTGAAGACCCCGAAAGGGTGAGGACAAGAGAGTAGAAAGAGGATGAAGAGATTGTTGCGACAGGGAGGATGAAGAGGAGAGATCATCTGACATGGTCGGAGAAGAGGAATGGTAATCACCTGACAGGGTCGGGAAAAAAGAAGGAAAATCACCTGAGATCGTCGGGGAAAGAGAATGGTAATCACCCGACAGCGTCGGGGACAAATCAGAAACAGAATCTGGATGCATCAAAGGAGAAGAACCGGGAGATGTCCCGAGGTCGGGATGATGAGAGGGCAGAGGTCGAGGCCTAGAATAACGAGAATGTTGAAAACCCGGAGGCCAAAAAGGAAAGGATGAGGAGTGGGGGTTTGCGGACCTGAGAGGGGAGGAGAGGATCATGGAGATAGAGTTAAAAGAGGGGAGATACACCACCCAATGGTAGGAACTGAGCAGAAATGATGAGTGCAAAGCAGAAGAAGGAGAAGTGGACCCCTTAGTGCATAACTGATAGCCCTTAAACTTGTGCCATCGTCTCTTCTTAGCAGAAGTCTCCTAAAAATGGGCCCGCCTGGCGCAGACTCAAACTTTTGGTCTACTTGATCTGTAATATTTTCTCAAATAACGGGCCCATCTGGTAGATGACCTGGCTCGTCTATTAACATGCAGCCTCGTTGGGGCTATTTCTCCTCGACACTTGGTGCTAACCATATGCGGACATTCTTGAACAGCGAACTCTCTAGATAGATGAGCATCAGAAAGCCATGGAGTCCTATAACCTGGCACAAGGATCCTGAGTTTTGGCAACTCCACTCGACAATCAGGCACAAAGCATAGCTCCCTTTATAAAAGGGTAAGATGAGACCGAGGGAGACTAATATACGGTGTTGACGTGGCTAACGTACTGATAAATCGAGAGAGATTGCATAAGGTGTGTAGAATGTCCTTGAAAAGCGTAGAAGATACGGCAAACTGTCCCTTGAATATAGAACTCATCAATCTTCTGATAACCATATGCGTTAGTACAATACAGGTAGAGAACCCTTCCTGGCCAGTGAGGTTCTTGGCCAGTGAATTGAACAGCAATCGAGCGAGGGGTAATAACAGCATCAACGATAAACCCACCAGCGAGCAAGGAGATTGTCACCGGCCTCGCTTGTGAAGAAATTGACACTAGTGCGAGAGAACTCTTCTTGACAACCATCTTCGGAAGCATAGGCTCATCAGTCCCAAAGTAGCCTGAGACCAGGACCCGGACCGGCATGTGGTAGATGAAATCTTGAATCTTGAATGGAACAACCGACACCGAACTAGCCTGACTCGGCTCATTGTCTCTCTGGGGACCAGACCTGAGGGGCACCAACTGTAATGCGCACCTACTCCGTGGGGTGGAATTAAGTGGAGATGTGAAGGGAATAGGAATATGTTCAGATGGTGTGGGTATGGCATTTTTAAGTGGCGGGGGAGGAGTAGAGGTAATGGTAGGTTCGAGTGCGGGCAAAGGTGAAGGCGGAGGTGTAGGTCCCGGTATGGCCTACTCAGGCTCGGACAACAATGGTGAAGGAGATGGCGGAGGCGGTGGAGATGGCAGAGGTAATGGAATAGGGGTCTTTGGAAGAGGAGGCGGTGAAGGCGGTGGTGATGGGTTATGTAATGGAGACGGTGATGACTCGACTCAGAAAAATATGACGGACACAATGGAGCCATGCTGACAAGCAACCGGGGTCTTGAAAAATATGAAGGGTGAGAGATGCCCCCATCAGACCGTGTTTAGCACAAGGTAAATGCGCACTGACTTGCATATGTAATCAACATAAGCTACATCGACCTTATATGCAAAAGAAGAAATATGCCCCGACCTGTATATGTATTTGTGCAAGGACATGCAACAACCTTTGTTTTGCACATATTGGATGTGCACCGACCTCGGTCTTGCACAGATTGGATGTGCACCGACCTTGGTCTTCTATATGCATGAATATGCACTGAACTTACACCTAGACATATAGTTTATGCACCGACCTTATTTGCAGCTAAGCAAGATATGCACCGACCTAGATGCATGAAGAGTAAGTGTTCACAGACCTATATATGCGTGAGACCGATACATGCACCGACCTTATGAGTATTATATGCAAAAGTGCGCAGACATGCTATGCATGATGAGAAAAGTGCTCCAACCCTAGTATAGCTATGGCAAATACATGCACCGACCTTGTTCTGCACTTATGCGAAGATGTGCGTCTACCTATGTTGAGCTATATGAAAAACGTGCATCGACCTTGATATTCTAACTTGCAGACATGTACTGACTTGATGAGAGAACGGAGGAAATGTACGTCAACCTTTGTTTTGACCCTTAGTCAAAATCTGCCTTGTTCAAATGAAGGTTCATATCTATTTCAGTTTTATCATGATTCATAGCTTATCATTATCAAAATCAGGGTTCCAACACATATCAGGCGCCATCCCTTGTCTCACGGTAGTGGGTTCTGCCCCTTGAGCGAGCCTAGCAGCTTCATCATAATTCGGGGGCGAAGCCTCATAGCAGCTGACCACTCCAGCCGTGTTACAAGCAAAGGCTCGAATGCCTCCATTCTTCTTCATCTTTCTAATGGATAGTCTTCGTAAGGTAGCCGGCCTCTCAAAGACCGGGATGCTTGCCCCCTACTTGATGTGTTGGGACACCTTCCTCGGCTGGGCCTGAAAAGTCGATGCCAGCGAGGGACAAATTGGGGCAGCCATCTCAGCCCGTGCATCTTCCTTCTGTCCTGCTTGACGGACCCTCACAAGTTCTTCCCGGATGACGGGGACAGTATGGGCCCTCTTGGGCACCTAGATCTGCTTGAGCTTGGTTGGCTTTGGGGGCAACCGACCCCTTGTCTCGGACCCAGCACGGTCTACCTTGACGTGGGCCAATGCGCCAAAAGAGTTGCGCACCGGCACTGTCGTGACCACCCTCTCAAGTATAATTCTGGCCTGGAGGCCATTCAGGAATGCTCAGACTCCTCCGTTGAGAACGGACTTGCCCGAAGTAGATAGCCGGCTCTGTAGTGTGCCGGCGTTCCTCTTGGCTGCCCTCCTGGCAACCGGTGTGTGCTTCCGGTTGACGGAGGTGCGGGAGTCAGCTTGGTGGACGTAGCAGCCCACCATCTTGGTCTTGTCAGATGTCGCCGCTGCAATGGCGATAGAGTCTATTTCCCGGGTGTCCAGGAGTTCCACGAATGTGACCCCCAAGAAGTTGGGGAAGCCGACGACTAGCGGGAAGTTGCCGAACTGGATCGGCATGGCCAGGCAACCATGGGTAGCATGGTTGGCGACGACGAGCGGTCCGAAGGAGACGGCCATCACGATCATAGGAATGCAATCCCCCTTCAATTAGAGATTAAACAATTAGTATCTCGAGAAGGGGCCATGGGGCACTTAGTCCTGGCAAGGAGATGAAGGGTAATTTTGGTCCCACTGGACGTGCCAGACTTATGGATGTACTAAAATTCACATATTATTTATTTATTTATTTAATCGGTTGATTGGTTTATTTAGTGCGAGGGCGTGCCAGTCATGAAGTGACGGTTTATTCGAGCTTCGTGAAAGCCCTTGGTGTGTCCCATCTGACTCATCAGACGATTGTGTAGTTCGGGTCGGGACCAAAACCCACCGAGGCAATTGGCATAAATAAAACACATTTATAACAAAGCTGTAAAACCTATCTAAGCAGTTCAACAGCTAATCTATATACCAATTAAATATAAATTATAGCGTCGGGAGCTATATCTACCAATAGAAGAAAGCTCAACTAACTCGGTGATAGGAAAAAGAAGAGACTCACTAGAAGGTAGAGACCAGATGCATCCACTGACGGCTTATATTGCATCTCGAGTAACTCACATGGCTAAAGTCTCGGGGTGAGAGGCGTAAAAGTACCAGACCAAGTAACTAGTTAGAGTGACACTCGTCAGTGTCAGTCCAAGCCTCTGACCATGTGTGCACACACTAACTCTTGCCTGAGCTAGGCCCTCTAGCTAGTTTTCTCCCTCAGTAGGATGCTACTGCTGGCCGGGAGCCCACGGAACTAGCTTAAAAACTGTTTAGTAGGAACTACCCCTCCACCTTTCCCAGGTGGGCTGACACTTCGGTCGCTGGACTATGACTAGTGGCTCCATCACAAGAAAAGAGAAAGCTAATCTATTGGGATCTAAAATAATGCCATAGTTTCATAAAATAGCTTAAACATGGCGTACATGTATAGTGGAATGCATTAGGAACTAAGCTTATATCTTTTAGAGTGCCAGGGAACGTAACAGACTAAGATCACCCCATTACAAGGTGTGATGGATCAGGGTAGGGGCATTACCTTGCTTGTGACGCACCTCCCTCGATCCGTTACACTCACCCAAACAGTTCATAAAATACAACGATAGTCACACAGACTGTAACGCACCAAGCATGGGGCGTTACACTCATGTAACGCGCCTCCTAGGGGCCATTACACTTACCAGAACGCCAGAAAATTCACAATTTTAAACAAGAAATGTAACGCACCAGGGCAGGTGCGTTACATGACTCTAACGCACAGGGTTAGGTCCGTTAAAGGCACCCGAACACCTAAAATCCATAGTTTTTGAATAGAACATAACGCACTAAAGATGGCGCGTTACGCGACTACGATGGACCAAGGCTGGGCCGTCAGACTAACCACCTATCTCAGTCAACGGTCAAAGGAACGGTCAATGGTCAAGTAACGGACCAAGGTTGGCCCGTTACCATTCAAGTAACGCACCAAGGCAGGTGCGTCAGGGGACTGTAACGCACCTAGGGTGGTGCGTTACACCAACTGGGTTGCGAACTTGCGGAGTCTGAAACTGAACCTCCTCTCGGTCGACCGAAATCGACAGGAATCGCGGGAAAACTAGTTTTTCTAACAAACCACCCTGCCATACCAACATTCAATAACTAAACATGCCATTCAAACTTAAAAATGATGGCCATGGATTCAATTTTATGAATTTAAGGTTAATTAACACTATCATGGAAGATTACACATACCGGCGGGTTCCTAGCGAGGAGAAGATTCCATCCCCCTAACTCTTACACGACGGGAACGACGTTCGAGGCACGAACAGACGAAGAGTCGCTGCGGCTCCACTTGGCCTGACCCGCCTCCACGCTGCGGGAATCGAGGGAAGAAGGTCGTCACCACGACCTGCGCTACACGACCTTTCCAACGGTATCTCCCTTGCCTCGATCAGCGGCCGTCTAGACAAAAACCGAGAGAGAAGAACGATTTTCAAGAAATTAGCCTAAAATTTCACAAAATGAGATTTACACGAAAATCGATGAAAATGATGACGCATGGTGACATATGTGGCATCAACAAGTTCTTGGCGAGACGAGGAATCCATTCCCCTACCTATTGCGCGGCGAAGACCGCGAATCGGTGTAGATCGAGCGACGGGGGCCACGTCATCCTCTCGCTCCCACACGTCTCCACGCTCCACGATCCGAGGGAAGAAGAGTACCAGCGCGATCCGCGCGTCGAGCCCGTCCCGTCAGTACCTCCCACGCATCGATCGGGGTCCGTTTGGACCAAAACCGAGTGAGAGGGGGAGAGAAAGAGAGAGAACGTGTGAGGGAGAGAGAGAAGAGAGAGAGTGAGAAGGGACCCTCCTCCATGACGAATGGGCGAGGGTGAAGGCCAGAAATCCCTCAAATGGGACCAAAACCACTAGGGGAGAAGGAGAAGGATGGTGGAAGAACACAGAGGGGAAACCAATCCAACGGGAAACAACACCAATGACGGGAGTATAAGAAGGACAAAAAAGAAAGGGTTTTATTCATGGCAAATGGGAACCAAATACATCAAGTGTAAGACAAAGAGGGAAAAAGCAAGGAAAGAAACAAAGAAAGGAATGGGGGGGTTGAACAGGGGCGACGGCTCCCTGCTCTTCCCCTTCCACTGCTACATTTCTCTCTCCCTCCCTCTTACTCTCTTGCTCTCTTGCTCTCTGGTGGCTACCGAAGGGGAGAGTCCCTTCTTCTTCTTCTTCTCTTATCTTCTTTCTGGTCTAGTCGTCGGTGTGCGTTGCTCTCCCTTCTTCTCTTCTCTCTTTCTCTTCTATTCTCCTCCTCTTCTTCTCTTCTTCCTTTTTTCTATTGTTCACCGGTGGAAGAGGGGCTTTTAAACCCCAACGACAGGAGCCTTCGAGCGCGGAGCGACAGAGGCGGGAACATGGGGCATTAAATGGAGATTTGACTTCCCCTCGTCTCCGTTGACAGAGGAGTAGCTTGTGTGTCTCACTCTCATGTTGCCACGTCAGCCGTCCCACTGCACGCCAAGAATCCATAGGGGAGTGGCGTGAGATCCTCCCTACCGGACGAGTCGTGGGGAGGGCGTGCCGCTGAAGAAGTAGACCATGCCATTGAGAGGCATTTAGGGTGTGCTGGCAAACGGGATGCATGGGCGTGCCGTCGAAGGGTGGAAGAAGCGTGCTGTTGAAGGGCACTTGACAGTGTACCGTGGGAAGCTTCACAGGCGGGCCGGGGAAGGTCACTCGAGGGCGCACCGGTGAAGGGCACTGGGGTGTACCGTTGAGCAGCCGCTGGGCATGCCGTTGAACAGGCGCTGGGGCATGCCTCTGAACAGGCGCTGGGGCGTACCATTGAACAGCCGCTGGGTGTGCCATTGAACAGTCGATGGGGCGTGCCACTGAACAGCCGCTAGGGCATGCCGCTGAACAGCCACTAGGGTGTGCCATTGAACAGCCACTGGGTGTACCGTTGAACAGTCGCTGGGGTGTGCCGTTGAATAGCCACTTGGTGTGCCGCTGCAGACTGGCCCTAAGCCCGCTTCGTGCATAAGTTGTGGTGTCTTTAATTTTTCTTTGGGGCCCACAGATTATGGGCTTCCCGAGGGTTGGTTTCTCTTCACTGTCGTGACTCTAGAGATGGCTTCATGATAGTGTATTGTTCGTTCGGAGAGTTCGGATGGCCTGTACTCTCTGTAGTTTCTTCGGTTGAATTTGCTTGTTGATGCTGGATAGGTCAGGACATGCGGACGTGCAATTTTACACGTCCACAGGCGCTCGAGGAGAAGGTAGTAGGCGTCGGGTCAGAGGCGGTCAAGCGATATCAGAGCTCAGAGGAGTACTAGGAAACCCTGAAGCAGGCTGCCTTCATGTGTTATGAGTCAGGCTACCGATGAGGGCTGCGAAAGGGTTTCACCCATGGCTTTAGGCATGCAGCCAGGCTAGCCTAGGAATAGGTCCTCGATGAGCTCTTCTTCCCCTAAGCAACGCTACGATTCTGATGAGGATGGCTTAGACTCTCCCTCATCAACGTCGAGTAATAAAGGGTGGAACGAGTGTACGTCTACCTCAGTGGAGGAGAGATCGCCAACTCCGGCTAACTTAAGAGGGTGCGCAGACAGGGTAGTTCCCACACAAATGGGGTCAGTGCCCGGGCTGACCGTCATCGAGGGAATCAGGGACAAATCTCTGAATGCCGAGGGTCCTCTGCCTATTGAGCTTCAAGAGGGGCCATGGATTTCCTAGAGTTCCCCCATTTCCATAGTGATGAGGACATCTCCCGGCATTCCCTATGGCACGAGGCGTCTCCGGCCTCGTGACCCCTTGGAGATGTGGTCTTCAATGGCATCTTCGGGCGTCGGAGGGTTATCGCAGCGCATGCTGACGTCCCTCCATCGCTTGATGAAGTCCAATGCTGTTTCATCTTTCTTCTGACGGAGGGAGTAGAGCTCCGCCAAGGAGATTTTGCGCTTGACCATCTGGAAACGGTCGACGAACTTCTTCTGCATATCAGCCCAATCAAATACTGAATTGGGCTTTAGCCTGGAGTACCACTAGAAGGCGGTGCCAGTCAATGATGTGGCGAAGTACCGCAACAAATATGCCTCTTCCAGTGCCAATTCACCCATAGCCGTGATATAATAGGCCAGGTGTTCATGAGGAGAGTCCTGCCCGTTGAACTTCTGGAGCTTCGGAGCCTTTGGGCAATCGAGCGGAAGCTTCTTGAATTGGTGGTGAAGGGGATAAGGCACACTATACAAATCAACGGTGGTCGCGCCTTCACCATGTTGAGCAAACTTCGCCTCCACGATGTGCTCAATCATCTGCTTCTAAGCCATGAGGCTCTCTGTAGCAGGAGTAGCAGATGACCGCGCATTGACTTCTTGCTGCGGGACTTCAAAGTCTACTGCCAATGGCAATTTTGCAGCGGTGATAGAGGCATTGGCTGCGACTGGAATGGGGGAAGGCTGGTGTTCCACCCCAGCGGGTGCCGCCTGAGGTGGGATAGGAACCTCCTTTTCACGCAATAGTGCCTGTAGGAGGTTCTTGAGTTCTTGGTTCTCGCGTCGGAGCTCTTCCAATGCGGGAGTATGCGTCCCTTCCCCTAGTTCTTCCTCGGGCCAGGGGTGGTTGTCCCTGTCGACGCTATGAACGTCTTCCTGGCGCTCTTCTTGTCGCGCCGGCTCGGGCTGAGATGTGGCAGCAGCCTGCGTTTGTTGTATTTGCGCCAGGCCACGGGACCCGGACCTCGACCTCCTCGAGTATTGAAAAGGTTGATTCGGGTCACCCGAAGTGTCCTCCGGCTGCTTGTCCGCAGAGGTAGTGTAGCAAGTGAACACTTTGACAGTGTCATTGGTCACTTGAACCACCCGTTTCTTCATGGATGGTTGTCGATCCGGCTTGGGCGACTCCCCTAGTCTGTCAAAGACAGAAACTCTGGATGTGGAAGCTTTGGGGGAGCGATCCTTCTCCGTATGTGTGGAACTGTCCCACGGGGAGGTCGGCCGAACCTTTTTGCCAGCTCCTTGCCGTTTTCGTCCCCGTAGGGGCTGATTTGTAGACCTTGGAGAGGCCGATGCCTCCGTGCTTGCCGGACTCTGCATGAGTTGCAGATTCGACGCCCGGAAGGGCTCCTCCGCCCTCGTGCGCTTTATGATTCGGGCCTCCTCTTTGGTGACCCATATCTTCTTCAGCTGGAGCTGACGCTCCTCTGTTGGGTTGCCCCCTGTCTTTGACCGGGGTGCTCGTGGCTTGGGCCTCTCGGTAGGGGGCCTTGAGTAGCCGCCGGTACGGCGGACCTCCTCATTTTTGCCCCGTCCTCGTGAACTTGCTGGAGGAGCTCAAAGCGATTGGAGGTGGGAATAGTCAGGATATGCCGATCCCGTGGCAAAATCGGCTCGCCTCCATCGAGCCGGATGCGGATGTCTCCGACAATTACGATTTTACCGAAGCGAGACCCCGCAGCTACAGGGTCTGTGCCCCTGCGGCTACGACGCTGCCCCCGTTGCGCAGGGGCGGCACTGGCGATGCCTGCCATAGGCCTGGCGTCGCGGCGGCGGCGACGCTGCCCCTGTTGAGCAGGGGGAGTACCTCTGAGGGTGGCTGCAGCAGCTTTGGTGCCATTACGGCGACGGCGCTGCCCCGTTGAGCAGGAGCGACGCCAACAGTGACTTGAATGACCGAGAATACTCGGCCATTTGCTAGGGTAGAAGGCCTGACACCTTCAGCCGTTATCAAATTAGCCGAGCAAACTCGGCCTGTTGTTGGGACAGAGGGCCTGACACCCTTAGTTCGTGATAGGGTGGCCGTGCGGACCCGACCGATAGTTGAAGTTCCACTGGTAAATAACAAACGGGAGTGCAAGGATGACCAGGTTGAAAAATACGTGCACCCCATCAGCCAAGCAAACGTAACCCGTCTGCTGCTGGAGCCCAAACTCAGAGACTGGGCTCTGTCGATTCGCCCGAGCGTGCTGGCATTCCGAAAGGGGGAGATGCTGTTGCTGGAACCGTATTACCCCTTCCGGTTTGGCCGAAACTTCGGGTACGATCAACACATCTCGATACATAGCGCCCAGTTTGGCCTCGCCTCACAGAATCTACGGGGGAGCTTAGTTACAGAACAGGCGAGGGTTTGGTGGGACTTCTTCCACCGGGCCGATACTGCTACTTTCAGAGTGTCGGCTCCCGGTCGCATTCCACAGGTGACACCCGAATATGTGAAGTGGTGGAATGCGCGGACGGCATTCTATCGGTCTCACAAGACTGATTGCTGGGACGGGGCAGAGAGAAAATTTTTGAGCCGACAGCCCGTGCCCGTTATTAATGTCGAGCCAGAGCATCTCCTGCGCCTATGGCGTGACAAAAGCAAGGATGTGGCCGACTATATGATTGCTCGCAAGGCGGCCCGAGAGAGCAGACCGGCGCCACAGGCCGAGCTGCCTTCGGTGGCGAAGGATGACTTCAAAAAGACTCTACAGGACCTTTGCCGCATCGGCTCAGGCCGCCTGGAGCTGATCAATTATCTGCTGCCGGTGGAAGAGGAGGGCACCCCTGCGACCAGTTGGCGAGCCGAGAAGGACTTGATTTGCCCCTACCGCAGCTTCGTGAGGAGGGACGAGCGGAAGCCGCAGAATTATGCGGATACCACTTGGCTCTACGTCCTCCTGCGAGTGCACGGGCTAACAATCAAGGCTCGGTCATCGGCCATCCTGGGGCAGTAATTGCACGTGGCCTACCACTACGCCGAAGGATGGGGGATGGATCACTTCAACCTATACAGTCATCTATCGGCCAAGAAGCATGCTGACTTGGCCGCCCTCGCCGACCACTGCCGGACGATCAGGGACGTGTATTGGCTAGTCCGGGAAGTGGCCCGCTGGGACCAGGCACCCTCCACGAGCTACTGGCCAATCACGCTTCGACTTTATACCGGCCCCCATGGTACGTACTTCTGCGCACATGCCTTACATCCCTTTTTTACTTCTGCTGGTCATTATCGAGTGCCGAATGGTAACTGACTCCTCGTTCCCTTTGTCTTCTTTCCGTCATAGACCACCCGGACAGCACCCAGCTGGCGGCGTACCGCAATCTCCTTCGGCAAGCGGAGAAGCCTGCTTATTTTGACGAGGCGCCAGCGGCCCCGACCACAACCCCGTTACCCCGTCCTGCGAAGAGGCCTCGGGCTAAGTCACTCGTGAAGAAGGCTTTGGGCGAGGCACAGGCCGCCGGACGGCGGGAGGCTAAGCGCCGGAGGGCAGAGACCGCCAAGTCCACAGAGACCGTTCCTTCACCGCCTCGCATCCCGTCCTTTGAGGAGTTTGAGGTCGGTTGGGCTGAACCGAGCCAACCCGTAGGTGAGATTTCCCTTGTTAAGGTTGTCTTTCAGGTGGAGTCTATCTTTGTTTCAGCACGGGCTGCTCACACCCAGACGCCTTTCATGTTCATCAGCTAGGGAGGAGCCCCCGCCTCCACCGATTCCAGCTGTAGGCGAAGCCTGGGTCGGGTTCGAGCCTCCATCCACTCTCACTCGTTCGCCCGGGGCTGCTGGGGAGCCCCAGGAGAGGTCACCGGTGGAGAAGGCGCTTGTCGCTGCCAAGGTGGCCGCGCAAGAGGAGGTCGAGCGGAAGAGGGCGGAGGTCTTCCGGATGGCTTCAGCTTCCCCTCCTCCGTCGGTTCCGTCCTTTGCGAAGTTTGCTACGCCCCGGGCCGAGCCGAGCCGTCCTGCAGGTGAGGCTTTTAGATGTTGACACTTTTCGGGGTCCGATCACCCCCTCAGGGGAAATCCCTTGCTCATGCATGACATGCGTGTATTCTCTTCCATCAGAAAAAGGCAGAGGAGAGCAAATGAGAGAGGAGGAAAGAAGTAGTAGTAGAAGGCCGAGGAGCCGAGGGGATCTTCCAGACGAGTGGTCGCCGGTCTCAGCGCTCACTCGGAGAGTGCTCGCTGAGTGGTAAGGTTGCTGAGAAGTAACCTTTCTCTGAGTGTAGATTGGCGTGGCTCTCTTCTCCTCTTGCTTGAGTAGCTCTATCCTCTTGAGTAGCGATATAGTGGAATGAACCACCGTGTGTCTCTTCTCTATCATCTTCCCTTTTATAAGGGTTATCGAGGAGCCTCATCCTTTTATAGGAAAGGGCGTCCGTAGTAAAGTAACGTTTCTCTACTATAGTGACGGAAGTTTCCCGTTGGAGGGTGATTCCCCCGGCGTTGGCTTGTCCTAGGGCGAGTCTTATGGCGCTCATGGGGCATGCTCTCCCATTATGGGGTCAAGGCCGATGTTATGGGGGTAACGGTCGATCACCGGAGAGTCCTCCAGCGATAACTGCACTTGGGCCGCAGCACCTATGCGTTGCAGAGTTTGATGGTCTTCTGGGCTGGGCTTTCCTCTGGTGGGCCGCGTACGTGTGCCCTCCTCGTGGGCGCACCCATTGAGAGTAATCTGACGTGGGCCTGCCATTATTGGGCCATTCCGGGGCCAAACTAGATTTACCCTCCTCACTTCTCCCCTACTCTCAGTCACCGAGCACTCTGCAGGGGTCTGAGAGTAGATCAGGAGAGGGTTTTTCCAGAGTGTGAGACACGAAGTCGATTTCCTTGTACCGAGGGCATTGGTAGCTTTGGGGCCCTGCTTGGCGTGCAAGGCACTTCTGACGATGGCAGAAGCCACGCTAATAATCTTGACTTGTGTCTTGCCCTGTTCTGGGAGCACGGACTTCGAATGGACGTCTAGTTTTGGGCAATCGTACTGCCATAGTGGTAGGTGCCCTTTCACCTGCCCCCGAGGGGGTAGTGCTGGTCCATCATAGGTGGTTATAAGAACCACTACGTGGTTTCCCCATAAGCTCCATCCACATCCCGCTGGTTGTCATGCTCGTCGTAGGCATCTTCCTCCCTTTGATCGGTGAGGATCCTTCTTCCTTTACACCTTCCATTCCCAGTAGTCATGCCTCCACGTAGGAGAACCCTTCGTGTCAGTTCCTCTTCTTCTGAAGAGGCACCTCCTGGCCGAGGTGATGTGCCAAGCATTTCGGGTGTTGGTTCTAGTCGACCCAGCTCTCCGCCGTTATTGCCGTATAAGGTGATCCATGGGTTGCGGGAGGCTTTCTAAATTCCCCCCGAGTATGACATTCTTTTCCCAACCGTTGATGATGAGCCGATGAACCTTCCTTCGGGTGGGATCATGGTCCCAGTGGCCTCCTTCCAGGCGGTCTTTCACCTTCCAATCCATCCCTTCATCCAGTCTGTCATTCATCATTATGGGCAGCATCCTAGGGAGATAACCCCCAATTCTTATTCCATCCTCTACGAATTTGTCTATGCATGTCGGAGAGCATCGGTGCAGCCAAGCATCCTTCTTTTTTGACAATTTTATCTTCTCTAGAGTTGTCCGGCCGATACATATTATGCCTATTTTAAGGCTCGCTCCCACCAGAACTTCATCCAAGTCTCCAATACCGTGGCTAACCGTAAGGGTTGGTCGCAGCGATATGAATATATTATCAAGTCGGAAGATCGTAATGCCTCCGATAATTGGATGCGCAGAGGTTTCTGTCCCACCTGGTGTGATAGGATGCCCCCCATCAAGGTTGAGGATCGTTGAAAAGTGAATGCCATTCTTCAGTATCCTCTTGTGGATGCGGACTTCATTCTGACTTCGGTGCTACTCTTGGAGCTGGGGTTGAGTCCTCTGTTGTCGCAGGGTACTAGTTTTATTTTCCCATCAGGTTGTGTCAGTGGTGACTGGTACTTCACTATTTTTTTTCTGGTTTCAGGGTCGCCTGAGGTTCCAGCGTGGAGCTACGAGATCGTTAGGTTGCCGCAGTCTGCTCCCCACCCCGTGGATAGTGTTGCGCCAGGGGCTGGTGAGGTGTCAATTGTTGCCCCCCAGGTCGAGGTTGCATTTGCTTCAGGGAGGTTGCAGTATCCGATTCCTGTAGGTGTCCCTCTAGCATGCTCACCGGTGGCGTCTGTAGTTAGTGGATGGCCTAGCACTCAAAGGGACTCCCTCGAGGGAACCATTAGCAAGACTGGGGAGAAATCTGCCATGGCTGGAGGTAGCCGTGCCCCCTTGACTGATGATGACCTAGCAGCACTGGACAACCAAAGTCGGGCAAGGAAGAGAGGGAGAACTTCCACTCCTGCTCGGAATCATGTTTTGCCTCCTCCGCCATTTGAGCTACCACCTTCTAAGGCATCGTCGCCGCCACCGACTGGGGAGTCAGTGGTTGCTCCCCCTATGTCGGTCCCCACAGTGTGGGGGCGAGACAAGGGCAAAGCTCCTGTTGCTGACGACGAAGATGTTCTTTCTCCATCAGGGACTCCTCGGTGTGGTCGATCCTCACCACCCGAGGACCTGACATCCTGGCTGGCTGGGATCATGATGATCGTCGATCACATGGGGAGGAGCGTATAGTGGTACAAGCATACCAGTGAATTCGGTCCATGAGCTTAGAAAGAGTTGACGGCAGTAGCCTCGAGGAGTGCGTGCCTGGTTGTCAGTGCCTACGACTTGTAGAGGCATCATTTCTAGGGTATTGCTCGGATGCTGAAAGCCAGCCAGGCCAATTAGGCGGGGCTCGAGGAGCACATGAAGGGGTCTAAGGCCGCCAGCATCGGGCTCCGCGACCAGCTAGCCCAGCACAGGCTAGCCTTTTTTGTGGTGGAATGGGATCGGGACTTCTACAAGGTCTGAGCGGACACGACCGATGCCCGTGTGGCAGAGTTGAGGGCGTAGGCACAAGCCACAGAGGCCCGTGCCCAGGAGATCGAGGCAGAGCTCGCTAGGCTGCGTTCGTCCATCTCTTCTATCGATGCAGATGCGGTGGAGAGCTTTCGCTCCTCTTCGGCTTACCTGGATGTGCTGACGGAAGTGGCCTTGAAGTTCTATAGGTCGGCCCACGATTGTGGCTTCCGAGAAGGCTGGAGTGCCACTGTGAAGGCAACAGCGGCAAGCTTTGGCCGCGTGGCTCCACCTCTTCTTCCTCCCTCGACTCCTTAGAGCCTGGAGGCCGACGATGGAGAAGGGGAGCCTAACGTCGAGGAGGTTGATGCCAAGGAGTTGGTGTCAAGGGCATGTACGGGCAAGCGAGCACCCGCCAATGTTTCTTTGGGGGGCGGCCACGTGGTGAACTTGGACAACGAGCCACCTTCCCCTGAAGCCATTGTAGCACGTGAGCCTGAAGAAGCCAGGGCACGTGACGATGGGGCGGGCCTTTAAGAGGGCGCCCCTCGTCTCTTCGCATTTATTTCTGCCTTTTATTGCTTGCCTAGGCGGCAGCCTTACTTTTTGTAAGCTTTCCATTTTGGAATAGAAAGTTTTCCCTCGTTTTGTAAATCTTGAAATCTCTTCCCTGTACTCCCCTGTCCTACATCGCTAGGAGATCTCCTAGGGATACGGAGTGGCGTCCTTGAGGTAACTCTGAGAATGCGCAACTTTCGAGATCTGTCACTTCGATTTCTAGAGATTTGCTTGAGGCGGTAGGAGTCCTTGTCCTTCTGGAGGTTTTGCCTCTCCTTATAAATGGTGGCTCTTGGGGTGGACTCTCGACCATCTCTAAAACGGTGAGTCTTCAAGGAGAGCTTTCTTGTAGGATGTCATCGGGTGAGTCTGGTACTTCTTCGGATGACGAATCTCTGCAGGCTCACCGTCAGCCTCTGATCCTTCGGAGGGACCCTGCGTTGGCGCCTTGGCGGCTGTGGCGAGAACCGGGGGCGAATGGTCCCATCTCCGAAGAATAGCAAAACGGGTACTTGGATGGCTGGCATGAGGTCTTGGAGAAGGTCAACCGCTTGTATGCCGACTGGGGAGTCCTGCTCCTTGAGCTGGACAGATTTCGTCCTTAAGGGGACGAAAAATGGCCTTGTACTCCCCCCCCTTGCTTTTCGATGTCGTTTCTCCTGCCATCTTCTCGTTGTATGGTCGTGACTACTTTTCTTTACACTTGCAGGTGCGTGATGAGGTACTTCCCCGAGTTGAGGGACGTGCTTTCCTACCTGAAGATGTTGGTAGGCAAGGTTGTCAGCTTTGCTTTTCAGTTTGCAAGGATGGCCAGTGCGCCGGGTCGGCCTCTATAATGGGTGGGCCTTATTGCTCCAGTGTCCCCCGTCAACCAGGGGCGGATGGATCAGCTGGTCCTCATTCTTGGCGCAGGTCTCCCTGCCATCGGTATCCCTAGTTGGTCTGCTTCCACGGAACAAAAGAGACGCTGGGTGTGGAGCTCGTTCCTCTCCTCGGGCATAGACGGCTTCCTCCGTTGGGCCACTTCCTCAGAACAAGCAGGCTAAGGGAAGGTCGTCTGTTACCGCCACGCAAAGCTGAGGGTGGGATCGTGTCTCCACTACCTTATTTTCTTGCGTGTCTGTAAGATGGCTTCACGAGAGCCATTCTGACAATTTGGTAGTTTTGTATCTTAACGGCGCTCACAATGAAAAGGGGCCCTTGAAATGGCGCGCCCCTTGGAGGGCGCGTCGATTCAAGGCGCGCCGTTTCAAGGGCACGCCGGTGAACTGTGGCGCCGATTCAACTCCGTTTCACGCGAAACGAGCTCCGACTGACTTATTTTCAAGTTTATTCAAATATTTTGGAACCATTCAATTATCCATTAAGTTTATTATGCATCGAGTCGATCCCGGATGGTTCGGCGATCAGATCGCAAACTCGCGCGAGGTTCATACTCCAGCGCGGCGACAGTTCCGAGTTGAGTCGAAAATCCAACAGCATCTCCCCATCCCGGAGGGGATGTCGGGGAGAAGCGGGAAATACTCACGCAATGGAGTAACCCCTAAAGAGCCGGGCGGGACGACGGCGGCCGGCGAAACCCGAACGGATAGGAAAAATTCTGAGGGCTACCCTACTAGGGGCACCGAGTCTGTGGGTGAGCGCAGACGAGTAACGTGACTCGCAACGGGAGTGAAGACCCCGAGGGTAAGCCTACGAGGGGCACGCAACTCGAGTCGGTATTCCATCTAAGTCGGGATGACCGATTAGAGAGGGGAAATCCCGAGGCTAGCCTACGAGGGGCGCCCGTCCCACGGCCACCACGGAGTCCGTTAAGGATCGTGGATTTGAATCTGTCGGCATTAACCCATTATTTATATTCACCCGATTGTCCGTGGGAAATTCGCCACTAACCGGTGGATCCCGGGGGCACAACGGCGTTGTGGTCACGTGATAAGAAATGTTTCCCTCCCCCCGGACCACCACGACTTGCTGTCGAGATGGTTGAAACGACGCGCTCACGAGAAACCTTTCGCAGACAAATGTTAGCAAATTAGTATTAGGCTAATCAGAAAAGGCTTGGAAAGATGGCGACGGACAGTGAAAAAGGGCATCCACGTTGGTGCGTGGCTTCGTCGAAGAACCAGTCTAGCATTCATTGGAAAAGAAACTCTCCTGGGGAGGGAAAGTCTTCACTGTAGCCCTGGGAAGCCCAAGGGCATTCTCGGCGCCGAGAAACAGGTCATGAGAAATAGAAATTGGTTCATTCCGGCGCCAGCACTGTAGCACGGTGCCAATTCACGGACAATGGTGGTGGCACGCAGGGGATAAAAGGAGGCAAGAGGTTCATCCTGGCGCCAGAACTGTGGCACGGCGCCGATTCATCGCTTGCGGAGAGGACTTGCAATGGTGTAAGCAACGAGAAATGATAAAATAAAAGGAAAGGGGAAAAAGGAAATGCACAACGCAACGCCCAGTTATCAACACCAACGGGGGCACTATTCATTCCACAAAACAGGAAGTTAAACATACATATAGTGTTATTATGGTGCCGGCGTTGTCGCACGGACATCATTTACATTACAAGGGGAGCTCGGGATTTCAACGGAAGATACAGAGAGATCTTGAGATGGTGAGAAGGGGGCTCTGGCTCATATCATCGCCATTCCTCCCTTGCTCACTTACATTATATCCGAAAGAAAGAACAGAAGGGGGGATTCAACCGGGATAAACCCACAGAAACCCACCTAAGAAACGACAGAGCTCGATCTCCTTCTCCGGCACCGGACACTTCAGACGGACAGAGGTGAAGGGCCCTCTCTCCCTTTGGCTCTCTCGCTCAATGGAAGGACCCTCTGACTTGTTTCCCAAGCTCCTCTCCTCTCTCTGTGTCTATCTCCCATCTAATTCTCTCTAATTCCCTCTTCTATCTTTTTTTTATAGAAAGAGGTTCCCCGGCGCCACAAAATGGCGCGCCGGGGAAGCCCGCGCCGGGAAGAACATTAGCGCGCCGGGGAAGACAGCGTCGGGAAGTATTTTAGCGCACCGGGGAGTGTCACGCCGTTTCAACATCGTGCCGACAAACTGTGACGCCATTTCAGCGGCGCGTCGATGGATTATGGCACCGTTTCTACTCCATTCGCTCATCGAATGTCAGTCGATGAGTCCGGGGATGATTCCTGAAGTCAATCGCTCTAATTGACCCAATCGATATAGACGTGTCGCCTACCCGGGTATCTTCTGTGCTCGGGACGTGACATCCCTCCTCTTCCTCTCACTCTTTGCATGTCCCTATGGCAGAGCACGATCCTGTGGTTGAGGCTCGGAGGCCCGAGCAAGGTGCAGGAGGTTCAGTGCCCAACTATCCTTTGTGCAGCGAGTTGGGTGAGCTCGATTTGAAGGAGATCGAGGTTTATAATGAGCTACCAAGGTGGTATTTCTTTTCCCATGCCAAACCTCACAAGTTGAGCCTGGATACTCATTTGGGTCTCTTCCGCATTTTTCTTCTATCTTGGAAGTGTAGCTTTTGCCTTCCTCTCCATCCCTTCATCACGCAGTTGCCGCAATTCTACTAGCTGGCTCCGATCCAGTTGGTTTCCAATTCTTACACTTTCATCTTCTCTTCCATTTTCCTTTGTCGCTTGTGTAATTTCAGTCCCTCTTTGGACCCTTTCCACGCTTTCTTCGAGTTGAAGGAGAAAACCCACAGTGGGAAGGGCTTCTTCTATCTTCAAGCGCAGAGGGAGAGGAGCTGTGTGACACTTTCTCCTCGGGATTCTTCGCACAGGGGGTGGAAGACTCAATTTTTCTAGGTCGGGGCTAGTAAGGGAAATCACAACTGGGAGTTCCCTGACAAGCCAAACTTCCATTTGGTGTTCCCTCTGAAGTAGTCGATGATCCCCTCGGAGTTGGAGGAGAAGATTAGGATCCTTCAGGAGAGTCATCGAACCACCGTTGAGTTGATGACTTTGGCCAACATAGTGGAGTATCCCCACCGAGTGCTGCCACCTGATGGTAAGGACTTTAAACATCAGCTTTCCTACTTTCGTATCTCGGTCGGTCGAACCTTTTGCTGATGAGCTACCCTTTGTTAAGCAGAGGTGAGGTGCGGTGGTGGCGAGGGGCGACCAGCCAATCGGGAGGTCATCGAATCGGATGGCACGACTACTGCGAGTGCGCCCCAAGTTTCTGTGGGTCCTTCTTCCTTCCGGGATAAAGGCAAGCAGATCACTCAGGATGATGCCTTCGGTCATCGAGGGTCCAAGCGGAAGGATGCCGAGGAGCGGCTACTTCTGGCTTCGATGAAGGTGTTGACCATCGAGAACACTCGATCGAAGAAAGCGATGACTTCCCACTCGACCGAGGAGCCCGTAGCGAAGAGTGTTCACCACCCGCGCCTTCTTCCGACTGAGCCAGAGGTGCCCACAGCGATTGAGGGGACTTCCTCTAAACCAGTAGGAGTGCAGGGGGAGGATGTCAGCTCCGGGATCCCAGTCGGGGCTATAGGGAGGCATGGCGGGGAGGAGGACGTCAAGATGTGGATCTGAGCCAAGCCGAGTGTCATCGACCCATGAGTGGGGACGATAGGAGGGGATGCTACGACCCCGGTACTCTTGGAAGAGGCTCCTCCTCTTTTGCAAGGGTAGTTCACCGTCCAGGCTTGCCTGTACAATCGGTGCCGAGATCTGGCTCCTTCGCCGGTTCGGGAGGAGTTTCGGTGATGTTCACCTCCCATGCTCCTCGAAAGGGTCATGGAGGGAGCGATCTTCAAGGCTCAATTGGGAGTTGAGATTACCGACTTCATGGCTCGACTGGTGAACGAGGGTAGGGACCAGTCCTAGGTTCGTGCTGAGTCCAATCGCAGGATTTGTCGGCTGACATCTGAGCTCGGGGCACTTTGATAGGAGGTGACTTCACTTCGAGTGCGCGAGCAGGCGAATCAAGAGGAAGCCCAGTCATGGGCCGAGCAATTGACCCAAGCTCGGTATATGGTCAAGCTTAAGAGTAAGCTTTTGGAGGAAGTTGATGCGGGACGGACCCGCGAGGCTCGAGACCGACTGGGACTCTAAGCAAGCTCAGGTATGTCCCACGAGAGGGAAGTGATCGGACGTGCGCGGTTGAGAAATCGGCGATGAGTCGTGGGTGGTCGGCTCACTCTCGTGCTCGGAATGAGTCACGGGAGGTGGAAGACTCAATTCTACTGGGTCAGGGTTAGTAAGGGAGTTCCCAGCTGGGGGTTCCCTAACAAGCTAAATTTCCAACCGATTTTCCCTTTGAACCAGTCGGTAATCCCCTTGGAGCTAGAGGAGGAGATTAGGATCCTTTAGGAGAACCATCAAACAGCTATTGAGTTGATGACCTTGGCAAACATAGTGGAGCATCCCCGTCGAGCGTTGCCTCCTGGAGGTAAGGACTTTCGGCTTCTACTTTTTTGCTCTCTCACCTCGGTCTGTCTAACCTTTCGCTGATGATTTGCCCTTTGTTAAGCAGAGGCAAGACATGGTGGCGGTGAGGGGCGACCAGCTGGTCGGGAGGTCACCGGTCTGGAGGAGACAACTACTCTGAGCGTGCTTCAAGCATCAACAGGTCCTTCCTCTACTCGAGATAAGGGCAAACAGATCTCTCAGGATGATGCCTCGGGGCACCAAGGATTCAAATAGAAGGACATCGAGGAGCGACTGCTTCTCGCCTTGATGAAGGCATTGACCACCAAGAAGATGCGGTCTAAGAAGGCGAAGGCTTCCTGCCCGATCGAGGAGCATATAGCAGAGGGTGTTCGTCACCCGAGCCCTCTCCCGGCCAAGCCAGAGGTGTCCACAATGGTTGAGGGGACTTCCCCAGAATCGGAGGGAGAGTAGGCGGAGGAGGTCAGCTTTGAGGTCCTGGTTGGGGTGGTCGGGATGCATGGTGAGGAGGAGGGCACCAAGGTGCAGGTCTGAGCTGAGCCGAGCACCATCGTCCCAAGCTTAGAGACGATCAGAGGGGGTGCTCCAACCTTGGCACTCCCGGGAGAGGCTCCTCCTCTTTGGCAAGGACGATTCACCGTCCAAGCTGCTTTATACAATCGGTGTCGAGACTTGGCACCTCCCTCAGTTTGGGAGGACTTCTGGTGATGTTCCCCTCCCATGCTCCTCAAAAGGGTCATGGAGGGAGGTATCTTCATGGCTCAGCTGGGAGCCTAGATTACCGACTTCGTGGCACGGCTGTGGAGCAAGGAGAGGAGTCAGTCTCAGGTTCACGCCGAGTTCAACCATAGGATCAGTCGGTTGACGTCTGAGCTCGAGGTGCTTCAGCAAGAGGTGGCCTCATTTCAGGTGTGCGACCAAGAAAGCCAGGAGTAGGCTTAGGCACAGGCTGAGCAATTGTCCTAAGCTCGGTACATGGCCGAGTTTAAGAGCAAGCTCCTGGAGGAGGAGCGTCGGGCTCATGCGGAGCGTTTGGAGTAGTGGGCGGCCAAGCGAAAGTAGCTCAAGGACCGGGTCCGAGAGATCGAACAGGCTAAAAGGGAGGCTGAGGCGGCGTGAGCCGAGGTCGAGGCAAGACTGGTGTGGATGACAAAATTTGCTATGCAGTACGTACGTCTCGACACTCGAGAGAGCAAGTCGAAGATGAAAGTACCGAATAAACCCCATACCTCGCCCGATCGAGACGATAACGTGCTTGGTGGTTCGCTACCCAGTACGGAAGTCCCTCAAGCAGAAGATGTGGCCATAGTTCTCCAACTAGCTATGCCAAAGCCCAAATCAAGAGAAAACCCGAAAGTTCAGACACGGGTTCGGCATGTGCTAAAAATCATCCGAACTCCTAAACCGAGGCTCAAAGGCTTCAAATCAAACACCGCGAAGGCAATGCATTGTAGCCGGAGCATTCCAGGAATACAAACGATCGTCTGAGTGGCCGAAACGTCAAGATAAAGCCCAAATCGACGCACCATCACCTAAACCGGCACGCCCTAAACTGGCGCGCCCCATTGCTCCAAGATTGTTAATCCGGTGCGCATCACTATTCATACACTATTGACATCACAATTCATGCACTATTCACATCACTATTCATGCACTATTCATGTGTTACTATTCATGGAGGGTTAAATCAGCGCGCCCTTTCTCTTTGGGTTTTAAACCGGCGCACCCCCCTTCTCCTTTGGCCCAGTGCCATTGCCTTCTCTACAAGTATGGAGGGCTGAGTTGTATAGAACTGACCAATGGGGAATATCCATGGTGATGCACGGGAGGACTCTAATTACATGCAAGACAACTAAGGGTCATGACTAGACATGACTCAAAATGGTGATGGAAACGGTAGAATGGACTCAAATGTGCCCTAGACAACCTAAAGACTCAAATGATCAAGGACCCCAATTTGCTAGGACAAACTGGTTCCCTAAGCTCTCATACCAAAGTTGATGCGGGGCAACTAGGTGGCCTAGAACCCTAAATGAAAATGTTGCCAAATCGGCCAAATGAGACTGGTGAACTCGCGATAAAATGACTGGCGGGACTCAACACCAAAGTTTTCTAGTGGGGATTATGCCAACAACAAGTAACTATGCACTCACATGCATCCCTAGGAGGGAGGCGCGCCGATCCATACGATTGGGCAATCGGTCGGGTCTAGGGTGGTCACTCCACACTCGTGACTCGGATGAGTCACGGGACGGTATCGCTCACTCACTGCAGTAGTGAATAGGATAACGAGCTAGCTAGGATCCTACTACACACACAAGCAGTGGCATCAAGAGATTATACTAAAAGAGTAGACGACGCCAAGAAAAGGAGTAAGTGCATACCTCCACGCTCGGGACGTGGGGAAGAGACCCGGCCAAGCCACACAATCACCCGATACAAAGCTATTAATGATACATCCAATCACGCCCACTCCTCGTAGGGAGGTAATAGGCTACACAATGATATCCGGGGGTCGTGCGACTCGGGGTGGCGGGTGCCAGTTCGGTGAAGCTCGATGTCCACATGTGGCCATGAACCGTGTGTCACTCCGAACTAGGGCGAATCAGTGGCAAGGACGGCAAGTCTCGGGCTTCAATGTAGGAGTCCGATCCCTATAGGTACGCAGCAATGGGTGATGGCCACGTGGGATGGCGTCGGATGTCGTCAACACGGGAGAGAAGCTCTCGTGCAGCCTCGGAGGGTCGGGCAGTCTGCTGGCTAGACTGTCCGGTGGGACGCAGCAGCAGCAAGTAGCACTCGGGGCGCCACCTAAGGGGCGTTTGCTGGTCACGAGAGTCGGTGTGGATGCTGCTGGGAACGTCCCTAGGGACGCCAGAGGAGCAGCGGTGGCAGTAGAGCTCGGTCGGAGCGTTGGCGATTTCTGTTGCGATGCGCGTGCAAACTGCGTGTTCAGTTGGCAGCAGGACAGGTGGGGAAAGATGCGGCTGGAACCATGGCGTCCGGGTGGCTTTTGGAGCAGGTATTTCCCTGGTGGATAGGAGGAGGATGTGGGGTGATGGAGTAGTAGTGGCGGGGCGGCCTGCAGTGGGGAGTTTGGGCGTGGAAGGTGCAAGAAGCGGGGGCTCAGTTCTGTACTTCAGTGCAGTCAGAACTGAGTGCGGGAAGGCAGGGCATGGCATGCCAAGGAAATGAGTTCTCGAGGGCACCCAAAAATTATTAGGGATGCCATGAGGTGTATACAAGCTATGATCAAAATCCCAGGTCGAAACACAGAAGTCTTAGGGACGTCTCTTTGGAGGGGTTGTGGCTCTGTCCCAGATGCACACTGTAGCGGAAGATCGCGCGGAAAAAGTTGTTCCAAAGGACACTTTTCACTATGAGTGTATTTCTGGACGAGACCTATGCGGTTGGTTTGGGAACAGGGAGGGAAAGAAATTTAGTGAAGACATCATGGTGGCTTGGGGACGGGAAGGTGGCGGTCCGAAGGGATCTTTGAGGCTCTGGTCACAGATAGCACTGCCCAGTGGATAGTCTGCATAGTGAAAAGGCCTACAAAGGTAACTTTCGCTCCCGGATGAATTTTATGGCAAGGTTTTCGATCCTGGTTTGACAACTCGGCGAGGAAGAAAATTTGTTAAGACACCCAATGGATTTAACGTCGGGAAGGGATCGTACCATACCAATCTTTCAGGCCTCAAAACTGTGACAGACGAGCAGATCCGGGCTGCAGGAAATGGCTAGTCCTTCTCGCCTTGCTTGTAACGGCCTATCCAACGATTAAACATATGCGCCTAGATCATCATCATTTTTGTTTGAGGGGAACATCAGATCCTGGGGTATATGAATGACCAGCCGGTTCTCGAGGTTTATACATCATATATAACATATAGTAATGCATTAAGGGATAAAGGACCGAGATACTTACCTGACTTACCTGGACGATGGAGCGATTTTCATGATTGCTTTCATATCCTGCAACAGGGGGTTAGCCAACAAATAATGATAATAGCAATATATCCAATTAAGCAAAGCATGGTCTTTCAAAGATTTATAACATGTAGATCAATTTAATGGACTCTATAGGGGGCGCCATGATTAAAACAACGGTCTTAATGGAGCCCGTTAAAGTCCACCGAACCCAAATTTTAACAACCCAACACCTCAGTTATATGGCGAACTGATGTCCATGTGTTATGCATACATAACGTGCTTTCGATAGACCGTTAAGGTCTCTGGGATGTTAAAAAAAACAAACGGCCCCACACTTTTTTGTCATTTGTTCATTTCAAACCAACGAAGCCAAACCCCCAAAAACCCCATTCTCCCTTCTCCGGCGAAACCCACCTCCGACGAGCTCTCCGGCCACAAAAATGGCGAGGGAAAAGGGGAAGAAGCGAAAGGCGGTAAGGAAACTCAAGGCCCCATCGGAGATCGCGGTCTCCCCGTCGGCAAGCCCTTCAACAGAGGAGGAACAACCGGTGACGGCGGCGACCCTTCCCACGGAGGGGGAGACATCCACGGCGCCCAGGGGGACAGAGGAGATTGCAAGAGATGCTGGGGAAGCCACCAGCGTGGAGAGGGAGATCGTTCCGCCGGCGAAAAGGAAAAGGGGCCAAGACCGGGAGGTAGGGTTTTCAACGCCCTAAAGATTTTAATTTTGATTTTTTATGTGAATGCATGCGAGTGGGGGGAATAGAATGAGTCCACGGACTCATTGGGATCATTTGTAGGCCTTTTAGGCCAATCCCATGGGCTCAAAAAATAGAATGAGTCCCGCCGGATGCGTTGGGAGCATAACGGCCCTACCAGTAGCCGTTATGCCCTTAACGCATCAGGACAGGTGTGTTAAGTGCAACAGAACAGGTAAGTGGATTTTCTGATTTTCTGATTTCTTATTTTTTTATTATTTTTAAATGTGATGAATGCAATGCAATGATTCCCTATGATTATATGACTAACCCTAGGACTTATTTGTGCAAGGGAAAAGACGGACACGGATTACGTGGCTTCAAGTCCGGGCCATTTTCCTTGCATTACCGGAGTACCAACGCGAATGCCTGGTGGCCATGGGCTTTGGAGAATTGCTGAGCATTTAAGTGGCCCGAGTGGATACGGCGTTGTTGCTTGCTCTACACGAGAGATGGGACCCGGTGAGCCGGGCTTTCATATTCCCATGGGGGCATATGACACTGACTTTGGAGGACATGGCCCGAATCAGTAGCCTACGAGTGCACGGGAAAGCGATGACCGGATGGGCGGATGTTGACTACCGGGAGCTCGCTCAAGAGCTCCTTGTCTTGGACTTGATGAGGCCGGGGCACCCGTCGTCCTAATTATCACGGTCAGTGCTCCAAGAGAGCTTGGGACTCCGGCGGGCAGCGGTAGAAGTGGGCGAGTTACCGGAGCAGCACATCGATCAGGTGATCGAGCAGGCCCGTCCGAGTGTGGCGGCAGGGCCGGGGCCGGACGGTGACAGAGTTCTGAGACGCTTCCTGATGCTGCTATTCGGGAAGCTACTGTTTGCGACGTGAGCCGATGTCATCAGCTGCCGGCTCCTTCCTCTGTTGACCGATCTGAGCTGAGTGCGGAAATATGCATGGGGAGCGGTAGTGTTAGCCTTCTTATTCCATTCCCTCGGCGCCACTGACCGGGTGACCATGCTTGGCAGCTTCTCGCCCTTTTTGCAGGTAAATGCCTCAAATGCCCTTTCCCATGCTTCCTAATATGCCTTTGATTGATTAAAATGCTGACAGGCTGGCAGGAAGCATAAACTTCTTCTTGCGAAAAGAATATAGCCGGTTCCCCCTGGTCCGTGAAGGCAGGGACCTTAGCTTGCACTGGAAGATGCAGACGACGATGCGACTCCAGCAAAGATTGGGCGTATGTCTTCCGCGGAACCACAGGCACTGAATCTGCAAAAGGAACCGCCGGAGGCGGAGGGGCCAGATGGACCTCTTTCTCTTCACCAGTCGAGACCAGCGAATGTAAATCTTGACCCGCTGATAGCTTAGGAGCTTCATTAGAAGACGAAGCCAAAGCGACCTTGGAGGCACCAAATCCCTCCGACGGCAGCCGAAGATCCCCCGCCGCACCGGCCATGGCCGGCCGGAAGGGAGAGGAGACACGCAGGCAGCCAAGCGGGAAAGGAAATCCCGGAGCTTCTCTCTCTAAAAATTTAGAGAGAGAGAGAAAAGGTGACTCCTAGAGATGGGATATTCAAATGAACCTATAAATCAACTATCACTGGGCAGTAGAAATTAGAGAATTGTTACGTGGAGCACTTGAGGAGATGCACCGTGGGTGCAAAAGAGCAGGGGCACACATGGGTGCCAAAAGAGGAGGGTAATCTAAAAAAAACACAAGGTGTCCCACCGTGATCGTCAATTTGTAGATCTATTAAAATCCACTTAAATTAAAGAACTAAAAGGAAAAGAGAATAAAGGAAAAAGGGAGCACGTGTGGATGCTAGGATGGAGGGTGATCGCCAGAGACACATGAGCCTCAAATTATATAAACAATAAATATAGGAGGGATCACGATAATTACCTTTGAAGAGCGTGGGAGATGTGAGCTAACCTTCTCTTCCAATCAATCGGCCGATGAAGAGAGCCTTCTTAGATTACCCTGTTGGGTGTTGGCCCTTAAACCCCTATGCAAAGTGTGGGATAAAAAATATGTGATGCTATGAAGAAATAATGGGAGACGTGCAAGTGTTGCACTAGGGGAGGCTCTCAACGTGGTTGAGTTGAATAGAATAAAAGAAGAAAATGATGCATGCAGATGTACTATATGAAGTAAAATCAAAAGACAGAGAGAGAGGAGCCTGTGCTTTGTCGACAAGGGGCTTTCGATCTTCAATTGGGAGGGAGCCTCTAATCGTGAGTGAGAAAGATTCCTCCTTGAGCCCCAGGTCTAGCAGCACCTCCTCGTCGTGTAGAAAATTCTCCCTTTTTGAACATGGAAGTGAAGGGCTTATTAATAGGGAAAGATCATGAGCTTAATTCCCAAACAATTAGAATGATTATTTTTAGAATGAGATAAACATTGGAATGGAATACTCCCAGTCCAGGAAAGCAACATGGATCCTTACCAAGTAAAAAAAAGACTCGAAAAGGGAGAAAGGAGGAAGCACGGGCGAGTTCAAAAACCTTGAAGTAATGATGTCAACCCCCTCAATTGTTGGTAGTAAAATACTCCTCTCCCTTTACCTTTTCTTTATCTCTTCCCTTCTCTGTTGCTCATGTTATTAAAAATGTAAATATGAAAGGCAGCAAACAAGCAAGATCAAGAGAAAAGAACTGACCGTGATCGCCACCCAGGTGCCGGGATGAGAAAAGGCACGCCGACACCTGGGAAAAAGAGAGACACTCGCCAAAAACGCATAGAAAATGGGACGGCTGAAAGGAGACCACTCTACTATGTAAACGGTCTGTCGATAGGCCGTTCCACCGTGCTGGAGCGAATGTGGGAGAAGAGGCTTCGGGCATTGGAAACGGTCCCTGATAAGCCACCTATGTCCACTAAACAGTCTATATGTAGCCGCCCAACGAACCAAACGGATAGATTTTGACCGTCTTGCTCCACCACCTTCCAAGTCGGGGTTCTCAACCTCCACCCTTTTCGGCTGGCCAAAAAGGATGGGCCTCGTGCTGGATGGTTGCTGACCTGCAAAATAGAGGTGTAAACAGTAAAACAGACCCGAATTAGACCTTTAGAGTGTAGTAAATGCAAAGAATGACAAAATTAACGAAGAGGGAATCCTTCGCTGTCGGGGACTTACGGAGGTCCCGATGGAGGAGATCCTAGTCCGTCGAGAGGAATTTCCGAACGGAGAGTCCTTCCTTCACCGAGAGAGGGTGATCCTTAGAAAAATGAAAAGAAAGGGGAAATTCATGCAATGCAGTGCTGAACAAATATATAAAGAACATAGAAATGGAACAAAGAGAACAGAGCTATGCCAACACCAAACAGATAGAACAAGATATTAACGTTCTCCTTTCCGGAACAACACCAACCTCTCGAGCGATCACAAGGGACTATAGGAGAGTGCACGTAGTGCACAAGGGATAAAAATTAAACAAGAAAGGTGCTACTGAGAGCACAACTATAGTGCGCATGGGCACAATAAGAAGGGGGGGCACACGTGGGTACCGGATGGAAGGGCACACACGGGTGGCAAAGACTCACGGGTAACCAAAGAAAACAAAAAGATATCCCACCGTGATCGCGAAGATGTGAACGACGTCACAAAAACAGAGAGAGCAGTGAGAGGACGCGCGTTGTGCTGTGAAATGCGGAAAAGATGCCCGTAGACGATTGTCTCTACCGGGTTTAGAGAGGAAAACGCACAACACAAAATACGAAACCACAGTGGGATGTCACTCACTGTGGGTTTTAACTGAAATTGAAATGGGGGAAGGGGAATTACTGTGCAAATGAAACCACCGCGAGAAGTGATTCTCCATGGGATTTTAACAGAAATAAAATAACATAAATATAAATAACATGAATTAAACCACCGTGAGATGTTACTCTCCGCAGGATTTTAACAGGGGGATGGGGGTGTGCTGAAATTAAACGGCCATAGCAGGAAGTGACCCACCGTGGACCTCGGGGGGGACAGGAAGGTGTTGAAATTAAATGGGGGGGAGGGAACCACTGTAGGAATTGACTCTCCGCGCGGGTGTTCACAGGAATGAAAGAACGACTACTGCGGGAAATGACTCTCCGCAGGTCTTATGGGAACAAAAGAAACCAAAGAGCACGTGCGTGGGGGTGGTGTGATCGCCAGGAGCTAGAGGCCCCAAAATGAAAGATCACTTTCGCCTCAGATGTGGGAAATGATGTGGACTCCTTCTTCCTCTTCTTTCGACAAGCCGAAGAAGAGGGCCTTCTGGTTGGTCACCCTTGCAAAAGGACAACTAAAAAAATGATTGAGTCAGAACAGTGACAGTATTGTATCAGTCCCTTATCAAAGAGGATGAAAATATGAACGTACACGCACCTGGTTGGTGCTATTTTTAAACCCCTTTTAGTGCAAAGGGTAGAAGGATGCTATGATGAATGAGACGGTGTGCAGCGATGAACAAAACAAAGAACCTCTCTTAAGTAGAGAGGGGTGGTTGGCAGAAGATGATGCATGCAACTACAAGAACAAGGAAGAACAAAAGCGGAAGAAGAGCTTATTAGATTGTCGATGATGAAATTTGGCGGTGCTTCGACAGCATGAGGATGACACGGAAGCATGGTAGATGAAGCAGCCCTTCCTTCGCGAGCACCCGAGAACCTGGAAACCCAGCAGAACCTTGCCCTAAAGAAAACTCACAAGCTAGGAGATAGGGAGTTGGAGTAGCAGAGTTTTCCCTTCCTCTGTTGGATGTGTAGCTCTATGATTTCGAGGGAGGGTGATGTGAGATGACCTAGGGGGTAATGGGCGATGAGCCCAAATAGATGCCCAAATTGTGATTCCAAGACAACAAAGTGATACGTGGCGAAGGAATGACCCGAAGGTCTCCTCGACGCAAGAAAGGCCACGTTACGGACCGGCGTAACTGGACCTTCCCACGACATCTTTTGATATACCTCTTTGCTGCTGAGGACTCACACTATGGGGGGATTGACTTAATGGAGCCTCGGACCTAGACCCGAAAGCAAATACAAACAGACCGGCAACTTCACTCGAGTGGACTCACCCGTTAAGCGCACACTAGTGCCCGTAGGCAACTCGGCGATGGTGGAAGAAGGTAGAGACCAGATGCGTCCACTGACGGCTTATACTGCATCTCGAGCAACTCACATGGCTAAAGTCTCCAAGTAAGAGGCGTAAAAGTACTAGACCAAGTAACTAGTCAGAGTGACACTCGTCAGTTTCAGTCCAAGCCTCTGACCACGTGTGCACACACTGACTCCTTCTTGAGCCAGGCCCTCTAGCTAGTTTTCTCCGTCAATAGGACGCTACTGTTGGCTGGGAGCCCACAGAACTAGCTTAAAAATCATTTAGCGGGAACTACCCCTCCACCTTTCCCAGGTGGGCCGACACCCCGGTCGATGGGCTACGACTAGTGGCTCCATCACAAGGAAAGAGAAAGTTACTCTAACGGGATCTAAAATAATGCCATAGTTTTTATAAAATAAGTTAAACATGGCGCATATGCAACATGAAATGCATAAGAAACTAAACTTGCATCTATTAGAATGTCAGGGAGCTTAACGGACCAAGATCACCCCATTACAAGGGTGTGACGGATCAGGGTACGGGCGTCACCTTGCTTGTGACACGTCTCCCTCGGTCCGTTATACTCACCCGAACATCTTATGGAAAATACAAAGACAGTCACACAGACTGTAACGCACCAAGCAAGGGGCATTAAATCCATATAACGCGCCTCCCATGGGCCGTTACACTCACTAGAATGACAGAAATCCACAGATTATGTACAGAAAATGTAATGCACCAGGGCTGGTGCGTTACATGACTCTAATGCACGGGGTCAGGTCCGTTAAAGACACTCGAACACCTAAAATCCATAGTTGTTGAACAGAATGTAACGCACTAAGGATGGCGCATTACACGACCACGACAGACTAGGGATGGGCCGTCAAACTAACCACCTATCTCAGTCAACGGTCAAAGGAATGGTCAATGGTCAAGTAATGGACCAGGGTTGGCTCGTTACCATTCAGGTAACGCACCAGGGCAGGTGCGTCAGAGGACTGTAACGCACCTAGGGTGGTGCATTACACCATCTGGGTTGCCAAAATTCAGAGTTCGAAATCGAACCCCCTCCCGGTCGACCGAAATCGACAAGAATCGAAGGGAAACTAGTTTTCAAGCTAAACTACCCTGCCATACCAACACTCCATAACTAAACATGCCATTAAAATCAAAAGACAATGCTCATGGAGACAATTTCATGGTTTTATGGCTAATTTACACTAGCATGGAAGATTACACAAAAATCAAGAAAATTGGCGTCGGACCACGGCGCATGTGGTACCGACGGGTTCCTAGCGAGGAGAACATTCCATCCCCCTATCTCTTACACGACGGGAATGGCGTTCGAGGCACGAACAGACAAAGGGGCATTGCGGCTCCACTCGACCCGACCCGCCTCCACGCTCTGCGAATCGAGGGAACACGGGCGTCACCGCGACCTGTGTGACACGACCTTTCCAACGGTACCTCCCTTGCCTCGATCAGCGGCCGTCTGGACCGAAATCGAGAGAGAAGAATGATTACCAAGAAATTGGCCTAAAATTCCACAAAATAGGGTTTTGCACAGATATCGATGAAAATGACGACGGATGGTGACGCATGTGGCGTCAATGGGTTCCTGGCGAGACGAGGAATCCATTCCCCTCCCTATTACGCCGCGAAGACCACGATTCGGTGCAGATCGGGCGACGGGGGCCACGCCGTCCTCTCACTCCCACACATCTCCACGCTTCACGATCCGAGGGAAGAAGGGTATCAGTGCGATTCTCGTGTCGAGCCTGTCCCGTCGGTACCTCCCACGCTTCGATCGGAGTCCATTTGGGCTAAAACCGAGTGAGAGGGGGAGAGAAGGAGAGAGAACGTGTGAGGGAGAGAGAGAAGAGAGAGTGTGTGTTCGAGAGAGTGAGGGGAGAGAGAGAGAGAAAACGTGAGTTTTATATAATTTTTTTGATTTTATTATTTTTTTTGTAAAAATTCCCTTAATTACATTTTAACCCCTCAAGGAATTGAAATTATCTGAATCGGAGATCTCCCCTGCGGTCAATGACAGTTCTCAGGAAACTGCCCTGCTGTTCTGAGATTCTGAGAACTGTCCAATAGCAGCTTCAAAAATAGTTTAAGACCAGATCCGTGCAGATCTAGTTCATATCTCTGTGTTTAGATTGAAGTACTTCAAAAGGGCTTTCCAACGCCACCGACCACGTATCGATCTAACGTCAGGGCCGATCACAGCAGAGACTTTCGTCGGATCACGCACTGTGAAACAGCAAGTGCAGACCCGTGAGAAGCAATCTCGGTGGGTGACGATCGGAGCCGCCGGCCTCCGACCGGCGAACCAGTGCGCCGCCATCCCCAGGAGCACCCCTCCAGGCATCCCCACTATAGTGGTGCTACCCCGGTCCCACACGGCCCCTCGGACCAGCACGTGGGCCCCACAGTCACGAGTACTTGTGCCACCGAAGCTACACAAGAAGCTACCCGTCAACCCGAACCCGTTACTCCCGGGTCCCGTGTGTCACCCTTTACCTCCCTACGTGAAGTGGGCAGTAATTTATTTGCTGTAATATTTGTGTAATAACTGTTCCGGGAGTACCAATCCGACCGGGGCCATCTTCCCCACGCCGAGAGTGTGGAGGTATCGTATTCGCTCCTTACTTGGCACTTTGCTTTATTTCATATATACTTGTTTATGCCGCTACTAGATAGCATGATAGGGTAATCTAGCTCAATATTTATTGTTATTCACTACTGCGAGTGAGAGAGTGTGCCCGTCCCATGACCCGATCCGGGAACAAGAGAGAGCCGACCACCCTAGCTCACTGCCGATTTCTCAACCGTGCACGTCCGTATGCTTCCCTCGTTAGGGGCGATCGCAAGCTTGCTTAGAGTCCAAGGATCACATATCCAATTGGAGTCGAGTCGCGTGTCCGTCCCGCATCAGCCATGGTCACCTCGGCCTCGGTGACATGGAATCTTTCTATGAATTTTTGTTGCATATCTGGCTAGCCATCAATGGACTCAAACGGTAAGCTAGAATACCATTCAAAAGTGGGTCCTGTTAGAGAAGGCCCGAAGAATTTCAACAGGTATGACTCGTCTGCCGCCAAGTCACCCATGACTGCCACATAGTGTGTAATGTGTTCTTTCGGGGAGCCTTGCCCACTGAATTTGTCAAATTTAGGTAGTTTGTTGACGCCAGGTGGTAATCTTCTAGTAGCATGGTAGGCTGGAAATGACACTTCATACATGTCAAAGGGGGCGTAATCAGCACTACCCCTTCTGACTAGCCTTTCTTCGATCATCTTCTCCACCATTGATTTATTCACGGTAATTGGCACCGCTGGTTGAGGGCAGAGGTGGGCGGGCTGCATTGCTTGTGTGGCTGGAGTTGCAATATGAGATGGCAAAGGCTCCAACATTTGAAGAGGCTTTAGCTGTGCTGGCTGGAGTGACTGGGAATAATTCGGGGGAACAACCCAACTCTGATCATCAGTTTGCAGAATGGCCTGTGAAAGAGCACCCGTAGGGTTGGAACCTCCCCGTGACGGCTCAGTTCGTGCCCCCGGTTGCTTGGGTGCCACAACATGTTCAGTCTTCTCTTTCAGTTGCTTCTTTAGTAGTTCTACCTCCTGCCGATACCTTTGCAAGGTTATTAGGACGGCGGGGTCCATAGTTATTTTGCCACTGATGCCCTCAAGTGTTTCACTAAAGGTGCATCCGGATAGGGGTACCCCTTCTTCTCCAGATGTCATTATTTTGGTATTGAGAGTAGTGTTGTCTTCATCAGTAACCCACTTGCTCTTAGCGGCTTGCAGTAACTCAGCCTTAGTTTGGCCTCGTCTTGTCACCGGGTCTTCTATTTTGGCAACCTTGGCCAGCTCTTCTTTCTCATTTAGCAGGGCGTCATGCCCGCTTATCACTCCTGCCATATCACAGGCGAGGACTTGCGTTCTTCTTTTATGCTTTTTAACTCTCCTTCGGGCCTGACGAGGGAAAGTTGGCCCTTCATAAATATTGGTCGCCATTAAGTTGCAACTAAATAGCGACCAACGTAAAACATTTGTCACTAAAATAAATATTTAGCGACTACATGTCAGTCGCTATTTGTGTTCACGTCATTAGCGACCAATGATGCCTTGGCAGCTGACTCTTCTTAAGGTTTAGCGACCTATTGACATATTATCACTAATGAAAATTTTATACCGACCAAGTTTTCGTCGCTGTTGACATGCATAGTGGCTCGTGATGTACATTAGGGACCACACATAGCGACCAATAATAAAACGGTCGCTATTACAACCCATTAGCGACCAATGTTGTGTTGGTGGCTATACGTCAAATCTTTAGCGACCATTGAACTATTTTGGTCGTGAATATAGCTTTTCTGTGACCAATTTTAATTGGTCGCCAATGATTTGGTCCCTACAGACCCATTTTTTTGTTGTGTCAGGTGGGACCCAAGCATTTTTTGGTTCCAAAATCTCTTGGTTGATTATTCAAGTAGCCACACATGACAGGTGGTATCTTGATAGTGGCTGCTCAACGTACATGACTGGTGATAAAGATAAATTTTGTATGCTGGTTAAGAAGGAAGGAGGACATGTAACCTTTAGAGGAAATACAAAAGGTAAGATTGTTGGATCAGGTAAGGTAGGTAAAAATCTATCCAGCTGCATTGATGATATTTTATTGGTAGAGGATCTAGCTTACAATTTGCTTAGTATTAGTCAGTTATGTGACAAAGGTCACAAGATTGCTTTTGACTCTCATGCATGCACTATATTTAAACCAAATTCTGAATCTGTAAAGTTTATTGGAAAGAGAGTCAACAACATTTACATGGTAGACTTAGATGATGTTTCACACAATAACTTGTGTCTCACTACAAATAAAGAAGAGTTGGCATGGTTGTGGCATCGTAGGTTAGGTCATGCTAGCTACAATGTGTTGCATAAACTAGTTAAATTTGATACGGTAAAAGGATTGCCTGATATGTCATTTAAAAAGAATAATAAACTTTGTGAGGCCTGCACCCAAGGAAAATAAACCAAAATGTCATTTAAAATCAGAACTGAAAATCTATCTTCAAAACCATTTGAGTTCATTTATATGGATTTGTTTGGACCTACTAGTTCTGCTAACATGCATGGTAGAAGATATAGATATATACTTGTAGATGACGTTTCTAGATTCACATGGGTGTTTTTCTTGTCTCACAAAAACGATACTTTCCATGAATTTCAGGCATTCTTTAGAAAAGTAAAACATGATGGTAAGTTTTCAATCTCTAATATTTTATCAGATCATGGTGGTGAGTTTGAGAACTCAAAATTTGATGATTTTTGTAGCCAGCAAGGAATAAATCATAGGTTCAAATCATCACAAACTCCAGAACAAAATGGAGTTGTTGAAAGGAGAAATCGAACATTGGTGGAGATGGCTCGTACGATGCTTGTGGATAGTAATTTATGTAGAAGGTTTTGGGCAGAAGCTGTAAACATCTCATGTTACATCATAAATAGAGCTATGGTAAGACCTTCTAGTAAAAAGACTCCATACGAAATGATGAAAGGTAAGAAACCTTCACTTGCACATTTTAAGGTCTTTGGAACCAAATGTTTCATTCATGTCAATGATAAAAGAGACCTTGATAAATTTGAGGTCAAAAGTGAACCAGGAATCTTTCTTAATTATTCTGAAAATTCACGAGCCTATAAAGTCTTTAACCTGAAAAATGAATGTGTTGAAGAATCTTCACATGTCACGTTTGATGAGTCTAATGATAAGCCTGAAAACAATTCTTGCAGGTGTTGTCCCTCTGGTTTTGATGATGACGATTTGACAGTCTTCTTGATGTTTGATGATGACAATTTGACAGTCTTGATGATGACAACTTGTTAGATTTGATCACAACAATCAAATTGTTGTGTATTAATCAATTGCTCTTGTTTACAGCTGAAGAAGGAGTCGACGCTGCAGGCTTCAGCGTGGACGCAGCAGAGACACTCCGGGGTGGGGTCACTCTCAAAGGAAGGAGACGGCTCAATGACTCACTAGGAATCACCGCTGGGTCCCTATAGGTGACTAGATCCGATACACTGAAGGAGGAGCTGATCCCATAATCGTCAAGCAAGTCCACAACGTGCACTTTAGATCCGACTCGCCTTACACTCGAAAGGGTCTGACATCGTGAGCTTACGACTGACTTGACTTTTTTTTTAAGGCAAAAAGACATCTAGTGGGCCGAAGGGAGAGTGCACCCCCATTCCAGAGGAAGGGAATGTTCTCACTCCACCAACAAACCACTAAATGCTGAATTTTATTGCTTTAAACTGTGGAGTACAAATCATATGAGACCAAGTCTCTGGAATACAATGAAAGAATGAAAAGAATCTATACATGTCTCCTACGGAAGTTAGGTATAGAGCAAGCATCTGCTTTGGCATAGCCTTTGGCTAATAGAGGCAACTCCCTAAAGGAATAAAATTCCACATTGTGCCCAATGGTGACCGCATGAGTTGCTAAGACATCAGCAAGCTGGTTGGTTTCTCTGTAAGTGTGAACGATGGGACAATTAAATGAAAGGAATGCTTGCTGTAGAGAGATCCACCAAGGGAGGAGAGACCAAGGAGGATCTCTCTTGCTGCTCAACAAATTAACCAACACCATGGAATCAGTGTAAATGACCGACAACGGAATAGAGTGTAACTGAGCAAGACGAAGACCATCTAAGAGGGCTCTTCCTTCAGCAACCATATTAGATCTATTACCATAGAAATAAGAGAAGCCCATTAGTAAATGCCCACAGGAATTTTGAAAGCATCCACCACCCCTAGAAGGTCCTGGATTCCCTTTACTAGCACCATCCACATTGAGTGAGTAATTGACAACTGGAGCTTTCCATCTAACAGTAAAGAAAGTGGGGCGATTATGTCTGAGTTCAATACCAAATCTCTGAATCAATTTGCAATAGTCGGAACTGGCCCCATGGCTAAACTTGGCTTGTTTCACAATCTGATTAATCTCCACTAGAATGTTATTTACAGCTTTTAACAGGTTCGATCTGTGACCTTCATACCTAGCCAGGCAACGAAGTTTCCATATCTCCCAGATAGATAAAAGCATCACCAACAGAGAAATAAATCCTTTAGGCTTACTGGTGTTTAACCCAATGATGGATTGTTTCAACCAGTTGCAGATGTTAGTGGTATCCAAGCTGATATCTGTGAGCAGAGGGCCAAACCTATGCCATAGGAATTTGGCAGGTTCACTTTTGATAAACAGATGATCTTCATCTTCAATGTCTTAGGAGGAAGAGTAGCAAACGCAGCTGGAAGCCAGATGAACTCCACTGGACTGAATTCGACTGTCAACTGGAACCGCCCGTTGTAAAAGCTTCCAACAAAACATAGCAGCCCTCGGTGGGAATCTGTGATTCCACAATTTGCTGAACATTTGATCGTTGGCATAAGCCACTTGCCCTTTAACAAACCTGTAAGTAGATTTAATACTGAACTTGCCAGAATTAGAGAATGACCAGACAGGAATGTCATTTCCATCTTGCATCACAAAACCTTGTAATTCCGACCGCAGTTGAGAGTCATGCACTTTATTCCAGATAGAATGCTGAGGATTTATCATTAACAGAACAATCTTCAATTAGGGAACTGCTTTGAAGAGATAGTTGGTCGGCCAAAGCTTTATCTTTGTACCAAACATCTTTAAAGAAATTAGTAGAAGTACCATCTTGAATGATCATGCGAAGACCTGTCAATAGACTAGTTCTAGCTTTCTCAAAATCACTAGTTTTTATGCCAATAGGGAAAGGGATTTTGCAGTCAGAAATATGGTGACCTTGATAATATTTACATCTAACATAGTTAGCCCAAGGAGATTTACTGTGCAAAGAAAGCCACAGAAGTTTAACATAGCAGCAGGTTTGAATATCAGAGAGGCTTCGGATGCCCAGCCCACCATTAGAAATAGGACTGCAAAGCGGTGAGTCCGAGTCGAATCCACAGGGAAATTTAGACTTTATGGTGAAAAATCTTGAGTTTTAGAATTAGAAATTAATGGCAGGTAGATACTAAAATAGGAGTTTGCAAATTGAAATTAACTAGTCTAATTGAACAAACTTAAGAAATTAAATCACCAACTAAGTTAACCGAATGCACTGAAGACATCAAACAAATCCCGATGAGAGAAAATAAAATGAGAGATGAATGAAAATGAAAACAGAACCCTTTTACTAAATGAGAAGAAGAGTGTGCTTGAAATTTATTAAATCTAAAATCAAGATTAAAAAGACTAACTACACTAGTACCATAGTTGATGAGTCTAAAAAAATAAAATAAAAATGACTAAATGTGAACATTGATAAAACATGAAGCGTGAAGATCACAGAGCGGGGGAGCCTCTGCCCTCTCGGACGCGACGCCAGCCTTCTCTGGTCACGGATACCAGGCGGTGCAGCAGAGAAGACGCAGGGAGTGAGGGGTCGTGGACGCGAGCAGAGCTTCGCACACAGCCGCCTCCGCCGTTCCTTCGCATGCAGTTTGTGGTCGGTTGACGCAACACCACCGCACCAAGGGAGCAGCAAGGAGTGCAGCGCGTCCTTCCTCCGGTCACCACCGCACGAACCAGCAGAGGTGGCTCAGCCACGATCAACGCCCGGGGGTGCCGCTAACAGAGCCGCGGTCTCACGAGAACTCCACCGGAGATGGATGGGCGTTGCATGCACCCCACATCAGGAACAGAGGCTTGCCGCGACTGTGAGAGCTGTTGTGACCACTGTGGAGAGCTTTGCCGCTACTGTGAACGCAGCAGCAAAGGAAGCTTCACCATGGATGGACAGCAGCTGCACACCACGCCGAGAACGCCCGCCGCGGTGCTCCACGCGAGGCAGAAGAGGCTCGCCGCGAAGAAAACGCTCCACGTCTCCCGTCGAACTCTTCCTAAGCGCATGCGTCCGGGGGCCACCAGCGAGAGACCTGCGAGAGAAAGCCCCCTGCAGCAAGAGATGGAGGCTCGCTGCGGCAAGGGTCGGACGGAGGAGGAGCTGTGCGGAAGCCCCGAGCAGCAGAGAGAACCGCAAAGACAATGCTGCCGTCCTTCCGTCGAGCTCCTTCTCCAGCACGAGTGTGTCCGGCAACGAACCACCAGCGAGAAACTGCACTTCCGGGACGGGGATCGTCTGCAGGTGTCGCCGACGTCGCCTTCGTGTGCAGAGCAAGGCGGGCGGATGGACGCGGCACCACTTCCCGTCGAGCTCTCCTCAAGCCCAGGCGCACGTCCCGGCACCACCAGAAATACACCAAAAAAAACCCTCCAAAAACTCACCGACCCCCTGCTACGTTCCCTGAACTTCCTATTTATAGGGAGACGCCTTGCCAAGAAATCCACGGAACAACCTCCGTGACCTTCGCCAACGCTGCGAACCACCCGCACACGGATTACACCGCCTCCGATTTTGATGCTAGAAATCATTATCCCACCGGTGTCTCTCACAGCGCCACCCACGGAGCAAACGACTCCTTCTTTGGTTGCAGTTGAAGGAGCCCACGCCACGAACGAACCTCCCGCGTGTGCGGAGTTGATTCACCCGTGTATCTCGTCTCTGAAACCTTCGCCGTGTCCACTTATTCCACCAACTCGTTCACCTACAGCTGTACGTGAAGCCGGCGACTCTTGCAATATTTCCGGCATCCATCATTCTTATCTCATTGCCTACGTAGAGCCCATCAAACCACCAGCTACCAACCATGCATGGTTAGCCACTTTTATCTTTGACCACTAAAGCTGCAGCCACCTTGCTGCCTTGTGCAATCTACATGGCCATCTCCTACGTGATGCCCACCATCATGCATAAACCAGCCACCTATCATTAAAAGAAATGCATATGTGATATATACTGTTGTTAACATAATATATCAATTAATGTAAATCTTTTGCACTCATTATTGTGTACAAATTACTCCCAAATAATTCTTACCATGGCAAATAGAAGGAAGCACTTCATTTCACAGTTAAGGAAGTCTGATGGCAGTTTGACCTCTGAACATGATCAAATGAAAGCAATTGCAGCAGACCACTTTAAACAGGCTTTCACTTCCCAGGAACATTATATTGATGTAAACATCCTTGATTGCATTCCTGCTCTGGTTACATTATCGGATAGTACTTTACTGTATGGTACTCCATCTGCAACAGAGATTCGAGAGGCTGTTTTCCAAATGTCCTCTGATAGTGCACCTGGGCCAGATGGTTTTTCTGGAGCCTTCTACCAGTGTGCTTGGCCCATCATTGCCAGAGACATTGTAGCTGCTATTCAGCATGTCTTCAACACCAAATGTCCTCTCCCTAGAAGCTTCACTTCAGCTCTCATTGCTCTCATCTCCAAAAAAAATAATGCCACAGACATTGCTAACTTTAGACCTATAAGCTTGTGCAATTTCCTCTATAAGATTATTCCAACTATCTTAAATAACAGATTAGCATGCATTCTTCCGAAAATAATATCCAGTCAACAATCAGCCTTTGTAAAGGGGAGAAACATAGTGGAGAACATCGCCTTGGCTCAAGAACTTGTGCAAGAACTCGGAAGAAAAACTAGAGGAAATAATGTGATCTTCAAACTAGACATGGCCAAGGCCTATGATAGACTAGAATGGGACTTCTTGTATGCAGTGCTTAGGAAATTTGGCTTCAGCCTGGAGTTTATATCACTCATTGAAAACATGATCAGCAATTGTTGGTTTTCAGTACTACTTAATGGTGATTCTGCAGGGTTCTTTAAATCTACTAGAGGAATTCGCCAAGGGGACCCCATTGCCCCCTCTCTCTTTATCATTGCAGAAGAAGCTCTTAGCAGATTTTTGCATGATGCTTTCTCCAAAGGTGCAGTGGAATGGTTCATGGGTCCAAGAGGTTGCCCCACCATCTCTCATTTGTTATTTGCAGATGATACATTAATCTTCATAAGAGCCTCTTCAAATTCTGTCAGGAACTTAACTCAAGCTTTACAAACTTATGAGCAGGCATCTGGTCAACTGATCAGTATTGGCAAAAGTGGTTTTTTCCTACACCCGAACGTGAAGGATTCAGTTGCCAAGAAACTACATGACATTACTGGTTATTCCAAGTACTCTTTTCCTCATAAACACTTGGGTTTTCCTTTGACTATTGGCAGGAGGAAAAAGCTACATTTTGCTGGCATCATTTCCTCCATCCATAAGAGGCTTCATGGGTGGTCGGCCAAGTTTCTTTCTCAAGGAGCTAAGCTGTGTTTGATTAAGCATGTCTTGACTACCATTCCCATCTATCATCTAGCTTCATCCCCTCTTCATGTGGGCACACACCAAACTCTGGAAAGGAGCTTTGCAAATTTCTTCTGGGGCTCCACCACACTTGGGAATAAGAGGCATTGGAAGTCCTGGACTTCAATATGCAATCCTATATCACAGGGTGGACTGGGTGTCATGTCCCTTCGACATATGGAGATAGCTTTGAGGGTCAAGATGTTATGGAGAGCTATTCATACTGATTCACTATGGGCAGATTACTTTAGAGGAAAGTATATTTGAGGTAACCATCTCTCTGCTGTTCAGTTCAAAAATATGAAGGGTTTTGCAAGAAAGGCTTGGCTACAGGCTAAAGATTTAATTATTAAGCACAAGCTAATCATCTTGGGTGATGGTATTAACACAAATTTCTGGAATGACATTTGGATTGGGAATCAAACTATAGCCTCCTTCATTCCTACTGATTTGATTCAAAATTCAAGCATTTCAGTCAAAGATTTCTATAATTAGCCTAGCACTGACCTCAGCAATTTGCTTAGCAGATTCCTCCTTGCTAACATCATGTCTGCTATACAGAATACCACTCTATCTCAGGACAGAGATCTAGCTATTTGGAGCTTATCGTCCACAGGTGACTGTACAGTTTTCTCTATTTACAAGAAAGCTCTATCTGTTCAGAACCATTTAAGTCTAAAAATATTGTTACCACCACTAGACCCCGAGAACTCCTTCATTTAGATTTATTTGGTCCCACTAGGACTCACAGTCTTGGAGGAAAACTTTATGTGTTTGTCATTGTAGATGATTACTCGAGATTTACTTGGGTATTATTTTTAACCCATAAGAATGATGCTTTGCAGGAGTTCAAAGATCTTTGTAGGAAGTTACAAAATAAAAAGGGATATCTTATAAAGGCAATTAGGAGTGACCATGGAAAAGGGTTTGATAACCATAACTTTGAGGACTTTTGTAGGAAACAAAGGTTTACACATAATTTTTTAGCACCTCGAACCCCACAACAAAACGGAGTCCTGGAACGAAAGAACAAAATGCTCGTGGAGATGGTGAGAACCATGCTTGTTGAAAATAGCTTACTAAGGTACGTTTGGGCCGAGACGGTAAACACGGCCTGCCGCATTATCAATCAAGCCATGGTAAGACCAATACTCAAGAAAACTCCATATAAGCTATTTAAAGGTAAGAAGCCAAACATTACATATCTTAAGCCTTTTGGTTCATTGTGCTATATCTTGAATAATTCTAAAGATAACTTGGAGAAGTTTGTCGCAAAGAGTGACAAAGGTATATTCCTTGGATATTCATCGTCATCTAGAGCATATCGTGTTTATAACAAGCGCACTCTTGTGCTAAAAGAAAGCCCTCATGTAATCATTGATGAATATACATTAAGGTTGTCTGATAAAGATAATCATTTTCTAGATGTAGGGCATGAAGAGGGAAAAGGAAAGAATGACAAGGAAGAACAAGATGTGGATCGAGCAGAGTCGAGTCAAAAGAATGATGAAGCTCCAGCCCAAGAAGAAAATGAGCAAGAAATGCAAATTGAAGATCTCCCCAAACAATGGACTGTGCTCAAAGATCATCCTCTTGAAAATGTCATTGGGAACGTGGATGATCATGTGACAACACGGGCTTCAATAAGGGAAGTTGAACAATACGATAATCTTGCATTACTTTCTAATATTGAGCCCAAGTTTGTAGATGAAGCGTTAAATGATAATTTCTGGATCTTGACTATGCAGGAGGAATTACATCAATTCCAAAGGAATAAGGTGTGGTTTCTCGTGCCTAGACCTAAGAATCACCCGGTGATAGGAACTAAGTGGGTTTTCCGAAACAAACTTAGTGATCAAGGGGTGGTGATTAGGAATAAAGCACGGCTTGTAGCCCAAGGCTATAGCCAAGAATTAGGAATTGATTTTGATGAATCATTTGCACCCGTGGCAAGGCTTGAGGCAGTTAGAATATTATTAGCCTTTGCATGCTCTAGGAACATAAAACTCTTTCAAATGGACGTTAAAAGTGCCTTTTTGAATGGTGTAGTGAAGGAGGACGTTTATGTTGAGCAGCCACCGGGTTTTGAAGATGAGAACCATCCGGACCATGTATTCAAACTTGACAAAGCATTGTATGGTCTGAAGCAAGCCCCCCGTGCTTGGTATGACAGGTTAAGTACATTTCTTTCAGAAAATGGCTTCAAGAGAGGTAATATCGATCAAACCCTTTTCATAAAGAGTAACAATGAGCACATGCTTATTGTTCAAGTATATGTTGACGACATTATCTTTGGCGCCACTTCTGATTCCTTAAATGATGACTTTGTTGAATTAATGCAGGGGGAGTTTGAGATGAGCTTGATGGGAGAATTAACCTTCTTCTTGGGTTTACAAGTAAAACAACAAAAAGACGGCATCTTCATCAATCAAAGAAAGTACACAAAGGAGCTCATCAAGAAATTCAAATTCGACAACGCAAAGCCACATAAGACGCCAATGTCTACAACAGTGAAATTGTCAAAAGACGAAAAGGATAAGTCTGTTGATCAGAAAGTTTTTAGAGGGATGATTGGCTCTCTATTGTATTTGACTGCTAGTAGGCCGGATATCATGTTTAGCGTTTGCATGTGTGCAAGATTTCAATCTGATCCTAAAAAAAATTTTATGTGTTAGCTATGGCTACTTGTGTTCTCTACTTTTTGGAACCCCACGGGTGAGAAGCCCACACCCCACACCCCACATCCACCCCGCCATGGAGTAGAACCGGCCGCTCCGGGTGCACCGCTCCTGAGATGGGAGCGGGCGAGAAGCCCCACCCGAAGCCCCGGGTGAACCTCCCTCACCGTCCACCGCCGTTGCCACCCGTCACCGCCATCACCTGCCATCTCCGCCATCACCAGCCGCCATCCTTTCCTCTTTCCTCCTGCAAAGGCCGCAACCCCCTCCCACTTCGCCTCCGTCACCACAGCCCTACCCTGCCATCTACACCCAGTTACCCGTCGACCACTGTCCCTTTTCCCCTACCTGTTAACGGCAAGGAGTGCCCCTGCAAACAAGCTCACTGCTGCCAGTTCCGGCTACACTCTGGAGAGCAGGCCGCTCTCACGTGGTCACCACCACTAGGCGCTTCCCCTCCCGGTTCTAGCACCCCACCCCCGCAACTGCCTTGTCCACGCACTGCACGACGCACGCCCGTCCGTGAAGCCAGAACCGAGCCACCACCGGCTCCCCCCCCCCATCCGCCATGCTCCCTACCCAGGCACCCTGCTTGCCTGGAACTCCCAATCCACCCCTCCGTCATCATGCGCCCGGACCTTCACCGCCGTCGTCTACGTCGGATGAGTACCACGCCATACATCCCCGGCCACCCCCCTCACACTGACACTACTCCCTGTAGCACGCAACAGCCCCACTCCCAGCCTCTTCTAAACCTGTTGAACCCCACACATCCCTCTCCCATTATCCAAACCTACGAATCCCTATCCCATTCCATGCAGCAAGCCAGCAGATGCTCCCTTCTCCACCAACTCCTCTCCCTGCTCCCACCCTTGGCCGCACCCTTCCTCCATCTCCCCTCCAATGGCCAGACCGCACCCCACGCCCTCCAGCACTGTGAAGCCCACCAGTCACCCTCCCCTCCATCACCACCATTAAATCCTACAAAACCCTCTCAGTACTGCCCTCGGTGAAGAAAATTCCAAACAGAGCATCGTCGGCTTTGCAGTCTTGTCTGCAGCTTTGTGAAGCAAATAGTGAGAAGCGAACGAGCCCTTGTCTGTTGCCATGCTCCCAGTGGACCACCCACTGTGCCCTCTCCTCGGTGGGTAGCTGCTGCATCAATTCGGTCGGCCACGGTGGGAAAGGTTCAAAACAGGGGCACCGTAGTCCCTCGCCGTTACCCCGCCTGTCACCCAAGGTGCGACAGCCACCCCGGAACCCCGCCTCCCCAGCCGCACACCACCGTGCCACCCCGCTCGCAATTGCCCCCCCCTCCACACAGCATGCCACATGCCACCACTAGTCCCCACTCCACCCACGAACCCCTGCCGCTCTGAGCACACAGTCCGCCACCGCTGGCTCGCCGTTTGCACTGTCTGTCGCCTCCCACCGAGGCCGTCACCGTCTTCGCCATCTTCACCGACTATCCGCGGTGGGCTGAGCCCCATGCCTGAGAACTACTTTGGTAGCCTCATCCAGGCCATCTGCTTGGCAACGACCAAGGGGTCCCCCTGGCAAACCACCCCTCCCCAAGTTCGCCGTGGGACTCCTGCGACAGGCGATCGACGGGCACGACCACAAGTCCCTCGACGCATGGCTGGACGGGTACGAGGTCGCGCTGAAGCTGTTCTACTTCCGGGACGATACCAGCTAGCACCGACAACGGCCTGCTCGCGTCTCCTCTTTCCCTGCTCGCCACTGCCCAGCCGGTCCTCGCCAGCGGCATCCCTCTCCGCGCCCGGACCCGTCGCGGCTCCACCGCCGCCGAGCACGCCAATGGCCCGAGCACGCCGCGTCCCACCGGTGGGTCCGAGCCCGGAGGTCGCTCTCCACCACGTCGCGGCCTGGTCGGCTACCTACTCGGGTCGTCTCCCCACCCTCCGGCACTAGAGGCAGGAATGAGACAGGGGCACCGTAAACCCCCACCACCTGCCACCACATCACCACATTATCATTATCTCCCCATAACATAATAACATCTCCCTCCACCCTATCCAACATCCCAACAACATCTCTCTTTCTAACGCATTAACCCGACCATCTCATCTCAATCTCCATCCCTGGATTTTCCGCCGTTTACACCTTCTGGCGATCCCTCGTCATTAACTTCCAACATCAACATCTTCTTCTCTCCCTCTCCTTCTGTTCTCCCTTTTTCGCCGTCTACAGAAGGCGATGGACTCACTCAGGCAAGCTCACTCGCGTAGCGCTCACTATTTCCCGTAGGCAAGTCGACGATGGTGGAGAGGGTCCGAGGTGGGACCTTGTCGCTCCGGGGGTTTGGCTTAGCTCGGGCTGAAGCCCTAAGGGGCTGGAATACCCAACTCCGTGGGTGGCCAGCACGCCGAGGGCGTAGATAATGGGGTATCTCTCGAACTCTCTCCATAGTGGACACTCAATTTGATGGAATTTGAGATCGGGTACTCTCCTCACCGTCCAACGGCACTAGAAGTGATAATAAACCAGCAAGAACAAACCATCAAAGGAAGGGACCCGAGGCACACCTGATAGGTGTTAAGACACAAATCCTGACCAGAGATGAGGGCGAGCGGGGAAGCATGGGTACACACCCACACCCTGCACCATGGTCACTTTGACTTGAAACTTAGGACCATTACACCACTACGCCTCATGTAGGAGGGGGATCGTGGGGTGGAGAACTTAATTTTACAAATAAATACTACCTCTACGTAGGGAGGGGCGGTCAACCAATCAGGCGGGGAGGGGAATAGGCCGAGACCGATCTGGCCCGGTGCCGGTTCTACTGGGACAGCAAGCCAAAGATGGAGCCACCATAGGCACTTCCAGGAGCTTCAGGAGGCAGGGCTGGGCCCCAATTAACTGGGGACGAGGTAGCAGGTTGTAGCAGGGGTCGTGGGCCATCTGGTGGTTGGGGTAGGGCACTGCAGGACTGACATCTCGACCCATTTCGATGCTGTCTGAACTAGATCTGCCTGACTAGGAGTCAATGCTGGGATGGTCATGATCTTCTCCAGCCGCTGTTGATGGTCAGGCCAGAGCCAAAACATCCTGGATGGATCCAGGAGTGCGCCAAAGAATTTGGGGGCCAATCGGGGACCGAGTGAGGTCGTGGCAGCTCTGAGAACAGGGGCAGACTAGTGTAGTCCTGTCTGATCTAGAACTACAGACACATGAAGAAACTACCACCATGAGCTCCTCCGTGCTCCGATGAAGGCGAGACTGGTGTCGATGTGATTGTGGGAGGTTCTTCTTCGCACAGGAATTGACGGGACTCCCAGAAGAGGTCAGAGTAGATGGTGGTGAACAGAATAGCTGGACAAGGTCCAATAAGGTTCTGGCGAGTACTGTCGGCGTAGGCTGGGGAAGATGATCAGAACGGAGTGCTCCAGTGGGTGAATGACTTCATGCTTCCTGGGATGAGAATGGGACTTGATGAGGTTATCCTCCTTCGATGGGCGCGCCAGGAACCTCACCGAGCAGGTCGTGGAAGCCTTTGTAAGTAGCCTCTAGCAATCTGCAGGAGACAGTCAGCGTAGTCTAACTAGAACAGCTCCTCCGGGCAGCATAGACGTCGAATGGAGGTGGGAGAGCCATTGTTGGAAAGCTAGCTCCGAGTAGAAGTTGGTGCTACAGGGCTGGTTGCCAAGATCTACTTGGAGGAGGTAGGGGAGTCACTGTAACTGGATGGGGTATCCTGCTATTGTGTCTGCCTGGGTGGTAGAGGAAGTGGAGGATGGGAATGGGGTTGAGGAGAGGGGGGAAATGGGCTGGGATGGGGCTAAGTGAAGCTTGGCTGGGAAGGGGACCTGGGAAAGGTCAAACCAGGGTAAGGGAGGGGGTGGATGAGCTACTGGGGGGTGAAACTTGCAGAGGGAGGGTAGGGTGCGGCCAGGGGGTGGACAGGGAGGGTGAGGGAAGCAGGCTAGTGGAGGGAATTGGGTAGGTTGAGAGACGCCTCCCCCTGGAGGAACGCTACGGAGGTCAGCCGCCCGGCTTTCCTTTAGCGTGCGAGTGCTGGCCGCACTTGGTCATCGTCTTAGGTTAGGGTCATTCGTCCACCTTGTTCCGCATCAGGATGCGCTGAGTGTGCTACCACAGTTGTTGTCAGGGAAACCGCTTGCACCTTTGCCCATGGTGGTGTCAGCCTATACTGTGGGGCTGGTCGGGTCCTCTTGTGTGGGACCCTCAGGTATGTGACTGAGCCCTTAACCATTTGTAGTGGGCTTTCTGGTTTGCCCGTTAATGCTAAGCCTCTTTGGTGTTGGTTGCAGATACTTTTTCCCCTCTAGAGGAAGGTGAGCTTCCCCATGACACGACTAGAGCAGCGAAAGGTGAGCCTACCACCACGGCTTTGACCGGGGGCGACAAAGAGATCGTCGACATCGAGGGGGTTTTTGAAGGGGGTGCCCCTGCTGGTGAGTTTCTTGTCTGACACCCTTGACCATAGAGTCGTCTCTACATGAGGCTAAATTGTGTAGTGATCATGTTTGGCTTGCTGATCTGTAGGGGCCTCTGGTTCAACCACTTCTGGGAGCTCATTGAAGGCTTCGTCCGGCCCTTCGAGCAATGGCAGTGCGGCCATGAGGATGGAGGAGAGTTCGAGCTCGAGCTCGAGCCCCTCTTCTTCTGAGGCCTCTTCCACTGAGGAGGCTGAGATAGAGGCTACTTCCAGAGGCACGCGGGGCCTCTCCCCTTCCCTACTTAGCCTTTGCTCAAGCTTTACGACAGGGTGCTAATGCTTCTGTGTTATGAACAGGACTAGAGTCGGAAGGGGACCACATGTCGGCTCCTGGCGGGAGTGGTCGGGAGGAGCCTCCTGTCCCACCCGTGGCTGCTAGAGATGACCAGGTCATGGAGGAGTCATTGCCTTCTCCGACCCCGGCGAGTGACACTGCAAGTGTGGAGGAGAGGTTGCCTTCCCCGACCCCGGTGGGAGACATCACAGGCGTGGTAGGAGCCACACTGGGTGAGAGCTGGGACTTTTTCTCAGGTTTTCCACCTTATTTATCGCGGGGAGTTTTGCATATGTTGCTTATTTCCCCTTGTGTTTGCTAGGATTGTACAGGCTCCACTGGTGTGCTAGCCAAGGTGGGTGACTCTTCCCTGAGCGTGGGGATCGAGTGGCCTACGTATGCTTGCCCGTTAGAGCCATTGCTGGATGCGAGCGTGGGTGCCGCCTTGCTCCAATGAGCCCGGGGCTACCTGCGAGGTGACCCTCTACCTTCTCCCAAGGAGCTTAGGCAGCGACTGAGGGAGTGTACCTAGGGCTACCACACCCTCGGCTTCCCTTGGGAGCGTTGGATGTCTGGTTTAGCTAGGATCTGGGCAGAGTACCTGCGGCTTCTGGAGGCTTAGGAGCAGAGGGCTCAGCAGCTAGTGGCCATCCGAGAGGCACAAGAGTAGCGGACCCTACTTGTGTTAGCCATAGCGAAGCAGAGGGGCCATGCTAAGGCAACAGTGTTGCTTTCCCAAGACCACACCAAGCACTTGGGTGAGGCGGAGAGCCGGGTTGAAGCCTTGGAGGAGCAGTTGCGAGCGTCGGAGCATGCTAGGGCTGAGTGGCAGGCTGTCGAGACTATGATCGAGGCTAGTGTTCAACTCTTGTCGACCTTGGAGGTGGAGCTTGTAGCTGCTGAGTCTCGTCTGGCGGCACTGAAGGGGAGCGAGCCTGGGATTTGATTATACTACCCCCTTTTGCCCCATTTTTTTGTGGTGTCATCTGGATTGTATGCATTTTGTTACCCCAAGGGCATGTCTTGGGCTCCTTTATAGAGTATTAATGACAACTTGTCAGACTTTTGTTATTTACTAAGTTGTCTCACTTTTCTTCTTGTGGAACAGTGTTGCGTGTGTGGACTGGTGACCACTTACTGTTAGTCGTGCTTGATTCTTCTATTGTGTGCTGGTACAGGGGGCAGAGGGCTGGGCTTACCTGAACATAATGAGAAATGAGCACAAAAAGTCCAAATGATAAAATGCCCTAAATGGGCCAATCTTTATGGCGCCGAGTGGCCATTGAAGAAGCCCAGTTACATCAGTGTGGCGCGCCGAGAATGATGCCTCGCAAGGAAGCGCGCCGAAATCACTCAAGCCGAGAAGGTTGGGTTGCTCTGCTTATAAAGGCCCTTCCAACTCCACACAAGAGAAAAAAAAAAAACGAATCAGACATCAGAAGAATAGAACACATCCCACACCTGAGAACACAAGAGAGAAGAGACCGAGATAGAGGAAGAGATCGAAGAGGCCAGAGAAGATCAAGAGGTGGGCATTGGGGAGGGAGTGGAGTCAATGCTCCGCCCTCCCCCCCCCCATCCATTCTTATTCCTTTCTGATGTTTATTTTGCTTTCGAGATAGATGTATTCTTTGATTTCCAATTTATGAGGAATAATTCTAGCTCTCTCGACCCCCATGTATGTTTCTATTTTACTATTCTTCTCCTGTAAATGATGCCAGCAGTACGCTGATGAATACATTGCCGTTGTTAGCGTTATTTTGAGAATGGTTGAAATGAGAAGTGATCATCCCCACCTTTCGTGCCCTCTGTACATCCGTGCATGTGATCGTGCTTGAATCAACCATTCTCCACCGAGTTTTGGTCGTTGTCCATCACCTGTTTCATTCTAGAGTTTGAAGTTCGTTCCCGGAGCCGGAGACAGGCCATCTCCTGGCTTCTGGAACGACTAACAGCTCATTCTGCAGCTATGGGTGGCACACCCACGATGCCGGGTTTCCCTACTCCGATAATGTAACAATTGCATCTGTTTCCAGACACCATCAAAGTTTCCCCTGGGGCCAGAGACATTAATCTCTTGGTCCCCGGGGGTGAAGACGATTATATTGTATCAGAGCTCCGGGACTGAACTGTGATGGCCGGATCTCCCTCAACCTGGATCCCCTACATTAATCCCCTAATCCACGATGCCCCTTCGATGACCCATCAGGTTATACTGTGAACCTTCCATCAGAATTTACATTTTAATCCCAAAATCCCTGTAACAGTTTATTGTTTCCACTCAAAACAGAGCCCCGTTTCCTTAGAACAGAGCCCTTTTTCAAAGAAACCATTAACCTTCTCGGCGCTGAAACCTCCCGAGGTCATGAACAGTTCTCGGCGCGAGGCTTTTCGCGCCGGGAACCTCCCGGCGCCGAAAACCCATCTCCATAAACCAGCAACCTTCCCGGCGCACCACCCTTCTCGGCCAAGTAACCTTCCCGGCGCGCCCACCAAATCCAACCTTCCCGGCGCAAGACCTTCCCGGCGCGCCCAAACCTTCCCGGCACGGGGGTTGGCGCGCCGAGAACCTGCCTCTTGCGCCGAGAACCTCCCGTGCCGAGAAGTTACTTGTAAGCCGAGAACCCCCCCCTTTCCAGCCAACCTTCCCGGCGTGCCAACCCAATCTCCATAAACCAATTGACCTTCCCGGCTCGAAGAACATCCATCCATGAAGACCTTCCCGGCACGCTACCTTCTCGGCACGAAGGGTAGCAAGCCGAGAACCCCCTTCCCGGCGCGAAGAACAACCAGGCAACCTTCCCGGCGCGCCACCTTCTCGGCACGAAGGATACCAAGCCGAGAACCCCCCTTGAGCCGAGAACCCCCTTGAGCCGAGAACCCCCTTGAGCCGAGAACCCTCTTGAGCCGAGAACCCCCTTGAGCCGAGAACCCTCTTGAGCCGAGAACCCCCTTGAGCCGAGAACCTCCCATGCCGAGAACCTCCCATGCCGAGAACCCCGACGAGCCGTGGGTCCTGCCACCGCATGTTCTTTCACGGTTCCTTAAAGGTGGTATAAATAAATCGCTGAACAGCGAACATTGTCCCACCGGTCCTCGTACTTCTGGCTCTTGGGCTCTGATATGCCCATTTATTACGGACTCCTTCCCGGCATTCCGTGGACGGTTTCCTTTATACCCTTGGCATATTCCGGATTTTTCATTTCCTTTATTTCCATTCCTATAAAAACCCACCGAGAGTAACTTCCCACAGTGGTCCCTTTATTTCTATTCCTGTCAAAACCTGTGGAGAGTAACTTCAAGCAGCGGTTCCTTTATTTCCATTCCTTTTCAAACTCGTAGAGAGTAACTTCCCGCAGCGGTCTCTTATGGCGTAATCTCGCATATTTCCTTTCTATTAAAACCCACGGAGAGCAATCTCCCGCCATGATCTTTTCCTTATCCGCGCTTTGATTCTCCTTCCTTTCCCATGAAGTCGTTCACACCAACACTCTGCTCTAGCCCTAGAATCATTTGACAAGGGGAAGGCTCCTCTCTCCCCATCTCCATGGGTCAATCCTTCTCAGCCCATTCCTTTCGCTCCAAAAGTCCTCTTCAGCCCAAGTGAGTATAATCAACCTAGGCCGACCCACTCTACTCTGCCTTCAATTGTTATTCTTCAGCCCACTATCCTCAATATGGGCCACCTTCAATATAGGCCGCCTTCTTATTCTTCAAATCCACATCTTGGGCCTATGCATAATGTGCAACCCACCCCTTCCCGGGAACAAGAGTTATTTAACAAATGGGCTGCCATGTAGCGACAAATTGACCACTTAGGAAAGCTAGTCAGCCCACAATCTCTCATCGATGTTCCCATCCTCAATTTCCAAAATATCCGGATCCCACATCAATCCGAGCTTCCATCTTATCGTAATTATGACAAGTCTGACAATTCATATATTCATGTGAGGAATTTCTTATATGAATCGACGCAATACCAATATGATGATCGCCTTATGGTATATCTCTTTTGTTGATCATTAGAGGGGGTTGCTTTGGAATGATTTTATTCCTTGCCATTGGAAGATGATGAACACTTTAAGGTGGTTAAGGATAAATTTATCCAAAGGTTTCAAGACCAGGTTGGCCTAGAGTATTCATTCACTGATCTCGTCATGGAGAAGATAAAGCCGAACGAGGATTTTGCCACTTATGCCGACCGCTGGAGGCAGATGGCCGCATGAGTGCCAGGTCACCTTCCAGAGGAAGACAAGGTCAAGTTGTTGATTTCTAACGCCACGCCTACATTCAAGAACATCTTGGCCATGAACGACATTTCCAACATGCACCAACTTTACAACCAAGTGTGATTTATTCAAACCCAATTCAAGGACTCCCCTATTCAAGCCATGTTTGAGGCCCAAAAGCCCAAATATAATAGAAAATCCCAAGGCCCGGTCACCGAAGGAGTCTAGACCAACGAGCAAGTGCAAGCTATTAGTTTTCCTCCCAACAACTGCTTTCCCGTGCCATAAACCCATAGACACGCCAAAATTGACGCTATGATGAGTAAATCTCATGTTGCTACGTGATGCCCCAAAGCGGATTTCAATATTGGCTTGATATGAAGTTTTTCTAATTTATTTGATAATTTTACATGATGGATTGTGATTAGCGCCTGGTATCAGGGCATTATTTAATTGACGACGTGAGGGATGTCACTTTTTCATTAATAAACGACTGTCAGCACAGTCGTTATTTCCTGGTTATTATGAATTATGGTTAAAATGAAATTCGAAGAATTGACGATAGCTTCTGAGGCGCTTATTACTTAACGGCATATGATACATGCATCATTTGATTTTTTTTATATGGAAAGTCGATTATTTCTATAAATGAACCCAAGAATTAACGACTGAAGTGAAAGTCGTCATTTTAAATAGCGACCCCCTTCATGTCATCATTTAGGTTTCCATCTCCGTTTCATCTGCTACCTTCCCGAGAAGAATCCTTCCTTATTTTAACACTGTGATCGATTGGGGAAGGGAAGCCCTACTGGTTGATGGCTACCCATGTTTTGATCCTATTAGAACAAGGATCTTTGGTCCTATAAATACCCCATAGCTTCCTCTGCGTGCGGAGAGAAGAGAATACACAGATTCTAGAGAGAATACAGAGAAAACGCAGAGAGCTTTTTTCTGTGAGTTTAAACGTAGAGTTGAGGTTAACTATGAAATATGCATAATTGCCTAATTATATGCTCATAAAATGTTGTGTATGCAATGAATTATCATAGAAAATAAACGCTTATCAAGCCCCCCTTCGACCGTGCCTCTCTCTCCCACGACAGACCGTCATCTTCCATCTCTCTCTCTCCCACCCCATGCACATAGCCCACCTCTGGCATCTCTTCTCTCCAACCAGCACATCCACGACTGCACCGACACAGTCCTGCTAACCCACGTCACCGCTCCCTCTCTCTCTACCCCAAACACTCACACACCCCTCTCCCGGCTGCTCCTTTCTCTCTTTAACTAACTCCACACACCTGCCACCGACCGGGCTCCCACTTCTCTCCATAACCTCCTCCCGCCATCCGCTCCTTCTCTCTTGTCCACGACTCTCTCCCATACCACCGCGGCAATCCTACCGGCCATCTCACACATCCCTCTCCCCTTCACACACCGCTCACACACACATACCAGTCGCCCCACCTCTCTCTTCTGTAAACACCGCTGCCCCCCCTCGCTCTCCCTCTCTCTTTCAATGTCTCCCCTTCCCTTACCTCCCGTCATCGCGCGCGTGCCACCCACACCTCCCCTCTCTCCCTCGGCTCTTCCACCTCCCGTCGCACCACTCTTCTCTCCACCGTCAGACCTCTCTCTACCTCCCTTTCTATCTAACCACCTCCCTGCTCTCTCCCCACACCCACGCACTACACCGCCACGGTGCCTCTGCTTAAAACATGTGCACTGGCGGCCCTCTTTGCACCGGCTCCGCACACACCACCCCCTCTCACATCACCGCGAGCCGCACATCTCTCTCACGCACCCGTCGCCTATCCGCCTGCAACACCGCACCTCCCACTTTCTCTCCCTCTGGTTGGCGCATAGAACGGCCCGACATCCCTTCTGTCCCTCTCTCTTTCTCTCTCCAAACACACAACTCTCGGCCCTCTCACCCTATCCCCTCTCACTCCCGTCACCCAGCTACAGAACATCCCCGCGCACAGACCACCCACGCACGTCGACCTCCCCATGCACACCCACGCACACACTCGCCCATGAGCTCCCTTCACCACGTCGCCGCTCTCTCTCTCTCTCTCTCTCTAACCTATACACATGTAGCTGACATTTCCCTGAGCCGCGGCCTCTCTTCCCCCTCACTCTCCCCACAACCTCTCCCACCGGAGGCCCTCCATCTCTCTCCTCCCTCTGCTACTCTCCCACACACACACGCACCCCCTCACTGGCCACTCGCCCTCTCTCTAGCCCCTCATTGGCCTCCCGTGATCGCAACCCAGCCGCGGACCACCCCTGCCGCCATGTCTCACCCCCCTCACCCGTCTCTTACTCTCTCTCTCCATCTCGCTCTTCCCTCTCTCTCTCTATTACCAACACATGCACACACGTGATTTTTTTTATATATAGTCTTATTATCATTAAACCCTCATTCCTGTCCCCATTTCTATCTTTTCCCCTCTCTATCTTTATTTTTTGTTGTTCGGCCCTTATCCCCACCCCTCTCTATTTTCTATCTTTCCTCTTCACTTATATCGTCCTTCCAAAAGATCCCTAAAAAAAGAGTACTCTCTCTCACTCTCTCTCTACCTTCTCTCTTATGGGGAGGCCCCCACACTACGCACACGGTGCCTGAGAGAAAGGGAGAACCCAGCCCAACCAATTCTTGAAGCCGTGAAAGTTCTGCCGAATTTCTGGGTGTTTGTACATACAAGAGACGGCCGTTCCGACATGCCGTCTGCTAATGCCATGCTCAAGCTATTGAAGATCCCACCGAAACTCTCCACCGGTGTCACCAATAAGTGTTTTCTCACCCCCTCTTTCTTTCTCGTTTATTCATGTAGTTTTTGCATGCATCATCTACCTTTATTTGTAATCATCTTCTAAGTGCAACTCTTGCACACATTTTCATTCATCATATCATTTTCTTACCCTTTGTGACTAAAAGGGATTTCAAACAACAGAATCCAGCTAAAAAGTAGGGCAGAGCCCATCAAACTCTCAGAGATAATACTCCAAAGAGTCCATATAAACAAACATAAGCTTCTGAGGATCACTATTGGGAGAGAAATCATGAAACAAGGACTCTAATATCGCCACAGTGTAGCAGAGAAAGAATTGTTTGAGCAGGACTATCTATCACCGCAAATAGCCGTGCGATAGACCGCAAGGGAGGACAAACAGTCTAATTATGGACCTCATGCGTCAGCTGTCCAGTAAAGGATAAAACCAACGGGAGAAAACGTCCTGATAAGGATTCTGCTACTGCCAGACGGTCTAAAAATAAACTGCTAGAGCGCTAGTAACGGCCGCACGATAGACCACATGGGCTAAAGGATAAGATTTACAAGAAAGATATTTAAATTAGGACTCTGTCGGCACCAAATGGCCTAGAATAAGACTGCCGACCAGACCCAGATGGCTATAAGATAGACCGCAAGGGGCAAGGTGGTGACAAAAAGAAAGGAAAGCCCATTAAACTTTGAGCGACGGAGAAGACAAGAAGCGTGACCCAACCAGGGAGAGTGACCCATAAAATAAGCCACAAAACTGACCAACATGGCCCAATAAACAATGAATAACTTGGGACATCATAAGGGAGAATAAGGGGATGATTCAACTCATTGGTCATAAAATGGGTGTCAACACTAGGGTGACGCTTCTGAGACTTCTTCTTCTCGTGCCCGCCCCAAGAAAGAGAGGAAGCATGTGAGGATGAGGATGTGGTTATAGTTCTTCTTCAGAGGCGACCAGAAGTATAAGGATTTTGCTTCCGTGGCCGCGATCCCGAGCAAGTCAGTGAAGCATGCTTGTTGAAAGACTTGTTTGGCACCATCTTTGCAGCAAGGATGACGGGGGTGTCCAATCCTTCTGGAGTAGATGCCATCACCCACTGCGCAACATATCTGACTTCCTGGTTGTGTGAATTGGCCCTTCCCTAGGGCGATGAGACTATGATTCATGCCGTGGCCATATACCCGGCATGTCTCATGGCCTGGGGAGAGAAGTTATCCATCTACCCGGTCACATTATGTCTGATATATAAGATGCTGGGAGATCTTCATCATTCATGTCTCCCGAGAAATCGGCAGACCATCAGTCCACTTCACTTTTTCAACGCTTGGGTGTGCACTTTGTTCCCTGAGTTTGCCCCCTGCTCGTTGTTATCATCAAATTTATTTTCGAGGATGCTGGAGTATGCTAGTACAGAACCGAACCAGCCCACGGATCAGCTTTTCTCTATCAGGGGGTAGTTGACGAAGGTTCCGCTAAACGCTCCCAGTGCACTACAATTTTGGAGTTTGGCCACACACTCCAGTCTGCTGGTGAATTGTTTGCAAGAGTGCAAATTTAGAGTAGTGGAAGACCACCCATCTGATTTCTGGCGCAACCTACATGCGGCCTTCTTTGGAGGTGAATTTAGTGCACTGGGTTCTGTCTATCTGACCTAGCATCCTCATCTTTCGGATAGGAGGGACCACCTTCTTGGAACCCTACTACCCTTTCTGTTTTGGTAGAAATTTTGGCTATGACCAGCACATTACTCCATCTTCAGCATAGTTTTCCCTAGAAAGTTAGGTAACGTCAGGGGCAGCGTCAATTGAGGAGGCTCGCACCTGGTGTGATTATTTTCATCGCCGAGAGGCTGCTACATTTAGGGTGCCTCCTCCTGCAATATTTCCCCATGTGACGCTGGGGTATATTCAATGGTGGAATTCTCGCACTGGCTTCTTTCGAACCTCTAGGAATGACTACTGGGATATAATAGAGAGGAAGTTCTTGAGTGCTCAGCCTTCTCTAGTGCTCGAGATTGATCTGACCCATCTAAGGAATGGCGAAGCATGGAAGACGGCGAAGCATAGCACCCCAAGACCATAACCAGAGCTTCCCACCATCAACAAAGATGATTTTCTAAAGACTCTTCATGGGTTGTGCCGCGTGGGGAGTGGCAGACTAACTAGCTCTTGGAGGCCGGCTAGCAACAGCTAATCTTGGACTCCAACGGCTAGTCAGGATTATTCTGGGCCTGATCTGGCTGATCCCTGTTAAGAATCAGGGTTCAGCAGATCAGGCACGTGTTGATATGTGCAGAATCTGATTGGATTGGCCAATCCAATCCAATTCTTCCACCCATGGTCACTAGGTACATAAAATGATGTTCATTATAGTAAGAACAATTTAAGCCTAATCACTTTGAAGTTAACAATAAAATTGCAAATTAGGTAACTAGGATCATAGTTATCAAGGCAGCAAGGCGACCCAAGGTGTACTTGGGGTCCCAGTGCACGTAAGTGCTTAGGCGCTTGCCTAAGCGGTGCCTAGGCGCCAAGTCCATAGGAACCAGCCAGCAAGAAATGCATATAAAACTTTCTATGCAAAAATTCATCATGATCATTAAAAACATACGAAACGACACTAATATGACATATAAATCGAAAGTAGTAGGAAGTGACATTGCAATAAAGAACCTAAATTAAATATGAGATAGAAATAATCACCATTGTCACAAACACATTGCCAGAAAGTACCAAAAACATCATCATTTATCACAAACAAGCATATCATTTGACAGCAAACAAACATCACACACACACACACGCGTCGAGCATTAAATACAACAGTAACAAAGACAATAAAACTACTAAAGTTAAGGTCTTGTGTGTGTCTGAATTTGTGTGTGGATGGTGTGTATATGTGAAAGAGCAAAGGGCCTATTGCAGCGGTGGCCCTGTTGAAGTAGTGTGTGGAGTCTGATCTACCTTCGACCTGGCCTTAGCAACTATGATTTTGTAGGCCCAACTGGACACAACTGCACCTAGTTCCGGGCACCTTGACAACTATGACCATAATAATGATGTTATGCATATGAAACACACAAAATAAGGACCAAGAAGATGCATACATTAGAGGGAGATAGAGAGGGAGGATACAAATTCATCATCATAGTTGTTAAAACGTTATCCCATTTGTTTGGATTCGGGTACATGTATCCTGTCATACAATTTTATTCAATTCAATGCCATGTTCATAGCTATACCTAGTAAGGCCATGCAACTTCTCAGTATGTCAAACTATCTCATTTTAGGCCTTCCTCGAGCCGTCTTGCTGTCATCCACTTGAATTTAGTTGCACCTTAACAGCTAGATTCAGACAAGTTACAACCTTAATTAACCACGAAGAGGAAGTAACAACAAACTAGACAACCATTAGTAAGTAACAGAAAAAAATATACCACAAATGCTAAGTAAAATATTAAGTTTGGCATCATAATGATAACTCTTGAAGGAACACAAACCTCCCACCAACTGATGTTCAAGGGGAAGTCAGAATTTGTTTTATTTATGAAATAGAAAATGAAGAAAAACACTGGCTCTGCATCGTTGGGCCTTGGAGTGAGAAGTCTAAAATGAAAACATGCTTTCAGAAGACAACTACCATAGTATGTAAAAATGTAAAACATGATTTGCTGATAGACTGGCAGATGCTCTGTTGGCACGCAAAGGTCACCTCAAGAAGTGAGGCAGTATATTCAACACCCACCTTCAACAACCCAGGGGAAATCTAGATGCTGGGCATGTGGTTCATAGGTTAACATGCATGGAATTCACCTTGGCCTAAGTTTGGCAGGTTATTTCTGAGAGCCCATCACCTTGGCAGGTGGGCCTGGACCAAGCTCGGCCGTGGGCTATGTCCATTAAGAAAAGGCACGCCCAAGCTCAGTGCTAGCCTATTTTCAGTTGGGCTTTCAGGCTTGATGTGGGCTTAATATTATGTTTAATAGGCTATTGGATGTTGATCAATTGGATACATTTGATATGTAGAACATATTATAGTTTTGTGTATATTATTTCGTGGATTCTATCACATTTGTGGGGAGCCTACAGCACATAGGATCCTACTCACAACCTTCATCCATATCTCCTGAGAGTATGAGCAGCCTGTGAAAAGGGTATCAATGTTCCCTGGAGAGTCGCCCTTTTAAATGTGACTTCCACTTCCAGTTACAGGCTACCTCAACTAATTGAAATTGGATAACAATGGCAGAGTGCCCATTTAATTGGACCTCGTTGGAGCTTTATTATCAAAACCCAAGATTTGATTGGACTCTGAGCTGTAGATGGAAGCAGAGTCATTAACTCAGGAAAGCCAGAAGATGGTAGTAGCAAGTGCAGTCTTACCCTTTGTAAATTCTAGCTTCTTGTGATGTTTCTTGTGAGAATATCTGTAGCCTTTGCGTTCATGTACAACCTTTTAATAAAACAATTTGCAGGACAGGTGCTGCGCTTGTTTTGGGTGGATGGACGTTCGATAGATCCCTACATTCCTCTCTTCAATGGATCCTCGCAGCTCGTGGAACTCGCATGCAGAGGGAGCTGGCAAAGATGTAAGCACTAACGCAATAATGTAGGATTGGTATCATCGTTTGGTGCAGTTGTCTAATGAGAAAAAAAAGTAATGTTGCTTCTGATCATCTTAGATACATGACCTAATAGACCATCCATGATTTGGTAGAAATAGTGCTGACCGCTTGAAACTTCGTTGCAGTGTCATGACCAAGAATTTACAAAATCCTTCGTCAGCTGTTAGCAAGATCTTTTATCCAGAGCATGTTTATGATGATTCAACTCAAGAGAAACCCTTGATAAGATGGCGGGTGAGGAACTTGTATGAAGACAACGTTGTCGTTGCTGATTCACCTAAAGATTCTCCTCCCTCTTCCAAAGATCTTCCCTCTGATTCAGAACCAAGTGAACACACCGTAAGTGAGCGGATCATTTGTAGCATGGGTGAACAGCAAGATGTTGGGATAATAGTGCTCATGGAAAGTTTTTGAATATCTGAAACATTGGACTAGCAAGCAACTTCTTGTTTCTTTTCTTGATATTGTTAAAAGACCTCCCAGTCCATACCGGGACCATGTAGCTTGTTCATGTCAACTCACCATTTTCCTTGTGGTTTCTTATTTCCAGTGGAAGACAAGTGGAGATACCATTGCAGGCCTCGGAGATTTAATCACTGATCCACTAGACTGCATCCTTGGTTACCCAGAAACTGGTGGGGAGGCTCCTGGCAATGCTGGCGTAGTGAGCAGAAGAGAACTAGGAGCCCACAGGAGGCGGCAGCGGCGACGGCGTCGACGGCACGAGAAGAATTACCGTGACCAATCGAGTCCTGAAATTCTCACCGTATGATTGCAGGGTTGCATGTTTTAATCCATACAACCTGAAATTGGGGAGCATCGTCAAGGATTTGTCACTTTTTTTTTTCTTGTATTGAAGAACATCGTGGTACACCGTCCATGGGTAACAACTGGAGTTTGTGACCAAGAAACCTTACCTTCCCTTTATATGAAGTTACAATCTGACATTGTTGGTACTTGGAAACTTTTTAGATGGTGGAATTCGCATGCTGGAAGTGTAGGTTCCATTTGGGAACCAAATATCTGACTACTCAGACATGAATCCAGTTTCTTCTGCTTTATTTATAGCCTTAGTTATGTAAAGTGTCTTGTAACACTCTGTCATTTTCCTTTTGGTACATGAAGTCTTCTATGGTTTGGCAAAATCCTTCACTTATTTATTTTATTGAAATGATGCAAAACCCAAGAAAAAGGAAATTCAAATGTTTGTCTTCTTTCTGGACTGACCAATATTACCATATGATGGGTCAAATCACACATGCGCCACAATAAGAAATACCCTCACCTGTATGCCATTTTTTCAAAGTTTGATGTATAAATTCCCCACCTAGTGTTTTCACATGAGCTGCCTTCTAAATAAACCTGGACATTTCTTTTTAACTGGATAAGCAGTTGATTTAATGTCCTCTTAATTCCTTTCTAAGGAAGAACAAATCACCTCTCTCCCCATTTGACCTAGTATATTGGCAAAACTTCTCAATATTGGGACACTTTGATAATGGAATAAGGTGGGTTAAGATGAGCTTGTTGTGCTAGGTAGGGGGGCAGCTTACAGTGGCTAGGTGGTTTGCTTTTCCCTTTCGTTTTGCTCTCGAGGCAAAGTGATGTCTGTTGTTTGTTGTATTTGGAAATTGTGTGGGAGCACTATCCTCATACTTGTACATTCTTATTTTTATTTTACATAAATGGTGGCACTATCCACTTTCAAAAAAAAGAGGATTTAGCATATTTTTATGATAGGCTGTTAAATTAGTGTCAAAAGAGTTTGATATTCCTAGTTTAGCATTTTCCTTTCAGCTTTGAAATCAAGCTTCGTGTTCCACATACATTTCTTCTTAAGATATTAATCTTACCATATCTCTCTGGTTCAAATTTCATTTTTCCAATTCTAATGATGATCAAACTCATAGCCCCAGTTTCCATCCATAGACTGGAAAATTAGAATCAAACTAATAGAAAGAGAGGTTCTTCTGATCCTAGGATTCACTTGTTAAAAGCAAACGAAAGTCCAAGCTTGGCCATATCGGAACGACTCACCCCAACTCGTGTGTATCATATTGTATCAGGGCCGGACCGAGACGGTCCAAGACTATCCAAGTCAAGTTTAAGTCGTTCCGTTTCAGGCCATATCATACCGTACAAGCACCGGTCTGAGTCACTATGACTCAACAATGCGGCCAACCTTAAGCGGAACCTTAAACAATGACTGAAGTACCTTTTGTTGATGGAAAATGCACTTTGGCAATAAATAAAGGAGAGTAAAAAGGAAATCAAACAGCAAGTACGGATGACTTGTTGCCAAAACACAGCTAGGTTTTTTTGAAAAATTGAGCAAACTGTACCAACTCCAGATTGAATCTGCAGACGCACTTCAAACACCAACAAACCAACACATGCGGAATGGAAGTTCACCAACTCAGATCCAAGCTTAAAAAACAAGTCAACTTGTGCAATTTCGGTATGTGTAGGAATGAGCCACCAAACCATGTCTAACAGCAAGAAATGATTAGACTATAAAACATAATGAACACAAAATTTTATACACCCCTACATTAGACAAGAGAAGCTCCTTAATGCAAAAAGGATGTCCAAAATCTATAGAATAGAAAAATCAACTTAAGATCACATAAGAGAATGCCATGGTAATGATAGACACCTCTCCCAGGTGGCCTAATTTGTGAGGTATAAATATTTCTTGATGCCTCCTCATGTCAGATTAAATGAATAGCTAAAAGGAAGTAATTGTTTTTTTTTCTGAAAGTGGATGGTACCACTGAATATATTAATAGGAAAATAGAGATTCACAAGTGTAGTATGTGAAATCTCAAAATATCCCTATACATCCCCATGCGAAAAGGTCACAACAAGGAGATGTGACATCCATTAGCCCCCCCAATATTGGCAAAAAAAAAGAATTTCCTGTCTCTGCATTACACAGAAGCTTAGTCCACTCTCTCACACTCTCCCCAATAAAATCCCCGATTTCTCTCCAGGATGGTGGCCTCTTTTCTGAAAATTCTGCCATTTCTCTCCCCCCAAAAGGCCCATAGGGTGGCATGGAGGATGAGCCACCAGATCCACCTGTCTTCTTTGACAGGCCAATGCCTATACCACTCCCTCATGAGTTGAAGTTATTGTTGACATATCCCAATAGAGAACATGGAAACAATAAGAAAAATTTTAAAGTGGACTAACCTCTAATGATTCCACCATCTTATACTCTGAATGATATTGTGAATCATTTTGCATGGATTTACAGAAACCGGAATGCCGTTGCCCAGTCTTGACGATTGTCATGGCGTAACTTCTGCCATCTAATCTTTTTTTGGAAGTTGAGTAAGTTTTGCCATCAAATGAACTAACCTATACACAAAAACTCCATTTACAGCAATATAATCAAATCAAATCCACAAGAACAGCAAAGATGTAGAAAAAGTACCTTCAATATCACATTCCAGTCCCTACAAAGAAACCAAGTTGAGGGTCAAATATGCATGCCAACCATATATCTAAATGGAAAAAATTATGTGAGTGATGAAAATGTCAAATGAGTATATAGTTAAAGTATATCCCATGTATCCAAGAACACATGCCATATCTATGAAATAGTTAAGGAAAATTAAAGAACATAATAAAGTCACATAATTAAGGAAAATCAAGTGTTTTGAATCCTGAATCTAAGCAAAAGAAATCAGAACTGTATTCAATGTTAGAAACATGCAATGAATGTTGTACTAATGACGGACTTATTTGTGCTTTGAAGTACTTTGCGATGTTTGACCTATAGAGAGGACAACTGACGTACTTGTACAACTTCACAAGTTAGGTAGTTAAACTGACATTGATACTATCATTGAAATGGACGTTGACTGTTTCATGTTCTATTTTACTCACATACTCGAACATAACCATATTCATTTTTCACTTCTATAAGGATTTGATGGCTGAACTGTCTGTGTGACTGAAGCAATAGCATGCCATGTAAATGCATGCTTGTGTTTTTGTTGTTTCCCCTATTCGTTACTAGCTAAATATTGTGCGCATAAAGGACAAGATCTAATATGAACATCAGATCTTCATTGTCAATCTGCCCCCATCCACCTACATGTGAAACACAAGCAATTAACATTATACGCTCATGAAGGGGGACAAAAAACTATTATGTCTCACTAAATATTCCCCTCCTTTTTCAACAATTGACAGAATCAAATAAAGTAGATGTAAATTGAACATTTTTCAATAGATGATTGCTGGAAGACTAATGTACCATTATTCATAAACATTTGATGATGGGAAATACAAATATAGAACCATTATTCATAAGCAAACTTCCTTATCACATGGTGGATCAACTTATGTCTAGTTGGTGCATACAATCATGGTAAACTACATTAACTATGCTACACAAAGTTGCATGTGGGGTCACAGCTAAGTGCTTTTTAGAAGGAGGTCTAAACATATCATAAATGATATGAAATCATTTTTTAATTGTAAATCTAAGAAAAAGAAATCAGAACTAAAATTCAATGTTAGAAACATGTAGTGAATTTTGTTTCCCATCTCATTTTCTTATGAGAAACAACTAGTTTTGATAAAAGCCAACTCTTGGTTGACGGCTCAAATTTCAGAAATTAATATGTTCTTGGGAGATCGGGCAAAAATATGGTAGTCCAGTTTAGTTCAAGTAACAAGCTAGAAAAAAATGTAAATAATAGGAGAACATAACTGCAATGGTGAAGTCGTTTTGGATATAAATTTTGGATGATATATGGAGATTTGAAGCCATTTTTTTAGCCTTTCTAAAACATATGCTATAAACAAAGCAATACACTTTTTCACAGTCAAGAGACAATGAAAATCAGAAAGAATGGACAATCATCCTCAAATGTTTCGTACTTACCTCGAGAGATTAACTACATTTTCTTGGGCAGAGAGAATGAACATAGAAGGGAACATGATCTCAGGTAGGAGTAATACCAGAGGGCCTACGGCCAGGACCTTGAGCAGGGGAGGAATGCAGTCGGCGATAGGGTTCAGTCTGAAGGATGAAGGGCTTCCCAAGACGCAGTGAGGGAGCTAGGGTTTGTTCGTCGATGGAGGGTCTCTAAGGATGAGCCGATCAAGAGAGCTAGGGTTTGCTCGAGGATGAGTGCTTCCACCACAAGCTTTCGCGAACAAAGTGATCGAAGGAGACTGCAACTGTCGACAACGTCATGGGCTTCCGAGGAGAAGGCGATCGACGGCGTCACAACCTTCCAAGGAGGAGGCGGGAGATGATCGTGAGAGGGGTTGTGAGAAGGAGGCCAGGCGATTGAGAGAGGGCGAAGCACGGAGATCGAATGAGGGCGAAGCACAGAGCTAGGGTTCGATAGTGGAGCTGGTGTGGGAGGAGAGGGCAAGATCGGTCGAGCGAGTGTGGAGAGAGAGAAAAACAGGGTTAATGGGGTGGGGATAACTCATTCCACCATTTTGGTTATTCTCATTCCTAACCCCATTTTCGGGAATATACCTATCACGGGGGACTGCAGATTGGAAAACATTTTCTGCTGAAAATATATTAAAAAGCCTTTCTATGGATTTCTGTTGAACATAATGCCCAATTGCTGGAAAAGGAACTTCAGCATTTCGAATGGTTTCTTCATGGACAAGTTTTGGCACCTGATTTAGGGAAACAATTCATCTATTTAAGCAAAACCAAGCAAAAATGTCTTTCAGGTGATAATACGAGGAAAATATGCTTCCTTTCTCAACATGTGACAACATTTTTTTTTTGATGATGAGAGAAATTCAAAAGAGCAATCATATGACGCACCTTGTATGTTATAGGATTGCAAGCTCCTGCATAGTGGATGTCCTCCAGTTCCCCAAAAGGAGGTGGAAGAAGAGCATTCGGGATTTCTCCAAAATAGAAGTATGTACTCCCCTCATTCCGCTCAAACAGTTCTGGATGATTACAGACCTGCCATTAAACATGAAAAAATAGAACTCTGTTTCAGCCCTTTTTTACTAGATAACAAACATGATACCTATTCACATAATGGAAGGAGTCAATCAACAAATTTACAGGATTTATCTACCTCAGTGTGAAGACAGACAGGTTACAAAAGTGATCAACGCAACAAAAACAACCAGACACAAAGAATCACGACTGAGAGATAACTAATCAAAACAAGGGTTTAGAGAAAGCATCCACAACATCAGCAACAGAACATACCTTCCGTAACTGAATAACAATGTTCATCAAATTAAGAATTTTCTTCTCACTTAGCGTTCCACGGCTACCATCAAAAAGCTCAGCAAGAGAAATTTTGTTTTTAATCGCCTGATAAAAGGCCTGTTGCCGAGAACTCAATTTACAGTGTACTATAACTTCTGTTTTTCCAGTCATTTCTGTAATGACATCTTTCTTAACTCTTCGCAACATAAAAGGCTTTAATACTGTATGCTGCAGGAAAGACTGACTGTAAGTTCCCTCTGAAATATTCAATATAGTAAGGAATATATATGCATGGCATCGAGTGATAATCCAAGCGGAATGGATCCAACAGAGGTGATTATAGCAGATCCACAGGATTATACATAATGAAGCTACCCTTACCAGCCTGTTGAGTTGATGTTCATTTAGAGTGCCCCCACGTTCAGCATGGCTCTCAATGCTAAGGTCACCAGCAAGAAATATGTGAGACAGAAGCTTAAAAATGTGGAACATAGGCAGAACTTAAAAAAAAATCACATAATAACGAGACTGAAGAAATACCCCTTTGAAAACCACTCGTTGAACTGCTCATGGCTGTCAAACAAGGTAGGCATGATAAAATGTAGCAGTGCCCAGAGCTCCGCCATGTTATTTTGTATGGGTGTTCCAGTTAGAAGCAAGCGATTTCTACAGTTGAAGCTGAGCAATGTCTTCCATCGTATGCTGCAAATCAAATAGAAACATACATAAACCGTAGATAGATTATAATGAAAAAATGGTCAACTGACTTGTAACAGAACATAAAATGTTCAAGCATATTACATAGAAAGACTTAGTCCAATAAGAAAAGTGCTCCAGCATGCCATATCTTTTATTAATGATGGCTCTTCTCAGAGACCAGGCAAGGGGCCATCACCATGTGGAACTTGCCTCAGGAAGAAAAGTCACAGTTTTACACACAGCACCACCATGATGCAGACCCTGTACAGGGGTCTGCAGCAATGCCTGGACCTCACCCTGCCAGTCTGGCATGTACCTGAGAGCCTTTGTTGATCACACTGTTGCTGCAGGTGGTCCCACAGGTTAGGGAAAGAGCCCATCAGATTGGTGGTGCATGGGGTTTACCATAATGTCCTCAGAAAGGGGGGGGAAAGGTAAAGAAAAGGGAATCACATTATGTGAAAAAGCCCCTGACGCTCTAGTATATGCAAACAGCATCAAATAAAGATTAAAGTTTCTGCAGAAACCTCAAGGGCCACTTTGGTAATGGGGTAAGGCGGGTTAGGGTGGGTTATCCGGGGTGGGGTGAGCCAGAGAAGAGACTTTTTGGTATCAAAAATCCAGAGTTCAATGGCTTCAAGTTGGTGATAGAAATACCAAGTTTTTCCAAAATTATACCAAAGTTAGACAACAAAGGAACTACATCCAGAAACTAAAGATTAATGGGACATGGGAGGAGGACCAAGAGCTTTTAGCCTCTAAGGCTGTGGATCATTTTCAGCATCTTCTAACGTCGGAGGCTCATTTAATTGATGAAGACCTACTTTCTGTTATCCCCAAGCTGGTGACGGACGAATTTAATTCACTTCTATGTGATATTCCAACGGCAGAGGAAATCAAGAATGCTGTTTTCTCATTATCAGGTAACAGCTCCCCGGGCCCAGATGGCTTTACAGGAAGTTTCTATGTTTATTGCTGGGATATCATACGTTTTGATGTGATCAGTGCAGTGCAGAGCTTTTTTCATGGATGGGGCCTCCCCCAAGGGGTTTCTTCCACTATTATTTGTCTCATTCCTAAAATTAAGAGCCCTTCCTCTTTTGTGGATTACAGACCAATAAGTCTCTGCAACTTTTCTTTTAAGATTGTCTCTAAGATTTTGAGTGACAGGCTGAGATTGATTCTCCCGCAGATTATTTCTAAGGAACAAAGTGGGTTCATTAGTGGAAGGCTTATATCAGATAATTTCTTGCTGGCAAGGGAACTATTCTTGGAATTGGACAGACCGGTTAGGGGCCACAACATGCTTATCAAACTGGACATGGCCAAGGCGTATGACAGAGTAGAATGGGATTTCCTTTTCCTCACTCTTAGAAGATTTGGATTCTCCAACAGAGTTATTTCTCTCATTTCCCAATTAATCTCTAATTGCTGGTTTTCTATCTCCTTCAATGGTGGTCTTCATGGTTATTTCAAGTCTACTAGAGGGGTTCGTCAAGGAGATCCCATTGCTCCAGCACTGTTTATCCTTGCAGAGGAGGTCTTAAGCAGGGGGTTAAATAATCTTTTCAGCTCAGGGAAATGCAAGTATTTCCATTTGCCCCGTGGAGTGCCTTTGCAATCCCACATATTATATGCAGATGACTCAATTATTTTCTTGAATGGAGGTTCTTATTCTGTCAAGCAGCTTCTCCTATTCCTTTCAAGATATTCCACCTCTTCTGGCCAGAGTATTAATGCTTCTAAGAGCTGCTTTATGACCTCTAAACACATGTCTTCTTCCTCTATTAGTAGATTGAAGCACCTCACGGGTTATCAGTATAAATCTCAATCAATCAGTTATTTGGGCATTCCACTGTTTAAAGGAAAAGCCAAGATCATACATTTTAAATACCTTCTTGACAAGTTGCATTCTAGACTTGCAGGGTGGCAGAGCAAGTTACTATCGCAGGCAGGCAGGGCTGTGCTCATTCGTTCAGTCTTATCTTCAATTTCTATTTATGCTGCAAGTGCTGTTGCTATTCCTAGTTCTATTCAGAGACAGATGGATGGTCTTTGCTCAAATTTTTTCTGGCAAGGAGTTGATTCTGCTAAGAAGAAACATTGGTTGTCATGGGACAAAATTTGTAACCCTATAGACAGGGGAGGGCTGGGAATCAGAAGTATTGCAGATATTCATCTTTGCTGTCAGATCAAACTTTTATGGCTATCTATTACAAGTAACTCCCCCTGGTCTATTTACGTGAGATGCAAATACTTAAAAGGGGGGCACATATCTGATTGTATTACTCCATATCCGGCAGGGACTAGAAGGAAAATTTTTGATAAAGCCAAGTCTATTTTACTGTTTGGTCTGCACACAGTTGTCAGAGATGGCTCTTCTGCCAGGTTTTTTAAAGATAAGTGGTTCCAAAACTCGGTCATTCCCATTCAAAATCCTTTACCTCTTTCTAATGTGAATTGCACTGTGAAGGAGGTATTATCAGATTGGAATCATAATGCTTGGGACTTTGTGGAACAGCATATTCTCCCTACCCTCCGCAGTTTTTCCTTACAAGCAGATTGTGACATTCCCATCTGGTCCCTTACTACTTCTGGCAAATTCAGTATCAAATCTTCGTATCAGTTATTGAAGTCTCAGAGTCAGCAAATGGATAATGACCATTCTGACATTGGTGTTTTCTTGAATGTTAAACTTCCTCCTAGGGCTGCTTTGTTTTGTTGGAAACTGTCTCAAAAGGCAATCCCAGTTGATAGCAATTTGCAACGGATTGGTATCCCATTAGCCTCCAAATGTTCTTGCTGTCAGAATCAGAAAGATACTGAATGCATAGATCACTTATTTCTAAAGAGTGAAATGGCTTCTTCCCTTTGGTCTAAGTTCAGTCCTCTAATCATTGATTTCACACCGAATACTTCCAATTATAGCAGATGGCTTAATCAATTTGTGACTGAGGTGAACCTTTCATCTCCTAAAGGCTTCATTGCCATGCTAGTGGTGCTTCACATTTCATGGGCTATATGGAAAATGAGATGTGCATCTAAATTTGAAGGTGTTGTTCCAAACTGTTCAAGCTCAGCTGAAGGCATAATTTCAGATATTCAGCATACAATGAGGTCAGTGAAATTCAGGGGTTCCTGCTCATTGAGTTTTAGAGATGTCTGCAGTTCCTTTGGTATTCCTTTACTATCAAAAAAATTGAAGGTGTTCATTGTGAATTGGACTCCCCCGTCTGTGGGATTTGCACTCAATGTAGATGGAGCCTGTAGGGGGAATCCTGGTTTGGCAGGGGGCGGTGGCTGCATTCGGGATTCTAATGGCAGATTTATATTGGGCTTTTCCTTCTTTTATGGTGATGGAACAAATATGCAGGCTGAAGGCCGGGCCTTGTTAGATGCTATGCGCCTTGTACGAGCTCACTCCCTTGTCCTCTCAATCATATATTCGGACTCTTTGCTACTAGTTGATATGATCTCTAAGAAGAAAGACCCTCCCTGGCTTTTACTTCCATGGTGGGCAGACATTCAACAGTTAATGGATTATTGTGGATGCTCAATTACTCACTCCTTCCGAGAAACCAATCAAGTTGCTGATAGTCTCGCCAAGCACGCCATTGACTCAAGGGAGAATACAGTTTTCCATCTCTTCTCAGAGCTGCCAATTCGAGCCAAAACATATTTGTCTGCGGATGCTGTCCCAATTCCTAACATCCGGAAATGTTATGTATAGGTTTGGATTTGTTTAGAGGTAAATTTGTTTTGGTCTAAACAGGGCGGGATTTCCCCCTACTGTTTTCTTGTTTCTGAAAGGGGGGGTCCCTTTTACAATTTTGGTGTTTAGGGTCTTTTTGACTCTTTGTTTGTACAGCTACAATCAAAATTAATAAAAACATAGCATCTTGTTGATTCTAGGTGGAGTGGGTCCATTCCCGTCCTTTGGACTGGGGGTGCACTCTCCCTTGATCACGAGATGACTATTGCTTTATATAAAAAAAAAGTACCCTTTGCTCTGCATTTTGTCTCTTGGGTGTTGTGTTCTCGAGGCGTGCTTGTAATCCTTGAGATGCGTCCCTTGAGATTATCGGTTTCCTGTCGTTTCTCATTGTTGTGGGTCTTTCTTGGTGAGCTGTTCGATGCATGACTCGTTCCCTGTAGTCGTGTGATCAGCTGCTGTTATGCCTTGATGTGACCCTGCTTGCAGTTGTGTTCCGTGGTTCTGTGTGCTGTGCAGAGTTAGAATCCTGCAGGTGCTGCCATGTTGTTGTTTCGAGTGCTGTTTCTGTATGATTTTGTGTTTCTATCTTGGACCATTGTCTTGTCAGTTAGCATTGCTGTACTCCTCTTCCCGAGTAGAGTTACCTTGCGACTCGATCAGATGTAACATCTGAGTGAGGACTGACTTGATTGCGCTTGTGGTCTAGTGTTGTTGTCGTTGGCATCCTATGTGCCAGGTATTTCCTGTCACCTTTGGCACTGGAGCCGTGATGTTGTCAGGCTGTCAGCTGAGAGGACTATGCTTCCTTGTTTAAGCTGATGCTTGCCGTGTTTGTCGTCCCATTTTTCGTGATCTGTTGTCGTGACAATCATGTCTCTTTTTCCTGTGAGACATAAGCAATGTTACCTTGTTTCGGAGGTGTCGGACTTCTGTTCACTTGTGTCGTGCTCACTCCTGAGCTTGTGCTTGTGACTATGGTCTGACTATGTTCCTCTGAGCTGTGTCTCTTGTGATTCGTGTCGTTTCGTACTTGTATCCATCAGGTTGTTCTTCCCTGCTTCTCCTTGGTTAGTCCTTAAATTTTGAGGACGAAATTTCTTGAAGGAGGGGAGGATGTAATATCCCGGATCCTTAGTGGATCCTTATTGGGTCTTGTTGGATCATTATTAGGTCTTTCGGATCCTTTTTGGAGAGTTTCGAATCGCTTTTGTAGCTCCCGAGTTGAGTTTTATGATCCGTGTGGATTTTTCTCTCGTACTAGTTACGGAACCTTGCAATGAGTTTATTTCACAATTCATCAACTCGCGGATGATACAGTTGTGATGTACTCTTCGCGAGGATCGTTTCGACTATTTTTACATATTTTTTTAAATTAGTACATTTTCGGTATAATTTGTGGATTTTTAAAAATTAGAAAAATTTCTAATTTCTTTTTTTTTATAAACCCACCCCCTTCTCGTTCTAAGTATCCTGTATACCAAATCATTGAGCAGCCTGTGAGTGGGCTTTCGCCATTATTGAGACACTTGATGCCATACTTAATGAAATTTATAACAAAAAAAATAATTGTCGAGGAAAAATTTTGTAACATATGTTGTGACCACCATCTGCCTTACCACAACATTGCTTAATTCATTGACATATCCAAGTCTATCACAACTGGCCAGCCTCACTAGAAAGGTTGTGCAAAGATCTTTTATATGAAGCAAAATTTGAACACAATTACATATTTACTTGGTAACACAAAGTCTACAAACAATAAAAAATGTTAACTACATAATTACATGCTAGTTAGGTTTTTGCACTTGAGTCCCATACGAAGCTAGGCATGTGTGTGGTAAGTAAGATATCTCTCCATAAGGCTACATTACTGTGGCTTTCACCCTCAAAGGTCCATTTGTTGCACACATACTTTGCCTTGGGGCAGACAGAAGTGCATGCTCGATGTCCTATGGATACATTCCACATCTGGCACAATCTTCTGAAGGTGAAATCTTGCATCTGTGGAGATGGCTGCAGGTCGGTAGTCTAGTCCAAGCAACTTTCCAAGGGATGGTAGCCTCTGAGAAAAAAAATTACAGAGTTTGGAAATGTCCCAGTGACCCTGATCATCGGGCCGCTTTGTTTTCAGAATAGCGGAGGCGGGTACCGCATCCGATGAAAGAGAAAGTTCCGGGGCCCACACCGCCATCTCACACACATCATCCCTAATCGACGTCCCTAGGTATCGCATTCGACCCTCTGAGGTCGAATACCGTACCCTTACTCGTTTAACAAAGAAGGCCTAATAAAATATAATCCACTTCCAATATATATGACCACCAACAGCATTATATGCAATTAGAATGAGACACATCAGAGCAAAAACGACATTAATTAAGCCCTTCTGAGGAAAAAAATGACATTAAATGAGGTCATCTCGCTATTCTGCACTAGGTAAAAATTCTTTGCTCCTAGTCTAAGGAAATAGTAAGGCAACACTGATGGGATATACAGAAATAAAAACCAAAACATTTTATAAGCATTATGCCACAGAGATTGGTAAGTCCTCACGATGCGATGCGTGTGAAATCGAAATAATTAAACAGCATAAGCTGCGCACTCCTACACTAAATGGGGCATGGGTACAGGCATAATCCCATTTCATGCATGCTTATATATATATCGGGTCCTAATATCAGTTCAGCACACATTCATCGTACTAACATTAGCCGCAGGACTGCGGCTAAACATTAGCAGATGAGCGAGACGCGGTTCACGCCATCCTGATCATGTGAAACTGAACATGAAACATGAGCAAACGGGATCCCCAAATGGGGTAACATGCATTAGAGTTGCAGGTGCCCTTTCTTTCACAGCATAAAGCATATGCTAAACAAGGGATGCCAACTGCACCCATGCATGTCGAGTGTCAGGATTCTTGTTCTCAGGAAACTGAGACAAGCAAAATGTTTGGGTTCCTTCTTCGATGAAATCCAGAAAGACCAAAATGCCTCTATCTTCTCCTCACACTCAATGAGCGCATGTGAAAAAAAAAATCTTCATTTACCAAAGAATGGCTAAATCTCCAAGACAACGTACTGCATTAATCCATCGACTGATATAACTTCTGCTAGACTTTACATTAAATTGAAGAAACTATCTGTACGGTAGAATATGCCAGGTGCAGTATATATATAATGGTTGGCCATGCAAAGGGGAAACTAGAAAGTAACTCGAGACAGGCTGATAGAAATTAAGGCAGAAAGCAAAGGAAAATGTTCAAGAAGTTGGGATTGCACATCTCCCCGTCGATAAGATTTTGAAAGGCAGCAAATAGCTAGCCAAAAAGGAAAAAAAGAAAAGAAAAGAAAAAGCCCACGACATGGCCAATCAGATGAAAGGGATAAACGATGCCTTCCTTAGAGGCAAGGTTAAGGGGCACAGATATATCGCTTCATGAAACGATGCCCGGGTATTTTTTGCAATTTTCTGACCATCGGGAGTATTTTTGTAATTTTCTGACCACCGGAGGTATTTCTGCAATTTTTGGACCACCGGGGAGATATTTCTACAATTTTCTACAACATTTATAGAACCTTCAACTCTCCCTAAAATTTCAAGAACTTTGGTATTTCTATAAAGCTCCAACATTACATTCTTTGCACTTTGCATTTTCTTGAATGCATTATATGTTCTCCAACATTACATTCATTGTACTTGCATTTTCTTCTTGAATGCATTATATGTTCATCTCATTCATTTTTTTCTTTATTTTGATTTTTCTTCTATGCATCTTTTCTCCCACATTATATTAGGAGGTGAGGAGTCTCTTAGGCACACCATTCCCAAAGGAGGTGACTGGAACTCCCATGGGGGGGGGGGGCTTTTTTGTGGTGACCATACCCCTTCACCTCCCAGAAATCTCACACTTCCTGCTGTCTACTGCGCGGAACCTGCGAGCCTACGCGCATGTGCCTAGACAGGGCTGGCCACTTGCTACTGCTCTACTCCCCGTCGCCTCCATCCTTCATGTGCCAGGCTGCTCCCTGCACGGGACTGGGCCTCTGGAGAAGCAACCCTCCAGCTGCTGTTGCTCTGCGTGGAGTCCTCTCTCTTGCATACTTTATATAGGGATTGGGGAGTGGACCAAAGGGGGAGTGCCCCTGGTGGTGGCTTCCTAAACTGCCCCTCCAGTGGAAGTTGAACAGGTGGGCCTCTTTCTCCTCCCCATTCCTTTTTTTATGCGTAGGCTAGAAAAAAAAAAAGGGACCGGAGGGGGGTGCCTCCAGTCATGCAGTGACCAGAGGGTGTCCCCTCCGGTTCTGTTTTGACCGAAGGACCCCCCCTTCCGGTCTGCAACACCGGAGGGGGTGCCTCCGATCTGTTTTGACCGGAGCCCCCCCCCCTCCGGTTAGTTGCACACCGGAGGGGGCTCCCTCCGGTCCCATGCCACTGGAGGGGGGGGTCCCTCTGGTCTGGTGTGACCGAAGGGGGTTCCCCTCTGCTGCCACCCAGCCGGAGGGGTTCCACCCTTGACTTTTTCTCCTTTTTTTAGTAACTTTCAGAGTTCAACAGCAAGCTATGCATGTGAGTGTTTTCTAAAGCTAATGAACAAGCGTGTATGGCTTCTTTAGTTCCACGCCTACTCCAATGAATCTTGACCATAGGTATGGACCGATTCCTGAGCTGCTGCTACTTCCGATCCAAAATCTTGATGGGTTTTTCTTCATAGGATAAATCTTACTTCAACTTTAGGTCTGCATGCTGAATGATATGCGCGGGGTCGTATACATACTTCCGTAGCATGGACACATGAAAAACATTATGCACACATGACAACTGGGGTGGCATTGCTAATCTGTAGGGAACCTCCCCTACTCTTTCTAGAATCTCAAATGGGCCAATAAATCTTGGACTCAGCTTACCACGAATGCCATATCTTCTGACTCCTCTTATGGGTGAGATTTTTAGAAATATGTGCTCACCATCTTGGAACTCCAAATCTCTCCTTCGATTGTCAGCATAGCTCTTCTGTCTGGACTATGCAACTTGCAGATGATCTCTGATAATCTGAATGTTCTTGGTTGATTCTAAAATAAGATCTGGCCGAAGTCATTGCTTCTCGCCTACCTTATCCTAGCACAAAGGTGATCTATAGCTTCATCCATACAAGCTTCAAACGGTGCCATCTGAATACTAGAGTGGTAACTGTTGTTGTAGGTGAATTCTATCAGAGCCAAATGTTTATGCTAGCTACCACCAAAGTCAACCATGCAAGTCCTTAACATATCTTCAACAATCTGATTCATCCTCTTAGTCTGCCCGTTTGTCTGAGGATGAAAAGTAGTACTGAAATTCAGACAGGTTCCCAAGGACTCTTGTAATCGCTTCCAAAAATGTGAAGTGAACCTGGGGTCTCTGTCTGACACAATGTTCACCGGCACACTATGCAGTCTTACTACTTGGAGGTCGACAAATATTCTCTCCTCTTTTCCACTTTGATTGTATTTGAGACATTGGTGGAATGTAGATGGCACCACCAGATTTTCATGTTGCCAGGGGCGGCCGTGCAAAGCTTTATACGAGGTGTTGGAGTTAATAACATGAAACTATATCCTCATAGTGAAATCTTCCATAGTGAGGGTGAATTCTGCCACTCCTAATGGCACTTCAAACTTTTGATTAAAGCTGACGATATGCATATCTCTGACTTTACCAAGGCATACATCGAAGTAATACCTCTGGTAAATTCTATATGGAAGGATATTGACAGCTGCTCCAGGGTCTACCAAGATTCTATTCAACTATCGGCCATTCAGCTGTCCTTTCATATACAGTGGCCTATTGTGACTTATAGTGGGGAGTAGCATATTCTCCACAATGAAGGTTACATTTGCTCCTAGCAGTGTCTCAGCCAAACATGCTTCATATTGGGCAGGGGTCTGTAGGGTAGTAATAATTGCCTGCCAGGTTTATTCACTAAGGGAGAGGATCTCCTAGATGGTGAACCTTGCCGGGAGCTTCTTCAGCAGCTTCATTATCCTACTTCCAACTCGGACATTTGATAGCATCATTTTCTCCGCCCATTTTGGCTTAGAAGAGCCTTGTGTTGCAGTCCCTGATGGGCCTACCTTATTGGACTCTGGGTCCAAATCTTCTTGTGGTATGGCAACGTCGTCTTGCTATTTTCTGGCCTCTACTGCTGGCTTGGTCCTTTCTTCTTTCGACGGGCCAGAAGGTTGCCGAGGTTGTAGGTTGGTGCCTCCAGTTTTAGGGCTGGCCTCCTGGCATGGCTGCTTGCCCTTGCATGTCTTCAGAAATTCAAGGAAGGAAGGGACATCGCCCTTGCCCCCACTTTGATTATACAGTCCTGGTGGAGGAGGGATTTGAACTCCCTTGACCTCTAGAGGGGGCATTTTGTAGGGTTGCTCCCCCTAAAGATAATATTGTGGCTGGCGGATGGTAGGCGCCCTCATTTTCGGCCTGACCAGGTTGCATGGCTAGCCTTTGTAAACTCGGCCTGGCTCACCTCAGCTGTAGGTGTGAAACATATTTCTTCATCGTCATCCTCGCCAGGTAGGTTGAAAATGGCAGAGAGACTATTGCAGGAGAGTAGTATCTCTTTTTTGGCTTTACGAGCCTTTCTCTTCTTCTTTTTCTTGTCTTTGTCTGGTGCTTGCCCCCAAAATAGGCTATCATCCCCTTCTGTTACTTTGTCGACTTCTTCTTTTTGTACCAGTGAAAGCTACTCCAATTCCTTCCACGGGACATGGTCCCTTATCAGCAAGGATTGTAATTTTGGCTATTCATACTCATGGCCCATCTATATAGGCTTGCAGTCGTCGAAGCTCTAGGCTGAGTTCTTTATTCACTGGCAATGGAGTCTGCCTTCTTCGGTTATGGGTGGGTATTCTGATCATTACAGGCTGATTAACCCACACTGGTGCTGGAGCTGGGGGAGTAGGTCGTGGTGTCACACCACAGATATGTGCCCCAACCTTCGGGCGAGGCATAGCCTTCTTCTTGGTCTTTGCAGGGACTTGCTGCCATCCTTGTTGTTCCTTTACAGGTGCCAAAAAGCATGTCTCGTAAGTGTGCTGAGTACTGGCCCCTGCAATTTCTTCAGGCAAGGCTTGATACAAAGAAATCATGTTGGTTGCAGCCCTCCTCAGAGGTGCTTCATGGGGTTGTGGAGGATCAACTCTGTATTGTCCCATTTCTATTTCACCCTTCTTTATCATTCCTTCAATGACATCTTTAAACACATAACAGTCCTCAATTGGGTGCCGCAGCATCTGGTGGTAGGGGTAGAATCTTAGACCGTGTCTTCTTTTCTGGTCTTCTGGACTTTTCGGCTCAGGCAGGGTGACCTTGTTGTACTGAGTGACCCAATCGAATAGAACTTTGATATTCTCTTTAGGGAAAGTGTAGCAACCCCGAATTATAGAAAAATAAAAACCGGGGTCATCTTCCCCACGCCCGGAGCGTGGAGGTACACTCGCCACCCTCCTCATAGGCATTTACTTTACTCGTATATATTTTTATATGCCGTTGCTAGTGATAGGATAATTAGCTCACCAAATATTTTATTCACCGCTGCGAGCGAGAGAGCGAAACCCATCCCGTGACCCGATCCGGACACAAAAGAGAAAGCCGACCACCCTAGCTCATTGTCGGTTTCTCAACCATGCATGTCCGAACGCTTCCCTCACTAAGGGACGATCGCGAGCTTGTCTAGAGTCCAAGGTTTGCATATCAAATCGGTCAAGTCCGCCGTCCGTCTTGCATCATGAATACTAATAGGACTCTAAAGCTTTAATCCCTATAAATAAAACCCCTCCAAAATCCTGCAGAGACTACTGCCACTTCTTCCTGTCTCTTCCTGGTTTTGCTGCTGCCATCGTTGTCTTCCTCCTATTGCTGCACCTTTTTGCAGTGAACAAAGAAGGAAGACTTATAGTCTTCTTCTCTCCGTTCTACAGTTGCTATGCTGTGAGGGAAGCTCGCTTCTTCTTTCTCTTATTGCTGCTCGTGGAAAAGTTGCATCCCTATTATTACGCGAGAAGAAAGAAGCCAGCCGCTTGTTACTCTTCTGCCATTGCTGCTGTTCTCTGCATCACCTCCCTGCAGGGATATTCATCTACTATTGCCACAGTTGCTACTTATCTTCTTCCTAATTCGTGTATTTCTCCTCTATTCATCGCCCAAATCAACCCACAAGGTAGGTGTTCTCAAGTACTAAGCCTAAATTTAGTAAATACCAGAGCATATGCATGCATACAGTCAGTAGGGGTTAGCAGAAAGCCATTTTGTGTTGGTTTTTATTCGTTTTATGCATAAAATAGTGAAATAGCGACCCAGTAATAGGCACTATATTATTTTAATGACTACATGAATAGTCATCTTTCCTTTACTTAATTAATAATTGCACCATGTTTAAAATTAAATAACTATGTAACCAAATGTCTAAATTGATGCATGAGTATACTTTTGGAATCCTGCTAATTTTCTCTACCTGTCCATATATTCATTCTTGAAAAATTCTTTTTATTGAGAAAGTGACACTATTCATACTAGTTTGTGTAAGAATAAAAGCACGACTGTCACCCAGCCACCTTTCAAAAGGGCGCCCATGTCCAGGGCGCTACATCTTGAAAAGGAGACTTCTCCAAAGGGCACCATATCCTCTGTAAAGAAACCTCCAGGAATAGTTACATGAATGTAAAATGAGGACTTTAGATATAACGCCTCAACAAGAAGACTTTATTTAATGAAATAGTGGCACTGCCTCAGGCGCCATTTCCCTTAGTTCTGTTTTCTTCCGAATGTTTTCCTGTGACCCATTACAGTGGGTTTCCTTTGGCACTATATCTTAGTCTATGGATATGGTCCTACGTTTCACGATGATTTCACATTTACCCAACCAATTCTCGGTGATGGTTGAGCCCTCCGTGGGATATTCCTTCCTTCAGACTGGTAATTTCATCATAGAGACCTCCGTAAGTCTACGTGAAGCCTTGGATTCTCTCAAGGCCACTGAGTAGGTTGTACCATTGAAAACCCAAGATCACTTTTTAATTACCATGTCACTGTAAAGAAATATGGTAGCATGGCCCTCACGGTATGCTACTTTGCCTCCGTGAGAATATCTCTTTATGCAATTGGAATGGGCGACCATACTATTGCCATCAAATTAAGGATCGAATGCCCCTACATGCAGGCGTAAATTCTTTCCACCTTATCATGTTCATAGAATGAGCGACCATCTGTAAAGGTGCTTATTCTAGAAATCATGGTACCCACTAGGGCGCCAATTCTACCTAGTTTTTCGACATGTGCCATCATTGTGCGGTTTAATCGTAGTACGTCCCTATGTGAAAGTTCTATCCTTGAAATTCTATTTCACAAGATCTACCTTAAATTTCTTACAAAGATCATTCCTTTAGAATTCTCAAATCTTTGCATGAATGTCCCTTGTGGAAATATCTTGATCATGCAGGGTTACCGAGTTCTTGTTGTTGAGCAAACTGAGACACCTGAGCAGCTCGAACATCGTCGCAAGGAAATGGGCTCCAAAGACAAGGTTGTTTAGTACATCCCAAGAAGTTTTAATCACGATCTTATCATATTTGCATATCCATCTGTTTTTGTGAGGACTGTCAGCCAATCAAGTGTTCTTATTCCCTTCTGTGTTTCCAAATGTTTTTTGATTCCTTGTAGAACTCTAGGTGCTTTACTTCTAAGACATTGTGATATACAGTTATCTACATTTTCCTGACTATGCTTTTAAAGGTTGTGAAACGTGAAATATGTGCTGTGGTTTCAAAAGGGACTCTGACTGACGGAGAGCTACTTTCTACAAATGCTGATGCCTCCTATCTGATGTCTTTGACTGAGAAATGTCTGACTTCAGAGAACTGGGGAAAAACAATTTTAGGAGTTTGTGTGGTTGATGTATCTACAAATAAGTTCATGATTGGACAGGTATGCAATCCGAGAGGCAGGGAGTTTTCATTTTTATCATCTTATCCACAAGCAATAACGAGTTTTTTCCCCATCTTTTGCAAAGATCATTATTTCAGTTATTCTTTTGCAGCCTATATAGCATATCCTTATTGTTCCAATTTCTTTGTGAACAGTTTGAAGATGATTCTGAGCGTCAATGCTTATGTTCAATGCTGTCCGAACTGAGACCTGTAGAAATCATAAAGCCTTCTAAATTTCTTAGTCCTGAAACTGAAAGAGCGATTCAGAGACATACAAGGTGTCCTCTAGTTAATGAGTTGGTCCCTTTTGTGGAGTTTTGGGATGCTGCCAAGACTATTGATGAGGTCAGATATATTTATCGACTATTTAAGCAACAGCGCGTTTCAGGATCCCTGGAAAATGACACTTCTAGTTCTGATGTAGTGAAAGATTCTGCTTACCTGCCAGATGTCTTATCTCATTTTGTGAGCACAGGCGAGAATGGTTGTTTTGCCCTTTCTGCTTTTGGAGGCTGTTTGTATTATCTTAAACAGTCTTTACTGGATGAATCATTGCTTAGATGTGCTAAATTTGAGCAAATTTCTCGTGATGGCATCACAAATATTTTTCAGAAAACATACATGATGCTTGATGCATCCGCACTTGAGAATCTTGAAATTTTAGAGAACAGAAATGGGGGTTCATATGGGTAATTGCAATTCATTTCCAAATTTGCATGTTTACTTTCTGAATCCTACTTGTGCTGAAGGGATAACGTCCTTCAATCCAGGACACTATATTCTCAATTGGATCACTGCATGACAGCGTATGGAAAAAGGTTGCTTAAAAGTTGGTTGGCTAGGCCTCTTTATGATTTGAAGTCAATTAATGAACGACAAGATGCAATAGCATATTTCAAGGTTAGTGCTTGATATTCAAAATGCCTTCACAGATTTTAATGAAGGCTCCTGTGGTTTATCTTCTTATCTAACCCCTTGCTCTTGAATTTTAAAACTAGCCGTAGACATACAAACCTTTTAACAGCGGGACTATTTCATATTTTTTATTGTCAAACTACTGGACACTGTAGCCTGATTGCTGCAATTTGAACTGGTGCATGATGCTGTGGATTGTCAAACAAGTTGAGCCTATCCGTAATGAGATCCTTGCCCTTAACCGAAAAGATACCTCTTCATTTTTCTTCAGAAGATGCCAAAGTCATGCTGTTGATCAGAAACCTCCTTGGATGTATATGTTAGCACATACAACTTCACCGCATCATCGTATGATAGTTGCACCATAAGATAAATTTCAACCTTAGCTCTTTTACTATCTTGTGGCCGCTGCGGGATACTGGGTTTACATAGGAGTCATATCATCTTTTACACTTTGTGCTAGCATTAAGCATATGTTAAGATTAACAGGCTGGGGCCCGGTTGGCATTAGGTAGTTGGTTTAGGAGGGCCACCCAGATTCGAACATACGAGCGTCCCCGCACGGTCTCCGAACTGTGGGCATACGCAGGGTACGCGGTACGCAACGGGGAAGCAGACCGTCGCCGCAAAGGGGTCAAGGTCAACTGGTCGCCTACCGCGAAGATGCGCGTCTACCTCATGGCTGAAGCGTGCATGAAAGCTCGCGGGGGCGACGGCGACTACCGGGCCGTCTACGACCAGGGACGCGAACAGTACGCCGACACTGTGCACACCACCGACTGCGTGCGTTGCGGCCCGTCCGGCAAGCCCGCCCTTGCCGGAACGCCACTCTCAGCCGGGCACCAGCACGCCCGCGCCCTCCGACTCGTCGCCAAGCGAATCCTCCGAGACCTGTGGATCGTCGCCCGCGACTACCACGAAGGAGTCAGCCATGTCTGACAGCAACATCATCCCCAGCCCTGTCCCGTCGTACATTCACCGGGCGCATGACGTTCACCCGGTGATCGTGCACGGCAGAGACCAGTTCCACCTCCTCGCTGTGGCGACTGCCGTGTTTGGTGCGGTCGTGTTCGCGGGGGTCCTCATCGCAGCGGTCGTGATCTGATGCTCGTCTCAGGCAAGGGGCGCGCGGGCCAGCAAGTGCACCGCTTCGAGAACGGCTACGGCGCGTCTGTCATCAGCTATGGATACGGGTCCGAGTCCGGACTGTACGAGCTCGGCGTCATCAAGTTCGAGGGTGACTCCTGGCACCTCACATACGAGACGCCCATCACAGACGATGTTGTCGGCTACCTCTCCGCGAAGGAAGTCGCTGACCTCCTTGACCGCATCGAATCGATGACCGAGGCGGACGTCATCGAGGCGAAGATCGCGAAGAAGTATCGCGAGATCGATGAAGCGCAGGCCGAGATCGACAGGCTGCGGCAGGAAGTCCTCAAGTTGATCGGGGAGGTGTCGTGATGCCTCTGACGATTCCTACGGTGTGGCCGTTGTCGCCGGCTGTGCGGTCCACGGACCCGCTCCCGTCGCATCGTGCCGCAGATACCGCTTCCCGGTCCCGGCAACGTGTCGCGGACGCTGTCCTATGGCTCCTGGACCGGTACGGGCCGCTCACGGGTGAACAACTGAACGCGAAGTACCGGTACCGGTGGCGTGGCATGGGGTGGCCTCAGGCCGCTTACGAAAGCCCTAGGAAGAGGGCCGCTGAGCTCGTCGGCACCTATCTCGAGGTCGTCAACCCGGACGACATCAAGAAGCGCGGCACGCCGACAATCTACGGAATCCGGGAGGACTAATGAAGATGTGCAGTGCGGACCCGGCGTGTCCGAGACCGGCATACCGCAGCGGGATATGTCACTCCCACGAGACCATCGTTCGCCTGGGTCTGCCCATGGCGGAGAGCGTCTGGATCGCGAAGCGGCTCGCCAACGTCAAGCGCGTCGGTGAGTGCATCATCTGGCAGGGCCGTCCGAACAACGTTGGGTACGGGAAGGTCTCGGTGCAGAACGACCCTTCGGCTGCGGGCCGAGAAGAAGCCGTGCACCGTTGGTTCTACAAGCGGTTCAGGGGGCCGCTCGCTGCGGATGAGGTGCTGGATCACCTGTGCCGTACGCCGCTCTGCGTCAACGTGGACCACCTTGAGCCCGTGACCCTAGCCGAGAACACGCGGCGCGGGTTCGAGGCGCGGGGTTACGGATCCACACGGACCCACTGCGCTCACGGTCACCCCTGGGTTGCGGAGAACTTGACCATCGAGCCGGGCAAGCGCCCTGGCCTCACGTCCCGCAGATGCCGCATCTGTAAGAAGCAGCAGGACGCCGCGCGGCATCGCCGCAACCGCCTAGCACGCGCCGGGGAGCTGGCCGCGGACGGGCTGGCCGTGATCACCAACCTGGGGGACCCGCGAGGCACACCCCACATCTACACACTCCCGGAGGAGCCGTCATGAGTAAGTCGTCGGACCTGCGTGTCCTGGGTGTCGCCGCCATCCTCGCCGCCACCATCTTCCCCATCCTCGCCCTCCTGGCCGGGGTGCTGTCGTGAGCGGGGTGTTCGGGGGCACGATCCCCCGCCCCGTCACCCTCCCGTACGGGCACGCACCCTGCACCCGATGCGGGGTTGTCCGTGAATGCCGCCCCACATCGAAGGTGTGCAAGTCATGCAACGACACGATGACAGCCCGCGAGAGAGCCCTGTGGGCCGCATGAACAAATGGGTGTTCGTGTGGCTGCTCACAGCCCTCGCCTGCCTCCCCGCCGCACTCATCACAGGCGGCTACAACACCTTCACCGTCCTCGGTGTGGGTGCCCTCGCACTCGCGGGCCTCGTGGCCCTCTACCGACCCAAGGAGAACTGAATCATGTACACGCCCCACGCTGGTGACATCGGTGACCCGCTCAAGCACATCGAACTCGAACCCCTCGAGGTGCCGAACACCACGCCGGCAACAGTCCCGGCCCCGTCTGAGCCGGTGCCCGCATGAGCGCGGAAGAGTTCGGAGGGATCGGGTTCGCAGCGGGTGTCGTTCGCGGCACCCGCTCGTTCGCGGTCGACAAGCTCGGGCGCCTCACCGGAGTCACACACCGGCAGGTGTGGACGCCGGGAGAGAACCAGGCTGAGTGTCGCGCTGTGAACCTCGACGAATTGAGCGCCGTGAACGTACGGATTCGCTGGACTGCTGCGTTGAGCGCCGGGACTACCGGGCTGGACCCGTCACCAACCACGAAGGCCGTCCTCGACGAAGCCGCCGAAGAAGTCCGACGCCGCGAAGAGGCCGAGAAGAAAGCCCGTGCTGAGGCGTGGGAGCAGCGGCGCGCCGACATGTCCACCTGCGGGCACGGGTTCTACGGCTACTACGACGGCTCCAACGACTACTACCAGCGCGGGCACGTCATGGGAGTCATCGAAGGGTACGGGGAAACCATTATCGGCACCCGCGGGTTCCGGTGCATGAAAGCCCGCATCGTCGCGCTCCGCATCCCCAAGCATGTTGAGCCCCGCCTGCGGGCACTCATCACACGCAACTACGCCGACATCCCGTTCTTCGACAAGTTCAAGGACATGGTCGCCGCGTTCCCACCCGACGACGCCGGAGCCGGATACGGCCCCGACCACCCCGACTTCTGGACACAACCATGAACGACATGAGCGAATTCGGGGCCATCCCGTACGCCGCAGGCACCATCCGCGGATTCCGACACTTCCGACTCCGCCCAGACGGCATCCTCGACGGCGTCGTCTACACCAGCCCCTGGTTCCCCGGCCTCAACGAAGCCACCTGCAAAGCCGCATTCCCCCGCAGCATCGCAGAAATCCCATCCATCGAAGACCTCGGAGTCGACGAATGGCGCATCCAGTACGAGGAGTACAAGAAACTCCGCGACCACTGGGTAGTCAACCACCGGGTCATCGACTGCAACCACGGGTTCTACGCCTACTTCGACGGTGTGGACGACGCCTACCTCACCTACCCCAGCATCACCGGGATCATCGAAGGCTACGGGGAAGTGCTGATCGGCACGAAGGGGTTCCGGGCCATGAAAGCCCACATCCTTGCCCTGTCCGTGGAGCCGTTCAGTGAGGTGTGGCTTCCGAACCCGGTCGCTGTGGAGCGTCTGCGGGTGAACTTCGATGTGCCGGTGTTCGAGTCGACCGCTGCCATGCGGGCCGAGTTCCCCTGCCCCAACACATACCTCGAGGACGCAGCATGAACCCGCTCGAGGAGTTGGCGTACGACCCTGCCCGCGCCCGCGACACCTGGGTCCACAACCACATCGCAGGGGCAGGGGTCACCCAGAAACGCACCTGGGACGCCGCCATCCGCTGGTACAAGGACTCCCTACTCGAATGGGACGACCTCCCCGTCGAACACGCAATCCACGAACTCCGCAAGGGCCAGGAATCAATTTTCTGTCCCTTGTTCATGGACACGCAGCGGATCTGGGCTGACTGCCCCAACCACGGACGCATCACCGTAGGCGTCGAAGGGTACTGCGACGGCTGCGGATACCCCTTCGACGACGCACCCCACATCAAGGACTGGGACTAATGACTGACACCCTGACGAGCGCGCTCGTCGCGTTCCAAACCGAACTCCCCGACGTATCCAAAGGCGGCACCAACCCCGCCTTCAAAAGCCGATACGCCACCCTCCCCGACATCACCAAAGCCGTGTTCCCCATCCTCGCGAAACACGGCCTCGCATTCACCGCCTACCCCGACGAAACCGACCACGGCACCGTCCTCCGATTCGAGCTCCGACACGTCAACGGAGACAAGATCGCCGGTGCGTTCGGGCTCCCCGAAGGCGCCAAAGCGCAAGAGTACGGGTCCTGGTTCACCTACTTCCGTCGGTACGTCCTGTCCAGCATCACCGGGATCACCCCCGACGAGGACGACGACGGGAACAGTGCCGCCACGTCCCGGACACGCCGCCCCACCGCGGCAGAGAACGCGATCACCGTCGCCCTGCAGAAGATCAACGCGGCGACCAGTCTCGACGAGCTCCGCACCACGTGGGACGGACTCAACCCGCAAGTCCGCGCAGACCCCGCCGTGGTAGCCGCGAAAGACGCCCGCAAAGCCGTCCTCGAGGCGCCCGTCGCAGCGTCATGGGACGCAATCGAGGTCCCGTGCGACCGTTACGTGCCCTTCAAGAGTAGGGAGATCAAGGGGATAAGGGAGATCAAGAGTCCTCATGCTATAAAAAGTTCACGAAGAGGACGTAACCCCCCTTGCAACTCCTCGGCTCGCGGGGCTCCCACATTCAACGAGTCGCTATATAAACTAGGGAAGCTCTCCTACAGAAGGTAAGGACAACTAAGCAATACCAACCCTGAGCAAGAACCACTTCACCACTTGGTGGAGAGGGATCTCGCGCCCCCATCTCCTCCTACCCCTTCACTTAGCACCAAAGCTCTATCTGATTTGCTGACATAAGCATCAGAGGATTTTTCCCGGGGAGCTATCCCTGGGCACCTCTGATCCGTTTCCCTTCTTACAGTTCTCACATTCGTGGTCATCATCCTCAGCTCAGGAGTCACGCGAGATCACCCCTCTTCAGGCTCGAAGGAGATAAGGTATGTTGGCATCTCATTGGCTTGCCAATCCCCTCCATGCAGTGCACAACGGCTTGAAGCTTCTTCTTCAAGACAAAACTCATTTCAAGCTGAAACCCTCTTCAAGGCTTCTGTAATTGGTCCAACTATAAAGATGGGAATGTTCTTTATAAGGGGTCTTCTGGGAAGGCTTTCATGGCCTAGGATCATGTGCCAGATGATTGGAGAACAGAATCATGTGACTCACTTGAGTATCTCACGAGCTTGGCCATTTTTCAGCCTTAGCAGTGTATTTTTCACCCTTAACTTCTATTTGTCAGCCTTTCACACTTATTTGTCACCACTAGCCATGGGAAGCCATCGCCTTTAAACATGTATTACCGTAGAAGGCTTTGCAGGTCCATTGGTTGCCATTGAAAGCTATTTGTCACTCCTGCTGAGTATTTGTCACATGTAGCACTCACTTGCCACCCTTGCAAGGTATTTTTCACCTTTAGCTCACATAACTACTTTCTAGTGAAGACTGCTACTGAAACGGATTCTCTTTTTCTTCTATCTCCTTCCTCCTTCTTTTCTATCTCTCCTTCACTTGAACAAACTGGACTCTTGTTCGAACCTACTATCTCCAAGCGTGCTCGGAAGTGCTCAGAGGGAGTGCTCGAAAGTGCTTGCGAGTGCTCCAAAGTGTATGCTCGCGAGTGCTCGGAAGTGTATGCTCGCTAGTGCTCAGAAGTGCTAAAGCGAGCTCACGAATCTCCCACTGCTTGAACTGGAAATGAATCTCTTCTCTTGATCTGGGATGAGGTTAATCAGGGTCGTCCAATGCTTAAGAAGGCTCCAGATTTGAGATGGTAGGGTTAGGAAACCCTTGCACAGTTAAATCCTTTGAAGAAGTTTGATCACTGCGCAACCTTCACTGCTAAGAGGCATTTTTCACTGTTAGGAGCTATTTTTCATTGATATTGGCTATTTGTCACCGTTAACAAGTTATTTTTCACCCTTAGCCACTTGTTAGCCGTCACCTTTGAAGGCTTCCTTGTTATCTGTAATCTCCACATGATAGCGTCAACTCCATTTGTAGTTGGAGTCGACTCGAATTCTACACATTTCACACTTATAGCCTTGTTAACCATTATTCAGCCTCTTAAGCTATTTTTCACCATTGGCGACCTATTTGTCACCACTAATCTTCATTTTTCAACCTTGTTCACATATGGTCTCCAGTGTTGACTTCAGTTGCCCGCTTCACTGCTTCATTGCTGTGTCGACTCCATGGATAGATGGAGTCGACTCCTCTTCTACACATTTTCATGCTTTGAGTTCCTTTCAACCTCATGAGCTATTTGTCACCCGTAGGGACCTACTTTTCACCCTTAACACATATTTTTCACCCTTATCTGGCCATTTGTCAGCGATAGCTTGCTGTGTTGTCTGCTTCTTGATTTTCACACTTCTGGCCATTGCTTTGTTCAAATTCGAACCTTTCTTCACAGAGCTCATAGATATTCATGTATTATCATTATCAAACAACATTGGCAGCATCAAAAATATATGAAGCTCAAAAATCTACACATTCTATGCAATCTCCCTCGGTTCATTAGCAAGCCGGCCTCGTCAACGCCATATATCGCTCTCCCTCAGTTCCGTCCTGCCCTTTTATCAAGGGAGTTGTGCTTCAAGCCTGATTTTTGAGTGGAGTTGCCGAACATTAAGCTCCTTGTGTCGAGTGATAAAAGTCCATGGTTTTCTAATATTCATCTCTCTAAGGAGTTGTTTATTCTAGGATGTCCACATGATGTTAGCACCGAGTGTCTAGGGCCAGCCTCCCCGATGAGGTTGCATGTTCATAGCCGGGCTAGGCTGTCTGCCAGGTGGGCCGATTATTTGGGAAGATATTACAGACCGAGAAGCCCAAAGGTCTGAGTCCGCGCCAAGCGGGCCCATGTTTGAGATATTTCAACCAAGAAGAGGATGCAACGCAAGGTTATGGGTTGCACGTTATGCACTCGAGGGGCCACTACTTCTCCTTCTCCTTTATTCAATTCATCAGTTCTTCTACTCAGCTCCCACCATTAGGTGGTATACCTTCCTTCTTCCAATACCACATCCATGATTTTCTCCTCCCTTCCCAGGTCCGCGAACCTCCATTCCCCTTCTTCTCATTCGGGTTCTCTGGATTTTCCTTATTTTCACGACTTTAGGCCTCAGTCTAGACCTTCCTTTCACCCCGATTTCGGGAAGTCTTCTGATTCTTCTCCTCCGAGATTTTCAGATTCTATCCCTGAATCTTCTCCAACCTCGTCGGATGACCACCATTCTCCTTCTCTGACCCTGTCGGATGTCTATTATTCTTCATCTCCGACCCTGTCGGATGACCATTCTTCCTCTCCTCTGACCACATTGGATGATCATTCCTCTTGTTCCTTACCTTTGCAACAATCTCCTCATTATCTTTCCATTCATTTTGCCTCACCCTTTCGGGGTTCTTACCCTTTTTTCTTACTATTTTCGAGATTTAGTCCACCTTAATCTCAGTTAATCCTTATTTATTCTATATTTGATTCCTTGTTATCAGGGTCTCTATGCCTTAATGAGAGAGTTTTAGCCCTCGTCTCTCTTCCTTTTTATCCTTCTTCGTTTAGTTTTGTGTCTGCCGCTCCTCCGTGTAGAGGAATCTTTGGTCCTTGTTATCCTCTCCCTTTTAACCAGTCAAGCAAGGAACATAAAGCTCTCACTGATCAAGATTGCTTCAGGATGCTGGTTTTCACACCATGGATTTGCATTGTATCTTTATTTGGTGCAAGAACATGCTATCATTGCTATTACTCTTATTATTCTTGCGCTCTTAGGTTGGTGATAGCTTCGTGCTGGGAGTCTGGGTTCTTTCCCCGATTATTGAGGGTGACCTTTTAGCATGGTTTTTCACACACTACATGGCGAGCCATAGCCGATCTCTTCTGAGGCACTTCATTGCTGCTTTGGCCATACTCTAGATACACATAAAGGCCTTTTCTCTTCTTAGCTTGATTGAGTGCAGGGACAAGAGATTGATGGATGAGATGACCAACCTAGGCACTCTCCAATATGGGAGAGGTCTCAAATAGGGGCAATCTTGACCCTCAAAAGTGTGCATTCATGCTAAATATGGCCAGTAAGGGCTATTAAAAAAGAAGAATGAATGAAAATCAAATAGCAAAATTATGGAAATCAAAGGCATGGCAAGAGTGGTAGTATAGATCTCTACGGGATGTTATGAGCCCAGTCGAATGCGTGCCTAAGGGTCCTAAAAATCAAAGACACAAAGCCCCAGCGCAGCAGACTCTATCTTTGAGGGGTAGTGTCCTGGGAGGAATTCGAATCCTGATATCTCCCATCCTGCATGAAGCTTATCTCTATTTTCTTCCATTTCTCCCTCATAGGTTGGGCTGAATCCCGAGTATGGCCTTAGTAGGGGCACTATTCTTTAGAGACGGTTGGCTGTGACAAGCCACCCACAAATGCACATCCTGCTCAAGGGAAGTCTTTAACGAGAGGGAGCGGAATGACGACCCCTAGCCAATTTGAACTCTCCATCGCTGTTTGATGGTTCTAACTTTGATTTGTTGTTAGGAAGAATGTGCAGTCTAGTTAACTCATACGATCCTAAACTCTGGAAGCTTATTTCACATGGTCCTTATGAGTTGCCGGAAGATGAATCAGTCTGGACTGCAGATAATGAGTTCAAACATGATCAAAATTACTTAGTTCTAAGTTTATTCACTGCCACAGTTAATACTAACAATTTTCCCTTTGTCTCCCGTTGCAGCTCCGCAAAGGACATATTGGATGGATTAGCTAGCTTCCATGAAGAGCATGAGGACAAATGTCTTATGGCAGGCATGAGTGATCATGGCAGTAATCAGCAGAATTGATCACCCTCGGAGGTAAATTCAGATTCTGAAAATATATCTCTTGATGAGCTATTGGATGCATACAGTGAGCTTGCAAGTAAATATAAGAAGCTAAAATCTGAGAACAAAAAATTGAAAAAGAAGGTTGAACAAAACAACTGTGATTCCTCCTGTAAAAAATACTCACATTTAGAGGAATTGATTGAGGCTCATGAGTTCGACATCGAATTTCATAAGGATCAAATTTGTTCCTTAAGAAATGAAAATAGTGATCTTCTGGCTCAAATTTGTGAATTTCAACAAATGGAAAGAGAACTGAAAGAGAAAATAAATTCAATGGACAATGATCAAATTCTGATGTCGCTCTATAACCTCAACAGTGAAGCCTCTCTTAAAGCTGAAATAGGAGGTATCATCATTAGAGCTCGTGCTCGCTCGACAGATGGGGTAGTACTTAAATCTTCCTAATGGATTCAGCACTATTTTGGAATATTTATGGTATTGGAAATGGAGCATCTAGAAGATCCTTGAGGCAGATTATCTTGAAGCACCGGCCCGTTATTGTTGCAATTAGTGAACCAAAGATAACTCTATCAAAAGCTAGCTCTTTAGCCAAATACCTAAAAATGGACAGTGTTGCAGGGAACAACGGTGAGGAGTCTAGGATATGGGTTTTCTGGCAAAATTCAGTGTGTCTCTCGGTGGTGGCTTTCTCTGACCAATTTCTCACTCTTGGCTTAATGGTTGGGCAAGCTCATTCCATGTACTTTACTAGTATTTATGCTTCCTGTTCGAGGCTCGAACGTTGTGAACTATTCTCACAGCTCATGCACTTTGGTAATACGGTTGATGTTCCTTGGATCATAGGAGGGGATTTTAATTGTGTTACTGATTCTTCTGAAAAGAGAGGAGGCCTGCCGTGCAATATGGATGCCATGCTTGATTTTAATGATTTTATTACTACTACTGGTCTTTTTGATGTAGGATTTATTGGTCCATCTTTCACTTGGACTAATATTTGCTCGGGGCTGGTGAACATTAGTGCAAGGCTGGACAGAGTTCTATTTACTCGACCTTGGCAAGTCCAATTCCCTAATTTGCTAGTTAATCACTTGCGCAGGGGCCCATCGGATCACGCTCCGTTGGCAATCTCCCTTGTCAATTCTGTCCGAGGTCCAAGCAAATTTATTTTCCAAGAAATGTGGACCCTACATAATGATTTTTTAACTGTTGTTAAGAATGCAGGGGAGGGCGTTGATGTGAACCACCCTAATGGCTTCGTGTGGCTTCAGGCTAAGCTTAAAGGAACTAAGACTAAGTTAGCTCATTGGAACAAAAATAATTTCGGTGATATTGGCCAAAATGTCAAAACTGCTGAACTGGATGTGGATTGGTGCCAATCCGTATTTGATGGTGATCCTTCTGAGCTTAATAGAATAGCCCTCAATGCAGCTAATGCCAAACTCCAACAAGCTTTTCGATGTGAGGAGATATTTTGGTGCCAAAAAACTAGGATTAAATGTCTGGAGGACGGGGACAGAAATACATCTTTTTATCATGCAGCAGTGCAATCTAATAGGAGGAGGGACTATATTCATAGATTGAAAGTGGGTGAGGCTAATAGCTGGTGCTCAGACCAAGAGGTTCTCCAAAGGAAAGTTGTCATCCAATAAGGCTGAATAAAAAATTAGCACCACGGACATTTTTTTATCACAGTAGAGACACTTAAGTTGACTGCAAACATGTAACACCAATCTTTTGAAATAAAAGCATGCTAGTTGCTGGAGGCTATCATAAGGCAACAAGAAGAGATTACCTCCGCGCCAATGCGAATGGCGAGCCCCTCCTCTCCACTATCTATATCAAGAGTTGACTGCCCTGTAGTGGGTAAGGTTCCTGGACTGTTTTCACTATGCTCTGCATCCTCGACTTCCTTTGAGTAAAGCGGTGTCTGCAACATTTGGAGCATGAAACGCGAAATATTGATTGCTCGTTTCCTTAATTTAGACACAACAACACTGGAGCCTCCCGCGTTGCCGTAAACACCTGGCCACATGGATCGCATCACAGGAATGAAAGCCCTGGAGACATACTTCTGCGTTTGGGCAAAACAGATTAAAAGAAGCAACCGAAGTCAGGAAGTAACTTGAAGGTAGACACCAAAGGCTTTGGAAATGACAATGACATGCAGAAAAGATCTGGTGTTCGCATGCAAGAGATACTGGCCTTATGCGCGCTTGAGAGTGCTGCATAATGGTCAAAGAATACAGACAAACACTGTTTTAACCTGCACAAAGAACAGAATTTAATCGTACATCTGAGAAAAAGACAGACAAGGAATGAAAGAAATAAGAGAAGACAATACCTTTCTAGCTCCTTCGCTTCAGAAGAGAAATACAGGCTTACTAGCTTGCCAAGGAGTGAAGGATGCAAGGAAGTGGGAATGCTTGGGTAGTTTTGACTCAGGAGAAGAATTTTGGCAAACCCCTCACCCACAACGCTATGAATGGTTTCATGATCGTTTACTACAGAACTCTCAGACCATTCATCCGACTCTAGTGCAGAGTACAAGAGATCCAGCAAACCAATGCTTAGATCATCGTTTCCATTTGAGAGATCTACCAAAGTAAAGCTACTCTTATCACTTGAGAGTGGTGGATCCAATCCAATGGCTCTGTCAAGTTCCTGAGGCCCATGCCATGTAGCAAGATCAATTAGTGCCCTGCTAGCCATAACTTTAACTGGAGGCAAGCCATTAATGAAAGAAAGTCGCAACTGCTTCACTAACTCCTCGCTTGGTCTTCTTTCAACCAATCCAAAAAGACCCAGACATCTCATAGCCACCCTTTGCACATCCAGATGAATCTGCCTTCCCTGTGTTCGGCACATACGACAAGATTATTGAACAGACAGATGAAAGACAAAACTGCCATCAACTGGCTGAAGTTTAAAAGAAAAGAACAAGTTGAAGTAAAATTCAAAGGATGTGTTTAGTTAAGTAGACTAACCGCTGGAAGCAGTAGAGAATGTAATAGTTCAGTGGGTTCAATGGCCTTCCCTTGCAAGCACCAATAGGAGTCAACATTTTCCAGCAGAAGACCAGTCACAGCAAGGCAGTGCATCCAATCCATCATATCAGCACTCCTCTCACGACAAGGACGAGCTAGTTCCTCAATAACAGCAGCTACGACTTCTTCAAATTCACCTACAGAAGCATGAACCTTTTTGGCCAAGTTTGCCACTGCTCTAGACCACTCTCTATCTCCACCAAGATTGATGCCATCTCCATATATGATCTTATTTCCATCATCGTCAATTTCATGCTCAAGTGACCGGCATAAAAGCTCACGCACAAAACCACTAGCAACCTTCCTGTTTGTGGCATCAGAAAAGTCCAGCATTGCACCAAGCAGTAGAAGCTGCCGAGATGCAAAGCGATAATTTGGGCCTGAAAAAAGCACATATAGTTGATAGGTCTCCATATCAAATCTAGGATGGAAACTCAGAATTGAACATAAATCATTGAAAGTGTTATGTTGACTAAAACATGATGACCTAACAAGAACCCCCCCAGTAAAAAGTCATGTGCCTCTAGGGAGTAAAACTGTTGAACATAATAACTGCACTAATGTATTTAGCCAACCTGCAGAAAGATGGGCTTTTTTTGGTAGTGAGTCCCAGCCAAACCTCGATGCTCACAAAAACCACGGTCCTAAGGGATGCGGCCAGACAATGATCACGGACAACGCCTCGCTCACAGCCCAAAACACATCGATCATCAGAGTAGGCACATGCAAGAGAGTACAAGTCTGGCATCACCTCAGTCAATATGAAAACCAACCACGGCATCACTGCCACGATCTCGCTTATAGATAAAATGTAACCCTCATCACAGAAACCATCACCGGTCAATGCTCATGCTCGGCGGACCATCCGAACGCCAGCTTCACAACTCGCTGACCGATCTCACGCCCTACACCAGGGACAACCAACACTGAACTTCCACCAACTCACACTAGGCAAGCCGAACGCCACCAGTAGCACCGAACCAACTCTACCATAAGATATACTTCTAGCAAACCCCAGATCCAATCCGAAAAAAGGCACACCTCATAATCGGCCACCCAGGGCCTCGCTGGCATACGACTCACGCCATTCTCGAGCCCCAACAACCAACATCTTCTGTCTGTGAAAGACCACTCACTGGTCACTAGATGCGCGTCAACGAAAAACCTTGACTTGCTCAACTTATTCCTTCTTTCCTGGTCTTGCACCAGATCTGAAGGGCACACTCCAAATCACGACCGGCCATCTACTGACTCTCCCACAGACCAATGTCACAATTCCAACGAAACCTCGCTCGGACACCACAACCGATCTCGAGCCTCACGGCAACTCCACCCTCTCAAGGGAGCATAGTAAAACCAAATAACAAGACTCCACAATCCTCGATCCTCGCAGCACTAGACTCAGACTTACGGAGAATCCTCCCTTGCTGATCACAGACATGGGATCACCATCCAACGCCTACATCTCATCAGAGACCTCCGCACACAGGCACCATCCTTCACCCTATCTCATCAAATCCTTCACCTCAAAATAATCTAAAAGGATGCCTACCAATCCTCGACTCCGCTCATACCATAGAGCCTCGAGACACAACCACTTACAATCCACGGCACACTTCTCCAGAACCGACAAATATCGCTTGCTACCTCAGCAAGCTGGTCGATGACGCCGCGACCAATGCACACGGGTCCCCAGACAATACACTTCTTACCGTGGTCGATCACTCGGCCAACCTTACCAGTCACTCACAGCAACCAACCCAGACCCATAATCTTGTCAGAGATCACTTCTTCAAAAACCACCTATCTCACTCGAACACACCACCTCCAACACACAGAACGTGTCTCGCACGGATTTCATGGCATACGAAGGCCAACTAACCCAGACACATGATGCGAGATGACGAACCTTAACCTGACGCGACCTCCTCCAACCAAGGGAAAAACTCAATACTCCTCCGATGAACGGAAGGGTCCTCATGCTCGACCTGACCTCGAATCTTGCACATGCTGGGAATAGCACCTTCCAGCACCAAAAAAACTATTACCTCCATCAGGTCAGCACCTCCGACACACTCACCAAGTGCCTTGTCAGACCATGATCACAACACCTCTCGATGCACCACCGCTACAATTCCTCGACCCGCAACACACCATGCCTCGAGCCGCAACACGAGCCATAGTTGGCACCCGCCAACATTCATCCTCGAGTCGCAAGCTCGTCACTGCCACATGATCCTTAACTAGATCCAGGGCAACCATAGCCCAATCCAAGAAGATCCTCTGCTCATCTGAGCATATCTCGACTAGAGTGCCCGCTCTGCCACCTCGAACCACAATCTCAACACCTCAGGGGCTGGATGGACCTCACGCTGGGGTGGCCAACCCGATGACGACTCCCTCAAAGCACACTCACAGCCACTTAACCACAGACAATCCACACCAGCCACCTGACCTCGCTGCAGATTCCTCAAACACAGCACTGCAGCGGCACACCTGTCGGCAACCTCTGCCCAACGCAGCACAACCGGGGCCACCATCTCAAGGGGAGGAAGCTCTCGACCTCGATCCTTAGACCCCACGCCTGCTGGATCTGTTGAGTCTGATGGGTCAATACACTCCACACACACCATATCAGACTGCTCACATGCTTCTAGTCACCTTTTTGTGATTATCTGACATACAAAATGCATCAAGATACATATCATCATCAGATCAAGATAAAGCCAATAAAGTCAATTCTACTGCTTCTATTAAATTGCTAATCAATCAAAACATATACAGAACATGCAGTAGTGCACAATGCTGAGTAACCCCAGAGGAGACCTAACACCTTCTTGATGGTCACTCAAGCACACGGCACACAAACATGCAACACACGCACATAACTGACTGTCTTTGACAAGATAACATAACGTAGATAACATATCATTTCTCCCCCTTTGGCATCATCAAAAAAAAAGAAAAAAAGGGGGGGAAAGGGTTAAGCAAAAGTGCTAAATGCCGGAAATGATTGAAATGAAGTCTTCGCGGTGGATTAAGGGGAAGCTGGGGGGCGGCGAAGGAAATCTTCTAAATCATCGATCTCTGAGATTTGATTACCCAAGGCTGAGTGTAACGAATCAATGGAATTGCTCATTGCTGCAAACTTCTGGAGATAAGCGTCATGGTATAGCTTCAAATTAGAAAAATCTTTGGTAAGACCATCCACCATCTCCTTGACCTGATTGAGTTCACCTCCTAAGGCATCAATCTTTGAGTGCATCGTTGTGACATCCGTAGAAGCGGGCTTAGTTCTAACAGGTTCTACTTATTCATTGTCATCACTATCATCAGACTCAACTGCAAGGGCTTTTCCCTTTTGGGACTTAAGAGTGCAGACTAGACATCCACGCTAAAACTCATAACCCATGTTGTTACAAATTTATGGAATGGTGTAGTTGTCTGCATCTCTGATAGTGTGACTGATTTGCTTGTCTAAATTTATGTGAAGATATTGAAAGACAGGAGTTAGAGCAACACCATCAGGAAATTTGATTTGCGTGCCACTCATGATATAGACAAATAAGAACTTTTGTCGATCAGTTACTTGCTCTCTTCCTCCAAATCTAGGCAGTAAAATGGTGGTCATTATGTGATGCATGAGCCTTTATAGAGAAGGAAAGTTGTTGACATTTAATTTAGTTGAGCTACCCTCTACCATCTGTTCACCGGTCATGGCTTCATATGCTTCTTCCTAAGAGAATATGGCTTCATCATAGATGCAGCCAATGCCATATGGCATTTCCAATGCTTTTACAATGAGTTGGATAGTAGGGGGAATAGGGTTCCCACTTACTTCAGTGATTAATTCATCATTTTTTACAACCATGTTACCATAAAATTGATGTACAAGAGAATGGTATACTTTCCGATGTTCAGACATGAAGGATATCAAATTCGGCTGTTTGCTAAGTAGTTTCACCAATTTCGGCAAGACAGTTTCAAGACTATGGAAATCAACAGCTCTGGGACGGAGTACCTTCCTCTCAACTAGCATGACATTTTTAGAGGCTGACTTCTTCTTCTGAGCTTGGATTTGCTTGTCTTTGTGCTAGAGTTCCTTCAGCATATGGGCTTCTTCCCTTTCCTTCAAAGACCGTTTCTTTGGTGCCATTTGGACGCACTTCGGAAGATGTGAAACCGTCAGAAGATGGATCTCTGTGGTCTATTCAACAAGTGGAGGCTTACCTTGAATAGATCTATTCTCCAGCAGCCATGCACGACACCAGAGAAGAGGGCCTTGAACGATGAGCGCCTTGGGTGCTCGAAGAAGAAAGGGGGCCGCGGGTGCCGCAGGGTGTCCGCGTCGGAGGCTGGAGGTGTTGAGGGCTGGCAAGAAGGGTGTTTAGGGCTGAATTAGGGTGGCACGGGGTGTGGAAGGGACGCACAGGGTGTTATAAGGCAGCTGGGGCCAAACGGGTGCGAATAGGGATGAACCCCAGCGGTCTGGTTCGCGAAGTCAGATGCGACCAAAAAGTGTCGACTCTTTGCGTCGACACTTTTTCTCACCCTTTCTATCTCGTGAAGCAACAGAACAGAAGTTTTCTGTACATTGTATGCCATGCATGCATGCTATGCAATGCCATATGAAAAACACAAAAAGGATTTCACTAACAACCTAAATGACTTCCTAAACAAGCCTAAACAATAACTTCCTAAACAAGTGACCACTCTATATTTTCCTTTGAATCTTTGCCTTGGAACCTCTTGAACTGCCACCCCCCTTTCTGCTGCTACCTCTCTATCCTGTCTCTGTGTCTCTCCCCCTTTGTCATCAACACAAAAAGGAGAGGGGGCTTCTATCAACGTGATAGTCTAGGTGGCATTGTGCTAGAACTTCTGGTGGGTCTTAATGGTTGAGCTAGTGGAATGTTCTATGGAATGCGTGAGACTTTGGTACCCAAAGCTACAAGTTTGGCACTCAATTTCTGATCTAATTGTAGTACCATGGTTTGTAGTTGCTTAACATCAGTGCGCAGATCAACAAACCACCCTTGCAACATATTGCACATATTATCAAGTTGGGTTACTTGCTGGTTGTGATGCTTCTGCGTAGAGACTGAGGTCCCTGCAATTTGTGCAGAGACAGTCTCTCTAAGAGTTCTCGCCAAGTTGTGCATTTCATCTCCTACAGAATCTGATTTTGCATACAAGTTACCCATCTGAACAATAATACTGTGTGATTCATCCAAGAGATTTGCTACCTTAAGAGATAAATTCTTCTGTTCTTCCCGGATGTCAAAAACATGGATCAACATCTGAGTAATCTTTGTTCGTGTCTCATGATGAATCTATCTTAGCCTGTTCAAAATTGTGCCAGCTTGTTCACATGAATGCTATAAAGACTCCAAAAAATATATGTAACTTCTGATCATATTTTGCTTTGTCAGCCTTGAATATCTCCCAATAGCTATTTAGAGTCTGCTCAACATGGATCAGTCTTGAGTCCACCTACTCCACTTTCATGCTCAGCTGCATAATAGAAGAATTTATATTTACAAATTGTGTCTGCAAGAATCTGAACAAAGTTGGATTGATTGTGGACATGTCTGCTGTTGTACTTGGTTCACTTAAGGTTGAAGGTTGAGATGCATCTGATTCAAAGGTTCTTAGTGGCGAACGTGCTGGCAGAGTGCCATAAGGAACTAGTGTTGTACTAGTTGCTTGTGATGCTAGTTCAGCTGGGGCCTCATGAGTGGTCTGATCTGGCTGGTCCAGATGTACTTGTTCTTCTTCATAGTATTCTTGCTCATGAGCCTGTACTGTCTCTTCGACAAAATGCCCTGGCAGATCTCTTACACTTTTGTTACCCAGCTTCTTAAAGTGCATAAAATTCTCTATAAATCTTTGGCAGTAAACATTAGAGTTGGGAATTTCCTTCACAGTCTCATGTTCCAATGAGATGCCAGCCCTTCTAAAAATTACAGTCAGATGAGCGGCATAGGGCAGGTTCCTTTTCTGACCAATGTAGTTTTTCATTATATGCATAATGATGTCAGGGAGACACACTTTCAAATTATTGAACATGCAGTAAAAGAGAAACCGCTGTGTCTCAGGCAGCCTGCTTCTGCCCCCACCTTGTGGTGTGATGATGGTGGTGAACATATGGTGCAAAAGACGTTGAAGCGAAGGAAACCTATTTGTATTAAGATTGGTGACATGAGTCTGTGTAGGGTCTTCTGGATTGCTAGGCTTCTCTGTCAAGATTGTATATGCCTCGAATGCATCATAAGAAAATTCAGACTCTTTTAGACCGACCATGGGAATGTGCCATGCTTTGTTAAAAAGTCATGGCTTCACATGTATTCTGACATCTTGGACCTTAGTCCATAGTTCTCCTTTCTCCTCATCAAAAAATAAGTTTTTGTACCATTGTTGCACCAATGAGGGGTAGTAGACACGGTGTCTACTCATGAATTCGGTCCAATCTTGAAACTCAAATAATGGAAGTAGTTGAGGAAAATTATCAAGCATTTTGTGATCAAAAAAATCCACAAACCGAGGGAATAGAATTCTAGTTGGATCATTTTATAATTCTGGGTCACTACATGCAGCCTCGCTCTAGGCAGAATCATGGAATGACGCTCTAGCCTCTGTAACTCCAATCCTAGTAGTCTTTGGTCCAGCTCTCAGTAGTCTGTCCAGGTACTCCCGCTCACCGGCACACCGTGTACCCCAGCCCGGTGATACGTGCCACGTCCTCCAGTGTAGGGATCATGTTGCCCCATAGGAACAAGAATGCCCGGCTGACTAGGTCCCATCGGTCATGCAGTGTGTATAGAAGGGCGGTGTCCAGCCTCGCCACCTCCATGCCCAGGAATTTAGCAAATCCCATGGCAGCCAGTCTCTCTCTCTGAAAATCCGTTAGTGCTAGGTACACCGCCCGGACCTGGAGCCAAGAGATCCTCATCTTGCATTTCCCCTGCATACATTTAAACATTTTACATCAGTCATTCACTTCATATATAGTCATGCATGCAAAAAAAAGGGTGCAGTCTGCTGAAATAGCGGCCATGCTAGGACCATTTCTATTTGTCTGACGGTCGTCCATGGACCGTTCTGAAATCCCAACGATTACCTTCAAACCGTTTTTGACCCCAATAGTGCCCTTTGCTGACTTAGTTCAAATGGCTGCCCTCTAACCATTTATGTCCACCTAGCAGTCTATTGGAGACCGTCATGTTTCTAAGTGGTCTGGTTGAGACTGTTTTCTACCCTCCTAAGTCAGTTCGTGTCTAACGGTCGCAGGTGGACCGCCTAGCCTCCTTAACGGTCCCTGTTAGGGCCACTTCTTTCCTGCCATGATGGGTGGCATCCACCCATCTCCCATCCTTTAGGACTGGCCCTAGGGGCCCTTACAATTATCCCTAGGGGGTGGTATGACCCCTCTTTGCCCGTCCAAACCTCATGCATCAATTAAAATTCAAAAATGGGGGGGTTTTTGGCCGTGGCCTACCTCAGACGACGGAGGCCCCATTGACCAGCTTCTCGGTCGCCGCCACGGTCTCTTTGCCTTCTGGCGGCACTTCTATCTCTTCAGGTGCCCCGACGATGGCGAAAGGTGCCTCCTTGGCCGTAGACGGTGGTGACATCTCCCCCTCCGGTGGGTTCACCGATGGCGGCGCTTGGGCTCCTTCACGAGCCATCCGGCGTGTTAACCTTGCCAAGACTTGCCTCTTAAATCTCATTCGCACCCACGATTTGCTAGGGAGATGGGGGGAGCTCGGTGGAGTGGTTACTAAGGAGATGGGAGGGGTGAGCTTCGGTGGGCTTCTGTTCGGTCCACGGGTGGGACATGAAATGAGGAAGATGAAGTGGTCGATTTCCTTTTTTTGAAATCGATGGTCAAGTAGCGGTCAAACGATTGTCCGTTTTTTGTTAGGGCTTCCTTCCCGGGTGACGAACCATCTTCCACGAAATAGTCAGATTCTGACCGTTACATTATCAGGCGATCCTCCGTATGGCCGTTTAGTAGTTGGCCCTTAAAATTCAAATTCTGATGATTTTGCAGTCCGCCTTGGACCATTTCTGTGCCTGGCAGTCCTCATGAGACCGCATTTCAGCTACCATTGGTTGAAATAATGAATGATCTTTTAGCTCTATTTTGCTACATCATGTGCTTAATTGATAACTTTTTGGCTTGAATGGCTTACTTCATGGATGATTACAAAACCTTTTTCATGATCTCCTACAGCCTTATCACCTCTTCAATCCGGCAGGTAAGTCAGATAGGTATTCTATATCCCTTCATCCTTTAATGCATTACTATATGGTATTAATGATATATTACCTCGAGAACCGGCTGGCCATCCATGCGTTCTAGGATCTGATGTTCCCCTTTACCGAAAATGATGATGATCTAGGTGCACATGTTTAATCGCTGGATAGGCCGTTAGGTTGGGTGAAGTTAGGGGACGATGGTTCTATTTTGCACGTCGTGGTTGCATGTAGTGACCCAGAATTTTTAAATTTATTTCTAGATTTATTTAAGAATTTTCTAAAAATTATTAAATAATTATAAGGCGAGAGAGAGTCGTGTGAGCCCCACACGCTCCTCTCACACACATAATATTTACTCGGAGTCGTTCGACCCTCTAAGTCAAATGCGATATCCTATCCGATTTTCAAAGAGCACCTCAAAGAATTAGGGTGCAGCATGAAGTAAAAACAAAGCAAAGGCAAAACCAGCGATATATAATTTCATCGGGCCAAAGAGTTCCCTAAACATTCCACCCCACATCCTTAAATAGAGGGAGGTTACAGAGTCCTACTACAACAGTAATGTTCTTCAACTCCCAACCTTCTTCGAGACCAAACAAACTAAGAGATTAAAAGAGACTCTTAAACTTCCTCGGGCTCAACGTCCTCTGCCGCTTAGCGTGCAGCCCCCTCCACCTCCTCATGTCCACCAGCCCCCACTTCCTCAACCTTATTCTGCTGCCCGGATTAATGCTTGAGGTTGAACGTGAACCGTTGGAGGGAGGTGACCCATCAAGCATGCATGCAGTTCACACTATTCTGGCTATTCAGGAATTTCAAGGTCTGGTGATCAGTGTAGAGCATGAACTCCCTCTGGTTCAGGTAGTGCTCTCAGTGTGCTTTAGCGCCCGCACCACAACATAGAATTCTAGCTCATACGTCGTCCATTTGTGGTGCACCTCGTTCAGCTTCTCACTGAAGAACTCCAATGGGCGCCCTTCCCGATATAGGAGCGCACCAATACCTATCACGGATGCGGAACGCGTACGGTCGACGTCCTCGAACAGGTTGCCGAAGTTTGGGAGGGTGAGTACAAGTGTGGTGCTCAGCTTCTCCTTGATCAGTGCAAAGCTCACCTCATGAGAGGCTCCCCAATAATGGCAGCTCCCCTTCTCCAAGCATTCAGTGACTCAGGAGACAATGGCGTTGAAGTTGGGGACGAACCGGTCGTAGAATGTTGCGAAGCTAGCTATGGAAGTTCCGCAATCACCAAACTTGGAAGACAGAAAGACAGATTAGGAGAGGAAGATGAACAGAGAAACAACAATATCTCCACTAAATTGCTATTGAAGAAATAGTTTGCAAAGTATTTTGCAAACCGAATTGAGCAGAAGATTGATAAGATTTATGAAAGAACTAAGATAAATTACTAAAGAGGAAGGAATTTAACGGAACTAAAAAGGAAGAAGAACAAAATCTGAGGGAGAACGAAGCGGCGTCGCCCTCCTCTTCCCCTCCTCACACAACCAAACTCTCTCTCACACGTCCTCTGGCAGCCCCTTTCATAAGATCTACATGACTGCAAACAGTGCCGCCATCGACCGTCCATACCCAACACGGAAAGACGCTCCCCAAACACGGTAACTTCCATGCACCAAACATTCGCCACCTCCACGCCTGTAACAGCTGCGAACCGTCTTCACGTTTCCCTATCGCTCGTTGCTTTCATGTGTCGATGCCTCGCCGTGCATGCGCCCGGCCTCCTTCCCCGTCCAACTACGCAAAACACGGCGGCCCTTCACATATTGCATGCAACCGCCCCTTGCACAGCCACTTTCCCTCGTCCGCTTCCACCGCATTCGATTGCACGACTCCTCCCGCCGCGCTAACACACATGCCATCACGTTTCCTTCGACGCGAGCTTCCCATGCACATGCCACCTCTTTCATCCGCCATGCACCCTTATGTGAACGGCATATGAGCAGCAGCCTTGGGAACGGCAGGGAAACACGCCGCATGAGGGATCCTGCAACAAATCAAACTATAATTTAATCCCCAGAAAGAATGCTATCAACAATATAAACTTAAAAGAATCATGCAATTTTGCATAAATGTGTATCAAGTCCCAATTATTAGTTTATAACCTAAAACTTAATTAATTTTACATAAAAAATTAAACTTAATATGAGATTGAGATTAAGTACAAAATTTATATAATTAATTCTATTAAAACTCCCAATTAATACACACTCATCCGTGGGCCACTCCCGGATGGCCCGCATCTTCTCCTCATCAACGTGGATCACGTCAGTGCCCGCTACTTACCTGAGGAGCAACAGCTTCCTTACGAAGAACTAACATTTTTTGAGATGCACGTAGAGCTTGTTGTCTCGGAGCACAGGGAGGATTGCTCGCACGTCCTCAAGGTGCACCTCCTCATCCTGGCTATAGATGGTCAAAATAAATAAACCATGGTGAACCTGTCAATGAACGGCTTGAGGACTTGGTTCACTAGACGCATGAAGGTGTTCGGCACGATTGACAATCTGAATGGCATCATTAGCCATTCGTACAGACTGTCCTTGATCTTGAACGTCATCTTTCATTTGTCGCAGAAGCGGATCTGGATTTGAAGGTAGCCACTACATAGGTTGATCTTGGAGAAGACCTTCACGCCCTCCAGCATATCCAGCATGTCGTTAAGGTGTGAGATTGAGAACCGATACTTGACTGAGATTCGAGAACGATGAGAGTCGGGACCGCACACAGACTTATGCTCTCCCACGGTAGTGCCTTACGTAGTAGTTCATCCACTATTTTCTGTAAAATTTCATGCTCCTTGGGGTGCGCTCGGTAGTGTGACAAATTAAGGAGGCTTGCACTTGGGATAAGATTGGTGTTGGATATCTCACAAGGGTAGTAGCCCGTTGGGAAGTTCGGCTAGTGTGAGATCTTGAAACTCGGCCAATAGGGGTTGCACTTCGTCTGGGATTCCCCCATCATTCGTTACACTAGAGGTGCCCCCCTTTTGCACGAGGGCTAGCAGAATGTCCTCTTACCAGGCCCGTGCCACTAGTTCTGCGCCAGACGCCAAGAATAATGGCTGGCTTTCCTTGATGTTGGCACTTGACTGTGGTGTACCCCCCTCACTTGGGACGTGGATCACCTTCGTTTCTCCCCATCAGAAGACAAAGGTGTTGTCCTGGCCCTGGTGTGTGACATCCACATCAAATTGTCATGGTCATCCAAGTAGGACTTGGCATGCATCCATATCGACAACATTGTAGGGTACCTTGTCCTTGTAGTTCTTGCCAATGGATAGGGGGACAAGATGAAAATCTGACACCTTCTTTTCCACTCCCCTCATGATCCACCCAATCTTATATTGAGAGGGATGTGGCGATGTCTTCAACCTCAATTTCTTTACAAGGCTTGGGACACAATATTCTCGCTGTTGCCACTGTCGGTGATGACGCCGCACACCTTCATGTTGATCACGCAACGACTGCAAAAGATGAGATGCCCCTGGGTGACTTGTTGTCTGGGCATCAAGAGGAGGTGTCAGACGATGCATGAGATGTGCTCACCTTTTTGTCTCCCTTAGCAATCTCACAGTCTATCTCTCCTTTTTCATTTATGTGTGCATCCTCAGTGTCCACTATTACATCTACAAGGTTGGCTTGTTTGCGTAGGACACTCATTAGAATGATGTCCTGACTGGTGGCAGTGATAGTACTTTCTCGAGGTGGGCCGTGCATAGAGTTCCACGGGGTGCCTCGTCCTCTACTGGTACCCACCTCCTAAGTCACAAGCTGTTGTGGCTTTAACATTGTTGTAGCTCATTACGTTGTTGTCTTCTCACCAGAACCTGAAAAGGTAGGGGCAACGCTCCTACAAAGTAGGGGAGGGTGTGCTGGTCGTGCTACCTGAGCCTTGATTTTGAGGGCTAGGTTAACGGTCTCAGACAACCTCCACACTAAATGAAGTGCTACATGCTCGCCTATGTTGTCACAGACCGCCAAGGTAGCGAGTGACCGGTTGGTTATCGGTTTTCATCAGACTGTTGCGGGCGTTTAGCAGGTAAAACTCGTTGGTGTAGTCACTCACGGACTGTCTCCCTTGGTAATAGCCCTGGTACTGTTGGTAGTCCGGAGGTGAGAATCTTGTCCGCAAGAGCTTCTTCATCTTCTACCACGATCACACAGGTGGTTTCCCTTGGCGTGTCGGTTAGTCCTCATCTGCTCCCACCACGCAGAAGTGCTGTCACGAAGCTTGTAGGCTACGAACTTCACTTGCTTGTCCTCCGGAATCTCGATGCAAGCAAAGACGTACTCTATGGTAGCGACCCAGTCGAGGAAATCTTTGATATGCACGTGACCATCGAAGCTAGGGATGTCGATCTTAATCCTAAAGTCATGACTTAGGCGGTCATGGTCAGGAGTCGGTGTTGCCTGGTCCCCTAGTTGTCCCTACCGATAGATTGGAGGAAGATGATGCTCCTCGTTGTTGGAGGTTTCACCATAGGTCTAGTCCACATGTGGAACTGTCGAGCAATGGTGTCTGACCCGCTGGTCGACCGGCACCTTGTCGGCACGCGTGCGGTCTAGCTCCATCCTCCTGTTGCAATGTTGTCGTTGATCGTCATAGTCACCGACGTGTTTTGGATCTACGTGAACTACTGCTATCTTGACCATACGACACCCCAAAGGACCTGCACACCTTGATCTTCATCGAGGGCGTGGTTAACGTTATTCCTATCATTCTCCATTGAGTAAGGGAATGTCCCCGCTCTAAAACCAACTATTGTAGGCCAAAAGCGGAAGAAGAAATGATAAACTCTCTCTCTCTCTCTCTCTCTCGAGGAAGAAGGGCACAGGATGAAGGAAAATCAGAGCAAAAGCTCAAACAAGTGATCATATAAATTCACCAAACTTATCGAAATGGGGGAAAAACCACGGTTACTGATCTTAGAATAAATCAGGATACTGCTTCCTGATCGCTTCTTCCGACTCCCACGTGGCTTCTTCAATTCCACATCTACTCCATTAGACCTTGACCATCGGTATGGACCGATTCCTAAGTTACTGCAACTTTCGGTCCAGAATCTTGATATGCTTCTCTTCATAGGATAGATCCTCCTTCAGCTCTAGGTCCGCATGCTGAATGATATGCGAGGGGCCGTATACATACTTCCACAGCATGGACACGTGGAAGACATTATACACGCCTAACAACTGGGGTGACAATGCCAATCTGTAGGTAACTTCTCCCACTCTCTCTAGAATTTTAAATGGACCCACAAATCTTGGGCTCAACTTACCATGGACTCCAAATCTTCAGACTCCTCTCATGGGTGAAACTTTCAAGAATACATGCTCACCAACTTGGAATTCTAAATCTCTTCTTCTGTTGTCAACATAGCTCTTCTGCCTGGATTGAGTAACTTACAGATGATCTTTGATAATCTAAATGTTCTTAGATGACTCTGAAATAAGATCCAGTCCAAGCTATTACTTCTCGCCTACCTCATCCCAAGAGAGAGGTGATCGGCAGCTCCTACCATATAGAGCCTCAAACGGTGCCATCTGGATGTTGGACTGGTAACTATTGTTATAAGTGAATTCAATCAGGGCTAAATGTTCATGTTAGCTACCACCGAAGTCAAACATGTAGGCCCTTAACATATCTTTTATTATCTGATTTGTCCTCTTTATCTGCCTGTCCGTCTGAGGATGAAAGGAAGTGCTGAAGTTCAAACGGGTTCCCAAGGATTCTTGTAATCCTTTCAAAAATTGGGACATGAACCTTGGGCCTCTGTCTGACACAATGTTAACCGGCATTCCATGCAACCTCACTACCTCCTTCATGTATAAGGTAGCCAACACATCCATTGTCCACTTTGACTTGATGGGCAAGAAATGTGCGGACTTAGTCAATCGATCAATAATTACCCAAATCGCGTCGAAACCGCCACGAGTTCTAGATAAACCCATAATAAAATCCATGCTGATGCTCTCCCACTTCCTTTGTGGTATCTCGAGAGGCTTCAACTTCTCGGCAGGTCTAAAATACTCAGCCCTCACTTGTTGACATACTAAGCATCTGCTCACAAATTCATCCACTTCACGTTTCATGTTCGGCCACCAAAAGGTCCTCTTCAAGTCCCGGTACATCTTAGTAGCTCCCGGGTTAATAGTATACTTAGTCCTATGGGCTTCTTCAAGGATCTTGCTCTTCACTTTTGCTGAATCAGGGACTCAAGTTCCTCCCCGGAACAATAATCTGCCATGATCGGCCAATAGAAAATCTACCCGAATACTCAAACATTCTTTGATCTCTACCAGCAACGGGTCATTATCTTGCAAAATCATGATCTCAGCTAGCAATTCTGGGCGAAGCTAGACGTGGGTGATCAAAACCTGATCTTTCTCATCACCAACATTAAGGTCTAAACCGGCTAACTATTCCAACATCCTCCACTCTTGTAGCATGAGACTTGACAACTTAGTCATTGACTTTTGGCTCAAAACATCAGCCACTACATTGCCTTTCCCGATGTGATGTTCAATAGAGAAATCAAAATCCTTTAGATACTCGAGCTATCTCCTCTGCCTCATGTTGAGCTCTTTTTGGGAGAATAAATACTTCAATATCTTATGATCAGAAAATACAACAAAGGTCTCTCCATACAAGTAGTGCATCTAGATCTTCAAGGCAAACACGATCGCAGTGAGCTCTAAGTCATGGACAGGATAGTTCTCTTCATGCTTCCTCAACTGCCTAGATGAATAGACTATTACCCTACCATGATGCATCAGCACACAGCCTAAGAGAATACCCGAGGCATCTATATATACTTCAAAACCTCCTTCTCTAGAAGGTAAAGCCAGCACAGGGGCAGTGGGTCACACCCACACAAGAGAGAGAGAGGGGAAGAAGGCACAGCCTTCACACAAGATTTCTCCAATAAAATTCTTCATTAGCCTTTTCAATAAAGAGTACATGGGTATTTATAGAGGAAGGGGAAAGCCCTAATTATATCCCAAAAAGGAATCCTAATAAGAATCCTAATTAAACTTAATTAAAGTACTCTCTAGAAGCTTAAAGAAAGAGATGAGAGGATAAGAGGATAAAGGGGATAAGGGCCCTTTCCTAATTGGATTAGGAAGGAAGGGGCACCCTCTCCCAAGCCCAAGTGGGCCTAGGAGAGAGAAAGAGGGGTGCGCCCCCCAAGGTGGGCCCCTATGGGGGGGGGCGGTGGCCAGCCCATGCCCTCTTGGGCCTAGCTAATTATGGCCCAATAACTTACTATTAGGCTAATAGACACTAATATGACCTGGATGCCATCAAATTGGCCTCAAATTGGCCTAAAAAAGTTACATAATGAAGAAAATAAAACTCTCAAGCTCCAGACTAGATCCCCAAGTCATCTCCAAGCCATAAGGAAGCCTACAAGTCCTGAACAGCTCCACGTGTCCTGTAGTGACGCTCTGCCGCATCACACCGATCTCTGGCTTGGGTGTCCTCACCAACTACTAGTGGGGGGCCACTAAGCATACGACCCTCGACGGAAACCACTAGAATACAGACAGGCTTCGCACAAGCCCATCATAATTAGCTCAAAAAATTGGTGGCTTGATGCCACCGGTCTCTGGATAGTTCACTAGACATATTAAACTCAATGGCCCTTGAGTCACAAGACTCCGGTGAAGGCCATTGCACATGACAACTCCCTGCCATCAATCTGACCTCTCCCTAGGTCAGAAGCCATGATAATATAATTAAGAAGATGGTGCACGGTCGCCAACCCTAATACCTTTCCAAAGGGAAGCTAAAAAACCCTCCAACCCCAGGCTGGGTCATGAGACTCATAGTTCTCAGGCCATACGTATGTCCCACATGGAAATCACTTTCGGAGAAAACTAACGATGTGTAGGAATGACCCTCCGCACTCAAATCGATGCACGGGGACTCGATTTAGCGAATGCATAGAAGCCCGGAACACATAAGGTCACCCGGACCCTCAAACCCACGGGCACATTAATTGAGGTAACACGGTATCTCCGGACACTCAAAAACATAGTCACGGTCCCCACGGGGTGTCCGAGACATCCACGGGGTCGAAAGTCAACCAATGGGTCACAATCGGGTCGACCGGGGGCCAAAATAGGCCCAAGGCTACTGTTTGGTCAACCAATCATCATGGGTTGGTCGACCAACAGGGGTCGGTCTACCAGCCCAGACTGGGCGGTCGACTGGCCCACAGTAGGGGAAGCTTCTGCCCAGGTCGGTCGACCGAACCAGGGCAAACTCCCAGTCCCATGGCGAACGCCATCGATAGACCAAACCTCTGAGGTTGGTTGATCAAAAATGGCAGAGACCACCCCGAACCCTACCTAGGGGCCCATTTTCCACACCCACTCAATCCCAATCGAGGGGAAAACAACGAGGACCATCCCCCGGGTCCCAAACCACAAAAAGGAAGGGAAATAAATAGCAAAATCTCGTTCGATCTGGCAAAATCGTCACACGCCCTAAAAATATGGTTTTCACCCCTGATGAGGAATAAACCCACTCTCAGCTCACTTCGGCCTACCAAATCACTAGGAAATAAAATACACAAGAAAGGGAACCATCCCCCTACCTCCATCGATGATTAAGCACACCGTGGACGCCATTTCCACGCGAAACACCTCACGAATCCCACGCCGGCTCGCGATCTCACGGACGAACGCCGTCGCACCTCCACCACCTCAATCCTCATCTCGTCCACGCCGCTCCTCACCCCACAAACATCGCCACCTCACCCTCGTCCACCTCCGTCAGCCGCCCAGAGAAGAGAGGGGGAGAGGAGAGAACGTGAGAAGAGAGAGGGAGAGGGAGAGAAAATGAGAGATGTCTGTTCTCGAGGTACCATCGAAGTATAGTTGCCAAGTGGCTTGTTGGATCTGACCCACCTCCAAAGTTTCATCTTCAGGGAGCTCAATGATTAATGGAGAATGTTCAGGCACCGGGTGCGCTACAAAGAAATCTGCAATGGCCTAGCCTTTGATGGCTTTCTGCGGTACACAAATGATGTTGAACTCCATGAGAATGAAAGTCCATTTACCCAACCGTACTTTCAGAACCGACTGAGAGAGTATATATTTGACCGAATCGACCCTGGATATCAACTTGATTTCATGCGATAACATGTAGTGCCTCATTTTCTTGGCTGCAAAGACCAATGCGAGGCAGACTTTTTCGATGGGTGTGTACTTTGCTTCAACCACAACCACTCTCTGACTAAGGTAGTAGAGGGCTTGTTCTTTTCCTTCTTCATTGCTTTGGACTAGCATTGCCCCCAGAGAGTATTCAGTGGCAGCTATGTACAAGAACAACGGTCGCCCTTTAATAGGTGCCCCTAAGACTGGTGGGGTTTTCAAGTATTCTTTCAGCTGGTCGAGAGCCCTTTGACATTCTTCGCTCCACTGGAACGGGGTATCCTTCATCATTAACTTGTGGAACGGCTGACACCGCCCTGACAGGTTAGAGATAAACCTACGAACGTAGGCTAGCCGGCCTTGTAATGACCGTAATTCTATCAGGTTTCTTGGAGGAGGTAGCCTCTGAATAGCCTTGATTTTTGTGGGGTATACTTCAATTCCTCGATATCTGATGACGAAGCCCAGGAACTTTCCACTGGAGACGCCAAAAGTACACTTCATCGGGTTCATCTTCAATTCATGCCAGCACAGCCTTTCAAATATAATTCTGAGGTCAGCCAGATGGTCTTCCCTCTTCTTTGTCTTGATGACCAAGTCGTCGATGTAGCACTTGACTTTGTTATAAAGTAACTCGTCGAATATTTTTGTCATCGCCCTCTGGTAGGTGGCGCCAACATTCTTAAGGCCGAAGGACATCTGTTTGTAATGGAAGATCCCTTTAGGTGACCAGAAAGCCGTGTAGATTCTGTCATGCTCCGCTATCGAGATTTGATTGTAGCCGGATGACCCGTCCATGAATGACAAGGCCTCATGGCCGGTAGTGACGTCGATCATCACTTCGGTGATTGGCATCGGGAAATCATCCTTCGGACAGGCTTTATTCAGGTCCCGAAAATCCACACAAATTTGGATCTGGCCAATTTTCTTCTTGACGGGCACAATGTTGGCCAGCCATGTAGTATATTGATTTTCAGCCACGAAGTCAACATCTATCAGCTTGTTGACCTCCTTCCAGACTTGACTCACTAGCTCGAGCCTCATTCGCCGGGGTGATTGCTTCACCGACTCGACTTTAGGGTCAATGGCCAGAATATGCTGGGCAACTACAGGGCTAAGGCCTGGCATCTCCTTGTAATTTCAAGCAAAGCAGTCTCAAAATTCTTGGAGCAGCTTCGCATACTACCCCCTCTCTTCATGTGACAAGAGGCCACTGAGGAAGGTCAGCCTGGGATCATCCTCGGTGCCAATATTTATTTCGACCAATTCGTCAACAATGGCTTGTCTGCCATCTTCTATTTCCGGGGGAGCCGACTGTAGGTCTACAAAGCCTTCATCATCTTCTTCAACTTTGAGGGCCTCATAGGTGTATTCCTATCTTATTTCACCTACCGACAGGACTTCGCCTCTGCCTTGTTCTGAGCCAGTTGGCTAATGGTCGGGCTGGATGAGCAACCCTAGTGCTGATCGTGCATGCCCTGTGCAGCTTGGATGCTGGCTTATGGATGGAGCATCCTCAAGGACGGGATGACTTTTTTCAGCTTTTGACTCTTGCGAGTTGTTGCTGGGGGTTGTGGTTGGTTCCATGGAGATGGACTCCCAACATTTGCATGGAGTGACAACTCCACGATCATTGTATGCCTGTGGCTGAGAGGGGCCCGAGCCATTTAATTCAGTCAATGGTTCGGCAATTGCATCAGCATACAAGCATATAGTCACATTTGCACAAGTTCAAGTTTAGACCTTACCGAGGCATAGGGAAGGGCGTCGATGTCGTCTTGGATTGCCCGGAACTGACGACATAGGGAGCCCACCTCCCGAGGTGCTGTCCACCATCTCACGATGGGCAGATGGTTAGGGTACGTCTCTTGTCCTCTCCCCAGCCTAGGGAGGTATATGTAGGCCCACACCTGCATGCATTGCATCAAAAGGAGTCAACATATAGCATTTATAGAATTTATAGCAATTGCACAAGCATTTTAGGGATTGATTCATACCTGGAGTAGTGGAGAGAACTCGCCGAGCATGGTGAGCTGGCTCGTCGAGCTAAGTGTGCCGAAGAGGAAGGCGAGGACCGCTGCACCCCGCACATACTCTCTGACTCGGTCCACATCCTCTAGCAGGGGTAGTAGCCGGCAACTAACCCCGTCTGCCCAAGTGGTGAATAGCAGCTTCCCGAAGAGAAGCATCAGGAACCTCTGGAGGACGACGTCTACCTCAGGCCTGGAGCGGCCGCCACCAACCTCCGCGCTCGGTCCACTAGCCGCCCGAGATGTTGCTCTGGCAGCTCTCCGATAGCGATCCTAGCTCCCCGCAAGCCTAGGCCCTCCTGCAGCTTCGCCCTCGGCAGAGTCCTCGACTGGCACTCTGGCCTCTGTAGCTCTAAACCTAGCAACCTCTGGGCCAGCTCCCTGTAGTCCGTAAAGGTCCTCCCACTCACTGACGTCCCGTGCACATGCAAGCTAGTGATGCGTGCCACGTCCTCCACCATAGGGACCATGTGCCCCCACGGGAAGAGGAAGGCGCGGCTGACCAGGTCCCACTAGTCGTGCAACGCGTATAGAAGTGCGGTGTCTAGCCGTGCGACCTCCATGCCGATGAACTCTCCGAATCCCATGGCAGCCAGTCGCTCCCTCTGGAAGTTTGGTAGTGCCAGGTACACTACACAGACGTGGAGCCACGAGATTCGTGTCCAACGCTTTCCCTGCATACATTTAAACAATTTGCATCAGTCATTCATTTCATGATAATCGTGCATTGCCTAAAAAAAAAGAAGCTAGCACTCTATCAGGTTTACGACCTCAACTGGGTCATTTCTATCTCCCTAACAGTTTGCTTCTAGCCATGTTCTATTTTCTATAAACCCCTTCGCTGATTTGAGTCTACACAGTCATCCAACGATCGCTTTGCCTAATGGACAGTCTGTTGAAGACCGTTTAGTTCTCTAGATGGTCTTGTTCAGACCGTCTCATCTCTCATATGTCCATCCTATGCTATGGTCTTGTGAAGACCATTTTGATGTCTAAGCGGCCTCGTTCAGATCGTTTCTATTCCCCTTGAGTCCATTCCTAACGGCCATAGTGAGATCGCCTAATACCTCCATGGTCCACCTCAGCCCATTTTTACTCCCACAATGCCCCGTCTATTCAACTCTTTTTGAACGGTCCCCCATGGACCATTCAAACCTTTTGGGTAGTTTGGTTTTGGCCGTTTCGACCCCAGACGATTCTAGGTGAACCGTCTAATTTCCTTAGGCGGTCCCTGTTGGACTGTTTTCTACTCGCCGTGCTCGGCAGCATTCAACCCCCTCCCCGCCGGTTGGCAAAGGCCCCTAGGGGCCTTACAACCAATCCTAAGGGGTGGCGTGCCCCTTTTCCTTCGTCTATATCTACATGCATGCATTAAAATAGGAAATGGGGTAGTTTTGGGGCCTACCTCAGAGGTCCTCGCCAGCTTCTCCACTATCACGGCCACCGCCTCCAGCGGGGCTTTAGCATCCTCAGGCGCTCCAGCGACGATCGTCGTTGCCTCATCTTCAACAGCAGGCAGTGGGGGTCCCTCCACGGCTGCCTTCAACGTCGGTGCCGGCTACTCCGTGGGTTCGCTGGCGATGGCAGTGCAGTTCCCTCCCCGGCCATCTGACGGGCTAGGTGGCGTAGCACTTGCCTCTTGACGCGCATAAACCATTAGGTAGGTATGCATGGGATATGATTGGGAGAGGGGCCATTTGACCCAAGACTCAATGTTGACAATAGTGGGTAGACAATGCACGGGTTGGACCGATGATGACTCCAATGCAAGCGTGCCCTAAGACTTGACCCGATCCACATAAAATCTGGCCGATTTTGGTCCGAATCAGACCAAGTCAGCCCATTTTTATTTATTTAAGTTTTAAACCTTTTCTATTTGGGATTGGTGTCCGCGGCAGAAATGGTTCCTCCACTGCCGATTCCAAGTCTAATCGGCCGATCCAGATTGGGATCGGCTGATTATGGATTCCATGCATCCTGCATCCTGCAGGAGCTTCACATGGCTTAGGGAATACCCCAAACATCCATGGACTTCATCCTGCGGTCCTGCCCCAGCCTGGTGGAGGTCAAGGGGATTTTAGAATCTTAACCTCCCACAGCGGAGCACTTGGCATGGCCCCCTCCGGAAGCAGTAGCCTGGCCTGTCTCCTCGTGAGGTAAGGGGTTGATTTACCCTCATTTAAATACAAAAAACAAAAAAGAAAAAGGAAAGAGCATGAAAGAAACAATGCTTCACCCTAACTGAAAGGTATTGATTAAGGGATGCATGCAAACTATCAGCATGGCAAACCTGGATAGGCTGTCAGGACTCATTATTGTGCAGCACCAAGAATGTAGTCTGCAGTGTATGTGCGTTGCAATTGGTTCCATTTTTCATTTTAACCTCTAAATGTAACAAGTTTCAGTCATGACCAAACTGAAACCATTCTGCCATCCTGACTATCCCTATACCAAGCGAAGCCTATTATCTTCAGGGGGCCTCACAACCTATACAAGAAGATGTGAAACTGCTTCAGTCAAACATTTTATAGAAGTTGTAACTCACTAGTTGCAATATGCAGGAAAATTTCATCAATGCCAGTCCCAAATTTTGCAGACGTAACAAAATGCCTTGAACCAATTGATGCTGCATAGCTGCAATGAATATTGTTGAATGAAAGTTAATTTGACAATGACAGTGCAAGAAAAGTCATCCTTAAATATCTACTGATTTATAGCAGACTAGCAGTAGCAACAAATCAAATGCAAAGTACAAAAAAGTAAGATTACATGAAACAGGCTTAAAAGTGTCGATAAAATGAGTTTTATCCTTGTTGGAATACAGTTCAAACAAGTTTTCGTAAATGTTGTAGAGCAAACTTCATTAAGATTTTCTTCACTCCATTTCTCTAATAATTCAACATGACAGTTGAGAAGTCGTCATGGCGCACCCCCAGAACATTCTCATCACACGTGTTCTCGACTGGAGGGGAATAACCGCATTATTTCAAATATTATCAATTATTTTCAATTAGAAATCAGGCATTGTCCTGGCTGAGAATATTGACAAGAATGTAAAAATCCAAACAATGGATGTCTCAACGTTATCTTTTCAAAAAAAAAAAGCACATACCTTTCAGCTTCTTGAAGATCATTAGGGAGCTTATTAGTGGGGGTAATGGGCCAAATTGGTCATGTAAGGCCCAAGAGAGATATTTGGCTGACCACCCTTGGCTGGGCCCAACCCATGGCCGCCCTCCCTTGCTTTCCTAGCCCAAATGTGGCTGGAAAGGAGGGCGCCCCTCCCTTCCCACTCCTCTTAGGAATGGGTGGCCCCCTCCTCTTATATCCTTATCTCCTTATCTCCCTTGTTTAGGACTCTAGATGGGATAATAATGGTTTTAATAGGATTCTTATTAGGATTTCTTTTTTGTATTCCCCGACAACGGCACTAAAAATTGATAGCAACTAACGCTTGTCGTTTAAACTTCCGTGCCACTCAATTTCAAAAAATGATAACCGCACCCACTCACTTAAAAAGATTAAAAAATTAAGTAGAGTGGAGAGAACGGGTAGATCCCACGAGGAGGAAGAAACTTTTATTAAGTTGAAAATCTTCTTGTATTTTTTTAGAAAATCGTGGAGTGAGTAGGATTAAGTAAAAACTTTGTAAGATCACGATGGCACTTGATGACGATCCAACCGGGCTTCAAAAATGTGGAGGGGGTAAGTGATGTCCCCATCAGGTCATTTCTGCTTGCTACTCATTCTAGTAGTTTTGATCACCTCCTTGAACTTCTGAAATTCCGATAGGTTCCAATCTGGATACTATGATCATAAAACAAAGTGCACTTCAATGTAAGAATCTTCTATTATATGATCCTATGTTCATCCAAATTATAAGCTGGTTCAAGTGTAATGACTTCATTGAGTTTTGATATAAATGACCTCTTGAAATCATCTGTGTTCAACTTTTAATAGACCTTAACCAGTGTTTACATGTTGTGCCCTGAATGATTCTTTCTGAAATCTACAAATTCTAATTTCATGGCTATTTTGGTTGAGACATGTAAATTGAGTATTGTTTTTAAACATTATGATAATTTGAAATTCCAAATAGCTAAGTGTGATCACAAATGACACTGGGTTACTAAGAAACCATGCCCCTTCTCCTCGAAGAAAGGTGGGTTGTGTCATGAGGTACATTTGTTATCTCTGCAGAAATTTGAAGTAACATTCAAGGCAGAGCAATGGCAAGCTTGCTAAGAAATAAGTTCCCAAATAGTTAAATTTATCAACTATATGAACTTCGCTTGATAGTTTTGTTTGAAGATCGGCTAAGTTCCCAGATAGTCAAATGTATCGACTCTGTGAACTTCGCACAATTAAGTTTATAACGGCCCAAGATCTAGATACTGAGAATAACCTGATACCATTCGAATCCTATCCTGCCACCCACGAGCCGGAGGGCTCAGAAGGGTTAAAAAGGAGTGTGAAGGTACATTGAAATATAAAATAATGTAGGAACATCTATATAATTAATAGTTTAAATGACAGAAAATATAATTATATTTTTAATTAAATAACTAACTATAGAGTCCATTCCAACAAAAGTACAATCTACAAGGAAAGAAACGTACTTAATGTCGAGTGAACACTCGGCCCGACGAGCAGGCAACTACGAACCTCTGCGCTACACCTCTGAACCTCGAGGAGGAACCGCTACACCAGAAAAGATAAGAGTGAGCCTCATCTCATTGGCTCAATAGGGGTCCCGCAGAACCCTATTATGCACGTGGTGCACAAGGGATAAAGACAATAAAAGTAAAGTGCTATGTGGAGCACAAGGGGAGTTGCACCATGGGTGCAAAAAAAGGAAAGGGCACACGTGGGTGCCAAGGGGAGAGGGTAATCAAAAGAAAACAATAGTGGTCCCACCATGATCGCCAATTTGTAGATTATGAAAAAATCTACTTAAAGGAAAAGACTAATTAATAATATAGTGAAAAAGAAGAAGAGGAAAGGGGAAGAAAGGAAGAGCATGTGTGGATGCTAAAGGGAAAGGTGATCGCCAGAGACCGCGGGCCTCAAAGGAATATAACAATAAATAGAGAGGAGGGATCGCGATAAATACCTTTAAAGTGCAGGGGAGATGTGAGTGCACCTTCTCTTCCAATCGGCCAGCCGATGAAGAGAGTTTTTCCTTGATTGATTACCCTTGCAAAAGACAAATAAAACACCAGTAAAGAATGATTGAATTAGAATTGTGAGATGTGCAGTATCAAATCCTCAATGTAAAATAAACATGAAAGCATGGATGAGAACACACCTTATTGGTGTTAGCCTTTAAATATCTATGCAAGAGGGTAGGGAAAAAATGATGATGATTTACAAAGAGGGAGGGTGCAAGTGTTGCATAATGGAGGATCTCAATATTGAAATAAAAGGAGAAATGGAAGAGGGAAACGTATGATGTATGCAATGCAAACAATGTAAATTAACTAAGAAAGCAATAAAAGAAGGGGTAAGGAAAAGGTTACTGATTTCTCCAATATGGCTTCAAGAGGAGGAAGAACTCCAAGGGATGAGCTTTGGGCACATGGGAGACTCCCTCCTTGAGCCTTTGGTCTAGCAGCACCTCCCCATGGATCAATTATGCAACGCTCCTAGGAGGAAGACAAGCTGAGCACAATGTAATCTTAAACTGAAATCTCCATTTTAAATTTGACATTTTTTTTTTGAGATCAGTGGAGAGTATGCAAGAAGATGGAGAAGAAGGTCGAGGAGGAAGCATGAGGGTATACATGGAAGGGAAGAATAGATCGAGGAGGGGATCATAAGAGGAGAAGAAGGGAGTAGACAAATCAATAGGCGGGTAGCAATCACATGTTCTGGCAAAGAGAAAATCAGTGGGCATCTCAAATAGCAATGGATCGATCAAAATAGGAGGTGAATTGGGTATAAAATCCAGCTTTTATAGAGATGAGAACAGATAGGAAGGAGGCCAAGTGAGGATACTAGATGAGCTCCCCTCTTCTCGCGGATAGCGAGCTAGCTCTCCAAGCGTGTATTGCACGAGCCATACCTCCAGGTTTCTTCAGCAATCTTCTTCATAGAACAACCTTGCAAAAGCTTCATAGAAGTCCTCCATATCATCAACAGATCCCCTGGGTAGCAATGGTAGGTCAGAAACTGAACAAGCGGCATCTTCCTTTACAGTCTAACTTGGCTGGGCCTTTAAAGTGCCTGGCCGCAACGCCCCCCTTACAAAATGTAGGTGGTAATCCCAAGTCAATGGCATCGAGTCTCCCAGGACTGAGATCAGTGATTCTCGATATCCCAGGCCTCTCTTACTCATCTTCTTGCCCCTTGGGACCGGCTTGGTCTGCCCCTGCAACTGGGCGCCGAGACCTCTACCTGGTTGATAGCCGAGTTTCAATATCATGTTCCAACCCTTGGATTCCCTTATCTTGGGCTTCTCTTTTACAATGACCTATACAGTAGTGGCGGGCTTGCGGGGTGCATAGGCCCATGGGAAGTTAAGATCAAGCACCAAAATGACAGGCCAATTGTTGGGCCATATTTTTGGCAGGATCTTGTCAGAGATGCCTTCGACAGACTGGACCGTGGAGATACTCTTTGACCTTCACCACCCATCCCTAAAATGGAAATTTAAGGCACTGATGGGCAGTAGATGGTACAGTATTAAGGTTGTCGATCCACGGGCGGCCCAAGATGGCCTTAAACATTGGATCAATATCCAGCACATAAAGCTCAATGGGCATTGTCAATGGCCCAAGCTTGGCTTGCACAGTTACTACCCCATGGCAGGCCCTCCTCGAGTTGTCATAAGCCACTATAGTGGTAGGAGTGGGTCTCAACAAATCTTCTAAAATATTGCAGGCCTACAGCGTGCTTAGTGGAGAGACATTAATAGAGGCCTCGATGTCGACCAACACCGCATCAATACTTACTTTATTCAAAGTGATAGAATTGCAAAGTGACATCTGACGAGCCTAAAGATGTGCTAGCTCAGTTTCAGCAAATGTAATGGCTGGCCCTTTAGAAATTGTAGCCAGAGCAGATGGTAGGCTATCAATAGCCATGTCTTCATTCACCATGAACTTTTGAAGAAAGTTTCACAAGGCATCTTGATGGAGCGTAGACCACTTGATCAATTCTACAATTGATATCTTTGCAGGCATCTAGTCCAAATGATGTAGCAAATCATATTGTATGCCTGACAGTGGATCTGCCTCCTCTTGGTCAGCAGCCTGTTACGAGGATTGGCGATTGGGTGCAGATATACCGATTATAGGGTAGTTCCGATGGAACAAATGCCCGGTCCAAAGGGCAAGGTTCTGGGCTGGTGCGGCATTAGATGGGCTCATGGTCGGTGACTTAATCGGTCCAATGGGGTGGATAAGAGGTGTGGGGGCAGGTGTGGTGATGGTAACAGGGGTAATAGTAGAGGTGTGAGCGGGTCCTGCTGGGAGGATGACAGGTGGAGGATTGTGTTGAGTTCTCCAAGTGATTTTGATGATAACAAAACCCTGAACTGAGCCTGCATCTCATGCCGTGTAGAAGTGATCGCGAGGAAGCTTTGAATGTATTTAAGGCCACTTTGTGTAATGGTAAAAGATTAGATGATAGAATGCAAATGATTATGATGACAACATTAATGCATAACCATCAATGCATAGCAAATGATCCTTATTAATGCACAGTGCAAAGACCAAATGCACAGAACAAATGCAAGCAAGTTTTGTCGATCATTTAATCTTCCATGCAAACATATGGTCATGCAAACATATGGTGACTGATATTGTCTGCTATCATCAAAACCACAGGGGCACAACATCTCTCAACACCCAGGGTTGGACTTCACCCTTAAATAATTCTATTATAGTGGGCGTTATGAAGTGGACACCATCTCTACTTTCTACCCGACCGTAGATAGCTCACTGGGGGCAGTTTCCAATGAGTACCCAACAAAGGCTGAGCATGCTGAGCCAGCTCAACCAAGAGACTCGGAATCAGGAGCCATAACTCCTTACTGATGTTGGGAACAAGTCTACCCTGAAGAAGCTACTCTTCAAGCCAAATTTGACACAGCCAGCAGTAGTGAAGCCGAAGATGCTGGAGAAGCAGGGCTGTCCCCCCTCATTGGCCCTCCTCTGTTAATGGCGTCAGTGCCCCTCATATCGATTGGGGAGGTTCCTACCAAAACTGATCAGAAGAGGCGTGCTGCTAGAAAAGAAAAAGCCACCTCTACTGAAGACATTGTGATCCAAGAAGACATGGTACTCTCACCTTTTACCGCAAAGCTGCAACACTGTTCCACCTCAGCAACAAACAACCATCAGTCCTTCGAGACTGTAAATACATCTGCAAGGGCTGAAGCTGCTGGTTCATCTCTTGAAACTACAGTGGCGGCAGATCTGCTAATAGAACAATGTATACAGCTGCCACTAGCCGAATCAAAAGTCTCTGACGAGACCCAGGCCAAGCAGAATGAAGAGGTCGAGGTGCTTGAGCTTGAAGATGATGTGCCAGACTTTGTTGACCTTCAGCTTGCGCCTCCAAAAATAGAGGATGAAGGACAAGCCACAGTCGATGAGCTGATAGAAATCAACCTGGGAGATGAAGATGACCCTAGGCTGACCTTCCTCAGTGCTCAGTTATCTGCTGAAGAATAGGAACTGTATGTCCAGCTACTACGAGAATATCGGGATTGTTTCGCCTGGACCTACAAGGAAATGCTGGGACTCAGCCTTGCAGTTTCTCAGTATGAGCTGGCCATAAATCCTGAAGCCGAGCCAATGAAGCAGCCACCTCATCGTATGAGGCCAGTGCTCATCACTCAAATATGCAAAGAAGTGGACAAGCTCATTGACGTGGGTTTTGTCGAAGAAAATCAATATACCACGTGGCTAGCCAATATAGTGCCCATGAAGAAGAAGAATGGGCAGATCTAGATATGTGTTGATTTTCGAGATCTGAATAAGGCCTGCCCCAAGGATGACTTTTCGGTACCAATAACAGAGGTCATGGTTGACGCTACAACCGGCCACGAAGCCCTAACATTTATGGATGGGTCGTCTGGCTACAACCAGATATGGATCGCGGAACACGACCGGATCCACACTGCCTTCTGAACCCCCAAGGGCATTTATCACTACAAGAGGATGACATTCGGACTAAAGAACGCTGGCACGACTTATCAGTGGGCAATGACCAAAATATTTGATGAGCTGCTCTACCATAAGGTTGAGTGCTATATAGATGACCTGGTAGTCAAGGCCAGAAAGAAAGAAGACCATCTGCAGGATCTCCGAGTTGTATTTCAGAGGATCAGGCAGTATGAACTAAAGATGAACCCCATGAAGTGTGCGTTTGGAGTATCAAGCGAGAAGTTCTTGGGCTTCATCGTCAGATATCAGGGAATTGAAATAGACCCCACAAAGATCAAGGCAATTCAGGAGCTGCCCCCATCGAGGAACCTCTCCGAGCTGAGATCTCTACAAGGCTGCCTGGCGTATATTCGACAGTTTATATCCAACTTGTCAGGGTGATGCCACCCATTTCACAAGTTGATGATGAAGGATGTCCCCTTTTATTGGGATGAAGAATGCCAAACAGCCTTGGACATACAATCCCTCGACAAACTCCACTAACCCTTCAGGGGCCTCATCAGTCTCTTGGGTGGTGTCCCCAGTTCTTAGTGATGGTAATCTGATATTATCAGGTTATCGGTACTCGGAGCTCTGGGTCGTTACACTCTGAGCTTCCAAGGGGCGGGCACCCATGCTTCCTCAGAAACTATGGTAGCTTTCGAGCTCCCAAGGGATGAGCACTCATGCTCTCTCGAAAAATGATGGTAGCCTCCGAGCTTCCAAGAGGTGAGCACTCCTATTCTCTCAAAAATAAAGAGTAACTCCTAAGTCCCCTAAGACGAACAACACTCCTCCCCCCTTCAGGAAAAAGGATGCATGCTTTTCCAGAATGGTGCAAGGATGGCTTCCAAGCCCCTAGACGCAGGTTGGAGTCCCAGCCTCTTCAGGAAACAAGATGTACACCTAGCCAAAGGCAAGTAAGAGTCCTATCCGCATCAGGGAAAAGGGGATGTACATTCGCCTACAACCACAGTGCGACTGGACAGTCCCGCAAGACAGGTAAGAGTCCCGGTCTTCCTTGAAAGTAGTATGTATACTTGGAAGGTAGAGTCGACGGCATTCTACCTACTCCCTCAAACTCCACACACGGAGGATTTTGCCAAAAACACACCCATCACCTATGCAATGGCCCCAATAGTGTGAAAGGGAAATGACAAAACCAAATGGGAAGCCCATGCTTTCATTCATAGTACAAGGATCCAAATTCAAGTTCTGCATATCCACATGGCTAGCGCGGACCGCCAGGGAAATGAACGGGACAAACTAAGGCCATAGCGGCATCAAAACGTTCATGATATCCATCCATCCAACCTCGAGCAAAGTCTCTACCCAGGTCAAGCGGTCCATGGACTGCAACTGGAGCAGATGTAGCGACAGCACCTTCTCCTGGCACAGCTACCGCAGGCAGCGTCAGAGTCGCTGGAGAGTCATACACCTGTTCGAAGGTGACATCCATCCCCGCCATAGTGGCAATAGGGGTGCCGGGAATCTTTCCCTCCTCCGCTACGAACTTGGGAGGGTGCTGAGCCATAGCAGCAATAGAGACCGAGGAAATGGAAAGCACATGATGCCTTAGACTCATCGACAGACCCTGCTATTTATAGAGGAAGGGTTCCTCTTCACCCTTACCTACAACGGACGATATCCTTCTTCTGACTTGTACATCAAAGGAAGGTATGGGCCCATTAATGGCAACCACATCACACGAAGATCAAGCACACACCATGCAAAGAATGGTTGCAGAAAGAAAGATTTTGTTGATAAGTGGGGGGGGAGATACAAGAGGTTACTCGTCTTCCTTGGGACGGAACCTATCAGGCTAGAGGCTTAACACCCCCTTATTACAATAAAGTGGTTCACCTTCTCCAAGATGTCCTACCACCCTTGCAAGTACCCCTGTTTGTACTCCTCAGACACGCCGTCGCTGCTGCTCTCCCCCTCCAGTGGGTCAGGCACCGATAGTGTCTCCTACCGGAAGGATAGCCGCTTGGCAGGAGCCTCCTCAGATGAAGAACTTGACTTATCTGATGACATGCTTTGGAATGTACTCCTTCGATTGCCAAGGAATTCAAAATGGCCTTAGGGTTCGCCCCCGGGTCACTATTTATAGGAAGGAGACAAAGCCCCCAGAAAGGGCAAAAGAGTCTTTGTGCCTCTCCAACTTAGTGGAAGTCGAAGCGACAAAACCCGGAGATCACACCTTCTCATAACGAGACTTCGACCGTCGATCCATATCCTGAGGAGGTTTTCAAAGCAGTGAAGGTAAAACCAGCAAGATATGTAGAAGGTACTGAATGCTCCAGATGGTCAGAGTTTGTAAAGAAAATTTTAGTCATCATTACTAAGCAAAAAGTTACATCGAGGGGATTACGATTGCTCGGACGTATCCTAGCAAAAAGAAAAAGGAAAAGCACAATACGAGGAATGGCAAGCACTCCTTCAGGAGCTTGCCTCCTCGGCAGCGTCAATCGATGCCTGATCCTAGACCTCAGGCACTCCCTCAGGATCTATCACGGGAGGCGGGGGATCATCACTCAGGTCGACCAACTCCCTCTCCGCCGAGTGCTCGACCCTAGCAGCCCACTCCACTGTTCTCGGCTCCTCCTCACCAGGGTCCTCCTCGCCAAGCTCCCCCTCGCTATCACTGGCTGTTGGCCCGAACGGCATGAGCGGAGTCGGCAGAGACGGAACTGAGACTCCCAAGTTGTCAGCCATGGCTTGGAGGGAGGCCGACCAACCCTCCTGAAAGCCACAGTCCCTTGCCAGACCATAGACCTCGACGGCAGCCTTGTTTAGCTTGCCCCGGTACTCTAAGGATGACCGAAAATAGTCCACGGCTTCCATACCGATAGTGGCCATCATCGCCTTTAGCCTCTCAGACCGGGCCTTTGCCGCTTGGGACCTCTCTTCTACTGTGTCTGCCAGGATCTTTAGCCTGGTTGCCCGAGTGTCAACTGCAGTGGCCCACTGGATCGCCTTATGGAGGGACCCTTCCAATGCCCGGACCTGGACTCAGAAGGCATCTCGCTCACGCTCAGCCTCCTCCAAGGTCCATCCCTGTGACTTCTGGTGCTCCTGGAGTTCGGTGCGGAGGACCTCCAGTCTTTTTCGTTCGGCGTCACCCTCCGTCAACTACTGAGCAATCCCAGAGAAATGATACCCCCACAACCTGAAGGCCCTGGCGACCGAACATAAGTTCTTAACTACTAGGCTATATAGTTCCCCGTGAGCCTCGGGGGAGAAGACTCCAGTACGGTTGGGCAGCCGCACGCCCTTGCCCATCAGGACGTAGGCCTCTCGCTGACTAGAGACTACCCATGGAATGCCCTTGGGTAATAGGAAGTGGGTGGTTGTGTCAGGGCATGGGGCCTTACCCTTGCCAGATGCCTCCCCGATAGGGATCGGGGGAGGAGCCCTAGCCTACAGTGAATGGACCGGGGCGGATGGAACAGGAATCGATGCTTCAGTTGATGTCGAGACCGGAAGGGTCGTAGACCAGGGAGGAGGTGTGGCGTACGGCCACGAGCTTTGACTGTGGGCCTCTTCCTCTTCCCCTGACTGCATTGACTATCTAACACCACCACTGCATCCAGGTCCACCCGAAAATGTTGTCCACCTAACATTGAGGAAGCCTCAGTGGGAGTGCTCAACGAACCACTAGAAGTTGCTTACTGACTGGCCACGCAGGTGCCCGAATCGGCGCTAGTGATGGGCACGATAGAGGGTGATGCCGAGAGCGGATGAGAGTGCTCTATGAGAAGTGCCGCCAGAGGAGGGTATGGCAAATGCCCCAGCTCGAAGGTGACCACCCTTAGAGGAACAGCAATAGACACTTGGTCGGCACCAGGTTCTATGTGATCGACAGGGTGAGGAACACCCACTGGTAGCTCGACCATCTCAAACTACAGTTCTGACGATTCCAACACCCCTGCATGACAACATTTAAAAAGTCAGTTCAACGGACGATAGGAGAGTGAAAGAAGCAGCAGAGATAGTACCATGGGGCAATGGGGGGCTTAACCCTAGCTCCCGAAGTACCGTCGGGGTCAGCCTCATGTCGGCATGACCGAGGGGATGGCGAAGAAGGGCCTTAATCACCCTGGCCTCCTCAACGGTCGTCATAGGCAGCCTGTCAACCCTAGGTGGGTAGGAGCTCACGGCAAAGCTCCAATCGCTTGGGTGACTGCTACCCCCTACCTTTGTGATGAGAACATAGCACTCAGACCAGCGCTTGATGTTAGAGACCAAGGAAGTAACACGGATGATGCTCTTGTCCTTCTTGACTCGAAAATAAAAAGAAGATATGTCGGCTGGGCAATGCTGGAGACTGTAAAACTACTAAAAAAGGAAGACATTGGGTGCAACCGAAGCCTGATTGCAGACGTAGATGAAACTGCACAGTATGCACCAAGAATTGGGGGAAAGGTCTCCTGGGTACCTACCACAATAAGTAAGGATGAACTTTAAGAAAGGGTGCACGGGGAGGCGAAAGCCTGCTCAAAAGGATTCAATGGGGACCCTAATGCTACCTGGAACATGACTCCACAGGCTGTCATCAGAAGTGGAGAAGACAATGTCCAAATCGGCAGGGATCTGAAAGGCCTCATGGAGGCCGTGGACTACCCTATACGTGACTAACTGTGGAGAGCGAGGACACCTGGAGCTGGTGCCCGAAGTACTCAGGATGCCAGCATGACTCATTTCCTCCTCCTCTGCAGAGGAGGTAGGGCCAACACAAAATACCCTCCTACAAGGTGCCATAGGTCTCGGGAATAGAAAGAGATGGGAGGATGCTCACTAGGATAGGAGGAAGATGGTAGGGAAGCAACCGACACCTGCGATGAATTCTGGAGAAGCAAGTGGGGCTCCCCGGACAACCTTGCATTGATTTATATAAATTTCGAAGCTAAAGCGACCACTCCAAGACCACATAGGAGGGAAAAGACGCCTATTGCCATCAAGGTACAGCCGCCAAACTCAGGCGACCATTCGCGCCCACGCTCCCAGACAAAAATGACCGTGTCATGATGGTAGTGTCACTAGCTACCACATCGTCTAGCTACCTCAGGATCTGACTGCCCGTTGTAAAGGGGCGGTTGGAACTGCAAAAACTCCTTCAGTACCCGACCACGACCACCCCGAGACGACGAGCCCTCGCCAGCTTCACCCCCTTACTGTTGAAGAACATACTGATACATGCCCCTAAAGAACTCATCTGCTCCAGGAACTCGCACCTCTCTGACCGTGTCTCCTGGAAGTGATGCTCTGCTCTGCTCCTCTTGGCCCTCACTTGACTCTCCCTGTTGGGAGCAAGTCCTCCTCCTCGGTGCCATAACTCCCTGGCAATACGAAAATAACCAGTGAAATCAATAAAACACACGGTGCCCTAGGCCAGTCGCCGACTTTACAGGACAGTCATGGACCTTCTAGACCACTGCAATCATTCCAGGTTCTTATATATCTCCACAACCTTGCTCTGATACCAACTGTAATGACCCAAGATCTGAGTACCGGAAAGGAATCAGCGCAGCTCGAACCTTAGCCCGCCACTCACGAGTCCGAAGACTCGGAAGGGTTAAAGGATGGTGTGAGGGTACACAAGAAGGTAAAATAACTGCAGAAATAACACAACAATCTAAATAATAAAGTAGGAAATAAATAACTACTCACTAAAAGCTACAAGGTCTAGTGTGTCTCATGTCCAGAAAAAGTACAGTCAACAGAAAGAGAAGTACAAGTACACGGGACATACCCCGACTCTAGCCACTGGCAACTAACTCTGGCAGAACGAACCACGAGGAATCTCGGACGCGTCTCTCGACGAACCCGCCTCACCTGAAAACACCGAGGTGAGCCTCATTTCATAAGCTCGGTAGGGATCTCGCGGACCCCCACTCGCAATGAGAGAAACAAGGCTGCAAAGCACACGCATGCATAGAAAGTAACACTACTTAGCAGGAGTACGATAAAAGCAACAAGCAACAATAAATAAACGAAAAAGCTCACTACAGCTAATCGTACCGAACAAGCCGACCGTGGTCTGACAGGAGAACAAGTCCGTACCTGCCAGAAAATAGGAGCACTACCCACTAGAAGTAAGATCGGATGCATCCCCTGACGTCTTACACTGCGTCCAAGTGTCTCCCTACATGCCCCAGGCAGAGATTGAGACACACAACAAGTACCACGAACAAGGGCTAGTTGGGGTTGCACTCATCAGCGTGGGTCCGACGCCCCTAACCACGTATGCACACACAGACCATGCGCCCTAGGTCAGGCCCTGTAGCTGGTTCTTTCCCAAAGTCCAGACTCAGGCTACACGAAGGGGCCCTACGATAACCAGCCTAACAACCGTCTCTCCCGGTCACGCTCTCCACCACGCCCATGTGGGTCCGCACCCGTGTGCGCAGGAAAAGTATGACTAGTGGACAGGCCATTGGAGGTAAGACTCAAACTCACAAAAATCTTCGCTTGAAAGAAAACAGAGTGGCAGTCCACCGGGGACTGCCCCTCAGCTTGGTGGCCCTCCCAAGATTGCAAAACGGGCGAACCACAGGAGAACAAGCAGTCTATCGCCAGGCCACTTCCCCAACCATGCGGTCACCTGCTGACTGCAAGACACCAGCAAACGGTCGTGTCCCGACCGCAACCCGGCGTATGACTCCCAATGATAAAAAACATGCACCCCGAGGGTGCTCTGACTAGACGAGAGAAACGGTCAGCAACGGATCGTTAATCTAGGGTTTGCGGTCTATTGCAAGATTGCAACCCTGGCCTAGAGGTCCTGGGTAGACCGCTATGCCCAACTGACGTTCAAAACCACACGGCGGCCCCCTAAGGGTTGCCAAAGGGGCATAGCGGTCAGTGGTAGGACCACAACCCCAACCGGAACACGAAAATGGTGAAAATGGCTAAAAATTTTGATCCACGCCCCGATCATCCCCCGATGATGGGAAAATAAAGGGGAATTCATCCCAAACCCTCCTAGCATGATTCTAGACCCCAAGATCGGCCAAAAACTTTGAGAAACGAGAGATCCGACGCTCAAATCCTCCACTCTGACCTTACGGTTTACATTAATGTTTGTATGTGGTATGAAGAGGTATTTGCAAGGGTTTTAGGGTCTTTATGGCTTGTTTACTCTTGACTATATATGGTCACTCTTGTCCGATCGGGAGACTTAATTCTTGAGGGCTAAGTCTATTCTATCTTTGCAGGAAGGAGGAGGAGAGGACCGGTGCTTCTGCTAGGGAAGGAAGAACCTGTCGCCAAGACTGCATCCCACGTCCCCGAGCTCGAGGCTGGAAGGGAGCCGCTACTGCTCTCCACCATCTCCTTGCTTGGGCGGATTTCATTAAAGGGGGCCGTCTTCTTTCTCTCTTATTCTTCCATTCTATAGCCCCCTTCCATTTGATCTGCTAGTTGCGTGAATATTAAAGGGAAGATCTTGTCTATCCAGTCCCTTAGTTACCTTGGAGCATAGCTTATCAATCTTGAATTGGGCTTTATATTTTCCTATCTTATTTTCTTCTTAGATGATCTTGGAGCTTTGTCCCTATTTGTGTGATTTCTCATCGTTGTACGAGAACCCACGTGTGTTGGGTCGTCGAGCCCATGTGTGTGGTGGTTTGCTACTGTCGTGCAGCGGTTATAGTGGAATCCTCTCGAGTTGAGAGGGGTGGACGTAGGACGACACTTGGGTGTGTCCGAACCACCTAAAATCTACTGTGTTGTGGGTTGCTTCATTGTGTGATTGCTATTTTACTCTATCTGTTTGTATTACGAGTGTGATTCGGTGAGCTGAGAGTCTAATTAATTATCCGTACGTTCATTATCGTCCGAGTGATCATCATCTAGCGCTGTGGAGGTGTGAGTGCTTGTTTACTTGTCGCTTAAATATTCTAATTAAGCTTGTTTCAGTGAGCTTCATCATTTCATATCATTATCTCTGCATTTTATTGAGAGAGAGTGTCAGTGTTGATCTACCATCTCTGTAATTAATTTTAATTTTGTGAAAAAGGGGCGCAATCAATTCACCCCCCTCTCGATTGCTTTCGTAACCGGGCCAACAGGTGAAAACCCATCTAGGCTATGCCCGATTTGAACCTTCTCTGCGGGTTCAATGGCTAGGCAACTTATTCCGAGGGAGCCCTGAGCCTGCCAGTTAATCTCGGTACTCCTCCTAAGACCGTCACGTTTATGGCAAACTTCATGGTGATTAGAGGGATGTCGGCCTATAATGCCATCTTCGGCCGATGTATGATCGACCAAATAAAGGCAGTGCCCTCCATCTATCACCAAAAAATAAAGTTTCCCACCAAGTATGGTATTAGGGAAGTCTGAGGTAACCAGACAATAGCTAGAAGGTGTAATGTGATCTCAGTCAATGCCGCAAGGCTAGAGGGAAAAAAGAAAGAGGTTGAGGGAGTCGAGGATAAACTGATGGCTGGCAAGCCTGGCGGGGAGCTACTGTCAGTCTTCCTCAAAGACGTCCCGGCTCTCGAAGTAAAAATTAGGGCAGATTTATTGCCTGATGTACAAGAGAAGTACAAAGATTTCTTTTCCAAGTACATTCAAGTCTTCACATGGTCTGATGAGGCTCTTCCCGAAATTCTCAGGGAGGTGGTGATACACAAACTCAACCTCGTCCCATCAGTGAAACCTGTCCAACAGCAAAGAAGGAAGCACGCTCCAGAAAAATAGGCAGTCATTAAAGAGCAGATCAATAAGGGGAAGAACATCGGGCTATTTCGTCTGGTCCTTTATCCGACTTGGCTCGCCAATGTCGTTCTGGTACCAAAGGCTTCGGACAAGTGGTGGATGTGCGTAGATTTCATCGACCTCAACAAAGTCACTCCACAGGACTGTTATCCATTGCCGAGCATCGACCAACTGGTCGATTCAACCTCTGGTAATGAACTTCTCAGCTTTTGGATGCTTACTCCAGATACCACTAGATCCGGATGGACCTCAAAGACACCGAGAAAATCACCTTCGTCACCGACTTTGACATATATTGTGACGACCCAGATCCTGGATACCGAGTACGGCCAAAGTGACAGACGCTAAAAGCTCTTTTTTATAATGCATGAGAAGATAGGAAAATAAAATAGCAGCCATAAGGATAGACGCAAAAAGGAAATAGCGGCCAAAGTGATGGACACTAAAAGCTTTTGTTTAAATGAAAAGTTAGGAAAAAGAAACAACATCCGTTGGGATGGATGCTTAAAAGAAATAGCGATAATCGTAGTGGATGCCAAAACATGTCATTGACATAATTTGTGTTTGTATTTTGCAGGAGGTAATGAAGACTCACATTTTGTGGGTCCTGGTCCATGCCGCTTACTAGGGGCTCCTAGAGTTTCAGAGGGAGCGACTGAGGGAGATGGGCTTCGCGGCGTTCCTCAGCATTGAGCCATTCCGCCTGGACCTGATACTCATCCAAGAATTGAGAGAGAGATGGGACCGGGGTAGTCCGGCATTCCTAATGCCCTGGGGGCACATGGTCCCTACCTTGGAGGATGTAGCGAAGCTTACAGGGTTGAGGGTAGACATGGAGGTAGTGAGCGGAGTGACCTACCCAGACTACCAGGAGCGAGCCCGCCGACTCCTGGACCTTTCTACGGTGGCCGAGGGGCCTAGAGATGGTAGGATGGTTGATCGGGCAGAGTTGATGGAATCCCTAGGCTTAGGAGGGGGACACCCGAGGACAGGGGAGTCCCTGGAGGACTTTGCAGTGAGGATGGTAGAGAGAACTAGGGCCACTTTCTGTACCGACCCTACCCAGAGGGAGAGAGCAGACCTAGACCTTAGGAGGTTCCTATTCTTGGTGATGGGGAGATTGTTGCTGGGCACAAAGGGAGACGACGTGAACTGTCATTTCTTGAGTGTCTTGGAGGACTTGAGCCAGGTCGGGAGATATGCCTGGGGTGCGGCCCTACTGGCCCACCTCATTGCTGACCTGTCCACCGGGACCAGCCGAGAGACGACAGTTAGTGGTTTTGCACCATTCCTTCAGGTATGCAAATTTCCTTTATGCCTATGTTATATGCTTCTATTCCTATTATGCCTTGATATGATTGTGATATGGTAATGATTTGTGGATGCAGGTTTGGTGCCACTTGTACATCTTGATGGGGAGAGCCGCAGTCTTCCACCCGGAGGCAGTTCCGTTGGCTCAGCGTTGGCTCCCATACGCGAAGGGGGCCCCGCACGTGTACGAGTTAGTGGCAGTGTGGCGGGAGCTTCATGACTTCCCAGCATCCATGGTACGTATGCTTATGTTTATGCATTTGATTCTATTTGATGCATTTATGCTTGTGACATGATGATATAAAATCCAAATGCAGGTGGTGTGGAGGCCCTATGTGGGCATGACAGATGACAGCCAGCCTTGAGTCGTAGCGGTCCGACCTCTATTCAGGTGGGAGCTTTGGCTCCACTGCCTGAACGAGATCGAGCCGTTGCGACTCAGGCTAGTGATGAGGACACTGGGCCTCCACCAGGAGTGGGTGGACGTGGAGAAGCCGTGACAGATCGGGCGGAAGACCCAGGGATGAGCGGTCATGACAGATTGGCGGTTATGCTTCCCAGAGCAGTATGTCGACTGGCAGAGAGGCGGCACTCCGGTCGTCTCTTAGGCGGGGGACAACACAGCATACCTCTGGGTCTACTGGAGGACTCGGGCACCGGCCTCAGTTGAGGCCCCGAGGGGTACGTATGAATGCATGCTTTGAATGTTCAATTATTCTATATGATTAATGTTCTTTTGACTAATGTGTGATAAATGCAGGATGCACTTGATGAGGTGGTAGCTGACATGCAGATGCGGCTGCACACGCTGGAGGCTCACCTGGCGGCGACCCAGCACGACCTACAGATTTTGGTGAGTTATGTCTTCCTAAATGCCATGATTGATTCCTGAAGTTTGAGTGTTTCTCCACTAACAGTCTCTCAATGTGATGCATCGTGCCCAGCAGAGGAGGGTGGCAACGGGAGCAGGAGGGGCTTCCAGCTCGAGTGCCCCAGCCCAGAGTGTTCCATCATTTCGGCTATTTTTACATATTTTTCTGAGTTAGTACATTTTCAGTTGAATTTATGAATTTTTAGAAATTAGAAAATTTTCTAATTTCCTTTTTATAAACCCCCCCACCCTCTCTCTCTTCTCTCACGCCATCTTACTGTCTCTCTCCCATTCTCTCTCGTTCTCTCACCTCTTCGCCTCCGGCTACAGACGGAGGGGATCATGGGCGAGGTAGCGACACCGGGAAGCTGCTGAGACGCATGGTGGAGCGAGGATCGGTGTGATTTTGGCGCGATCCCGAACGGCGGATTCAAAGCCGACGGTTCGGTTCGTGTGGTGATTTTCGGTGTAGTTTAGTCGCCTTGGCGCTCGGTTTCGTTGGTGGAGGTAGGGAGATGGATCACCACTTCGTCCTCTACGTTTTCCCTGTATTTTTGCGTAGAATGGTGCTCGATCGGGGGAGATCGGGCCACTTTAGTGAAAATTGATATTTTTGGGGTTTGTAGGGTTCGTCGAAAAATGGTAACCATTCTCGATGTAATTAGTGTCGAATTGACCGCTGGGATGTCAGGATCCCAACCCCACCAGTTTCGTGTCGATCAGTCGTCATTTGGGGTCGGTAGGAGTCTGGGAACCCTAGTGACTCGATTTGGGTTGATTTGTTGAAATCGCCCCGATCTCGCGTTTTAATGCATGCATGTGATATTTTTGGCCTCTATGGGCTGTTTCCTGTAGTGTGGCTTTATTTCCCCTGCGCTTCGGCGTGAATGCCGATTCGGCCATTCCATAGTTTTAGTCGCCGAATTTGTGTAACAGTCCTTCCAGAGATAGTCACAAGCATAACGGTCCCTCAATAGACCGTTATATCTCGTTCATTATTTTTCCATCTTTCGAGGTCATGGGGTGTGACGGACCAGACCTGGTCCGTTACAGGAGTATAACGCCCCTGTCTAAGCGCGTTACGCTCGGGTGGTTTTCGAGGCCTGCTACTATTGTCAGCCCCTCGACGATCGTGTTGTCTCAAAGACCGTGTCAGTCGGTTCGCTGTAACAGATCTATCCCTGTGCATTACAGTTTAGGTAATGCACCGGTGTGAGACTGTTATATCGTGCTTGACTGGCATTTGTCTGGCTATGGCGGGTGGTGTAATGCGCCTACCCCCATGCACCATATGGCTGTGGCGGACTCAGTCTGGTCCCTTATATGCCTCTTGTCCGTGTTAGTAGTCTGTTGGCTTTAACGCCCCTGTCCTTGTGCGTTAGGCTTGTGTAACGCGCCCATGGAGGTCTGTTACATGCCCTTTATTTGAGTTTTGGTCCATTGGCCATAATGCCCCTGTCCTGATGCATTATGTTGATGTGGCGCGCCTGTTCTGGTGCGTTATATGGTCTGCATTGGATTTGAGGTCTGCTTGCCCTGACGCCCCTTCTATGGTGCATTATAGTAGGTGACGCTCCTATGCTCGTGCGTTATAGTCTTGTTGTTGGCCATGTTGGTCTATCTTAGGTCGTGTTCTAGGGTGATGTCTGTGTGTCGGTGATTTCTGGATCGATCAGTTTAGGCGACTGGGTGTGGTCTTTTCCTTGACTGTGACAGTACCCTAACAACTTGATCTAGACCTACCAGTGTCTTTATCTCTAGAATTGCAACGGCTTTCCTTGACTGTCGGGGTCGCCTAGCTGTTGAATGATAGTTCGCTCTACCCAGAGTGTAGTCGTTGTCCACCGCTCCGATTTCTGCTTGACTTGGCTTGATCTCATGGTTTGCCCATGACCTGTGCGTGTCTGTTGACATCCTATGAGGGCAGTGACCATGATGGGATGGCCAGGAGTGCTTGTGCATGGTGTGTGTGTCTCTGTGTGTTTGTGTTGTGTCAGGTTTCGGTCAACCCGGTGAGAGCAGGGGTTGACATGTGACCTTGTGTGTGTCTCGACGGCTTTGTCCAATTCGAGACCGTGTTTCTGGATGCCTCGAGATATCGTTCTACCTCGATTTACGTATCCAGATGTGTTGTACTATTTTATTTTGTATGAATGAATCACTAATATTATTATTTTGTGTTAATTTCCTTGTGAATTTTATAGGTTTTGTATGTGACATCTCCACAAAAAATTAAAAAAGAAGTGGTCAGGCCCTACATTTGATGTGCTTAGCTAGACTGCAGTGAGGGCATACACTCTACCAGGTTAGGTTAACGTTAAAAAGATGTCAATTATCAACAATGGTACTAATTGTTTCTATCTAAAAAATGGAATATTACAGGTTTTCAAGGCCAGTTATGGGAGGTAGAGCAATTAGATGGGTGTAGCCCACTATTTGCAGAATTTGGCATGTGTATGGTCAAGATGCCAATTCTCCGAGATGCCAAGATGTCACTATATTACTAACAATTTGGTGGAGTCATTTAATTCAATGATTAGTGATGTAAGGGGATCGATTACCAATTGTTGAAATACTTGATGCTATTAGGCATAACATAATGACAAAAATAAATTTCAAGTGTAGAAATGCAAGAAGATGGAAGACTACCCACATCCTACGTGCGATGGGACATATGCATGAGGTCGTGAGGGAGTTGGGAAATTATCATGTTAGATGGTCTAAAGATTTAAGGGAGGTGGATAGGGGAGGGGTCAGAGTTGATGTTAGGTTGGATGAGAGGACATGCAGTTGTAGGAAGTGACGGGTCATAGGTTTGCCTTGTAAACATGAGGCAACTGCAGTCGATTCTCAATGGGGGATTCATATCTCATCTTTTGTTCATGAAATATATAAGATGGACCCTTACATGAAGACATGTGAAGTTTATCCTTTAGTTTCAATGTGGGGTAAGGTTGAGGATTTCCCAAATGTGTTTCCCCCACGATCATATTGACCCCGAAGTCATCCAAAGAAAAAAGGATAAGGAATCCAGAAGAAAAGCAAGGTAGAAGATATCACAAGTGCACCTAATGCCTATAATATAGGCATCACAAGAACACTTGCAAGAATCCACTCCCTGGCCATTCATCAAGAAGAGTGACATCTATTGGGGAAGATGCATCTTCCTCTTCAGTTCGTAGGTGAGTATTTATTTTCTTATTTATTACTACCTAACCAAACAATTGATTTACAAATTTTTAAGTTATAGGCAAAGGCCAAGAAGACCACCTAGGTTTGTTTCATTAACCCATGGAAGAAGAGGTGATAGAGGGACTGTTGTGCAAGGGCAGCAGTTATCTACAAGTAGAGGTAGAGGGACTGCTGCAAGAAGACCATGGAGCTATGCAACCTTTTTTTTTAGTTTCAAAGAACACTAATTATGTTCTCTTACATTTGTCACATAGGTAATGTGCTTAGAGGCCGTGGGAGAGGAGAAAGGGGAAGGACCTCTAGTGCATCTAGTAGCATCCATGGATCTATTGAGTAGGGGTGGGGTGTTGGGAACGTTAGAGGTATGCTACAACATTATAGTTGATATATACTTTCAGATTTACAGACAAGCTAGTATTGTTTAACTTATGTCAGCTATTAAAAATCCCATTTTTTAAGGTAAGTGTTTTTTAACTTACGTGCCTTATATGATATTAGGTGGAAGTGCATAGACGGGCACTGGTGGACATATCCATGTGTAGACTGTTATCAACATGGAGGGACATTCTACTATACAAAATGATTCACAATCAATTTTTAACATCAACATCGGCACCAACACATTTGCATCACCCTCAAGTACTAAAAAATTACAATCCTTAGCCTTGTCAAAATCTCTCAATTCCTTTATAAATATTTACTAATCCTGTATTTTTGGTATTGTTAGGAAGTACCTGATAGATTAGCACCAGCACTTATGCTACTTGTTCTAAAACTGTTGGTTGAAGCTTTTTCGACATATATGTTATATGACCAGCACTTAGTGTAACGACCCAGAGATCCGGATACCGGTAAATTGATACCAAGACCTGGGGACGCCACCCAAGAGGCTGATGAGGCCCCGTAAGGGTTGGGAAGTGTTGTTGAGGGGTTGCCCTGGAGGAGGTTGTGCACTTGGAAGTCCGGTTGTGAGAGGGGCATGAGGGTGTGCTATAGTTGGGGATGCCACTGCTATGTTGGATGCCTACCTCTTCTCTATTGTCGGGGAGCTCCTTTGGGTCCTCCTCCTTGGATGTAGAATTATTGATAGGGCCAAGGGGGTTGGTGTTGCAATAGGATCTACTAGGAACAGATGGGCTAGCGGTTGGGATAATGTCCCACCTGTGGAGCTCATTGGTGTTGGTCCTCTGGAGCGGGATGGTCCCCTGAGCGTTGCTTGCCCGAGCGCGTTGTTGTCAATGTTTGGTTGTTGTTTGATCCTTGGGAGGAAGAAGGTCCTTTGAGCGCTTCTCGCTGAGCCCCCTGCTATTGACACCAGACTGTTGTTGGTCTTGGACGGAGATCTGGTGAGTGTTGCCGTTTGTCTTATGAGCATCGCTCATCTGAGCACGCTATTGCCAACGTCGTAATCACCATCGCCCCCCTCTCATTTCCTCGTCCTCCTTCCCTCCATTCTGTCACTGTCGTCGGGCAACGTCGGCACCACCACACGGGAGAACCTCACCATGAGGACCCCTCATTGTACTATCACAGATCTGGTCGATCACACCCACCACCACCAGCCTTTGACAGATCTGGTCGATCACACCCACCACCACCAGCCTTTGAGTGGGCACCGTCAGCGTCTGGCCCTCGAGTTGGTGGTGAGTATTGGCTGTGCGCGCTATCAATGTCGCGTAGAACGGCTGCATCTTTTCTTATTCTGATGTTCTAGTCGACTGATGTCATGCCGGTTGATTGTATTGTTGCATTTCCGAGCTCATTTAAAATAGGTGGATTTGCTGCTGGTGTGAATTGGTGACGTCACGGCGATTTCATTATAATAGGTAGATTTGTTGCTGCTGTGAATTGCTGACATTGCGCTGACTGACTTCATCTTCTAACACATCTGATAGCAGGTTTGTCCTCCCCCTCCCCATCTGCTAGTAGTTGATCGTCAGCCACACCATCCCTGGTGGAGCTAGCAAGGATGAGGTGGGAGTAGTTGGCGGGGATGGTGCTCCCATAACTAGCGAGGGAGTAGTAGGGGGGTGTAAAATGGTCATTTTTTTACCACATGACTTCCATGGAGTTTAATTTAGGGGCACGGGAATTCTCGTTAGTAGATTGGAAGGTATTGAGGTAAATATTATAAAATAGAGGTATAGAAATAATATACAAAGTTTTTAGGGATATAAAAATAATATTCCTTCCTTTTCGTCCTGTTCCCTTGTCTCCTTGTATGTATCAGCACATCTAGCCATCAATGGGACATATGGAGTAAGCTTTGCCGTGCCGGTTCTGGATTGTGCATACTGGTCTTGTCGGATCGTATCGACGAGAAACCGGCACGCTCGATCTGGTTGATCCTCTCTCCTCCCTTCCTTCCCCGGCTGCCTCTTCCCTCCCTCCATCGGCACCATCCTTTGCGAGGGCCTAACTCTTCTAGGCCTAGAGCTCCTTAGCTCTTGCAACCACCCCTCGTTTGCCATCTCTAGCACTGCAAACTCGTACGTCGCCATGTTCAGTACCACCTTCTCCAACTCCCGGCTCACGTATGCCTCTATCCGGCTTGGCATCGCAGGCGGCGCCACTGTTGCAAGTAGAAAAGAAACCCCTTTTCCGACTACAGACTATCTTGATATTTTATTTTTGCTGAAAGGAAGCAGATTATGCATGGTATTGTATATAGGATACTTTTAGAATGTTGGATGTGCATCTGGGGGGGTTCTAAGAAGGGATGCAGCATCTCTCTGTAGGGATGTCATGGTGTAAGGCAGTGGTCGGGGATTTTGCAACCCCTTTCCACTCCTATCCACACAGAATTGTAAGTTCCATTTTGGCTTCTTGTTCCTTCAATTTGCTGTTGGGTGTTGAAGGGCCAAAAGATGTTCCCTTCTGTCATCTGACAAGTTACAAAATGATTTGAAGGCATTTGTTGTCTGACCTTTGTGAGGGTTGACAACACTCCTTGGGGACGAGACTCAACTTTAGCACTACTTTTCATCCCCAAATAGATGGTCAAACTGAGAGAACAAACCAAGTTGTGGAAGACATGTTAAGGGCATGTGTCATTGATTTCAGCAGAAGCTGGCATGACCACTTGCCCCTGGCCAAGTTTGCTTATAACAATAGTTATCAGGCCAGTATTCAAATGGCACCTTTCGAGGCATTATACGGGAGGAGTTGCCACTCACTAATATGCTGGGATGAAGTCGGCGAAAGATAACTTCTAGGACCAGATATGGTAAGAGATACAGCTGAGAAAGTACAACTTATTAGAGAACGACTCAAGGTGGCACAAACAAGGCAGAAAACTTATGCTGACATCCAAAGAAGAGAATTAGAGTTTCAAGTTGGAGACCATGTCTTTCTCAAGGTCTCTCCCAGATGAGGTATTCGAAGATTCAGTGTTAAGGGTAAACTTACACTAAGATATATTGGTCCATTTGAAGTGTTAGAGAGAGTTGGCGAGGTAGCCTATCGGATTGCCTTACCCCCACAACTGTCGGGACTGCACAATGTGTTTCACATTTCCATGCTGAAGAAGTATGTGCATGACCCGTTCCATGCCATCGACCAAGACAAATCGGTATTGCAAAAGGATCTCACATACGAGCAAAAGACAATAAAGATCCTAAATCAAGAAGTTCGAGTGCTGCAGAACAAGACTATCCCTATGGTTAAGGTTCAATGGAACAAAAGTCTGGAGCATGAAGCCACATGGGAAACCGAAGAGTCTATGCTAAAAAGATTTTCAGATTTATTCTAGATTGTAAGTACTCTGCACCTCCACGTCTCTATACACACAATTGAATTTGGGGACCAAATTCTTTTAAGTGGGGGAGGGTGTCACACTCTGGATAAAATAAAAAGGGATAAAATTTTCAAAATAAATGAAACCCTTGAATAATTATACAAGGAGGCCAAATAGAGAATAAAGTGCATAAAGCCCAACTCCCAATGACCTAAAAACCTATACACTTTAAACAGGTCTTCACCCATGGATCAAAGGCCTTAATAAAACACATTAAAAAGGGTTACGTGAGTGGGCCTTGAAACACCAACCCAACCTACGTTCAAAGGCCCAAGTTCAACCCTCGTTCAAGCCTGCTTTCGAATAGGACTCTAGGGGTTTCGTTTAAACCATGGCAAGCGGCTGTGGTTTTGGCAGTGAGAGGAATTTATGGATCGATAAGGGAAAGCCCTGCTGCCTTTAGAATTCAAACCCCATTAGGATTTCCCACTCTATAAATAAACCCCTCCACCGGACGAGCCAAGGCTATTGCCACTACTCATCTTCATTGTCTTCCTCCTGTTGCTTCTTCCTGCTGCTTCTGTTCGAGGGTTGCTGCTGGAAGTTGCAGTTGCTACTACTTCTGCTTATTTCTCTTATTTTCTTCACGTTGGTCATCCTCGTTTCACCCCATACGAGGTAGGTTTTCTCAAGATTAAGCCCAATACGTAGTAAATACTAGACTGCATGCATTAGTAGTCTTAGTCCATCTATTTTCCTATTGATTACATGAACCCTACTCGTATTATTTTGAAGTTTTCATTACACAGGTAAATGGTGACTAGGGCACTGGGCACCCATTAATGGGCGACCAGGTGACTGGGTGCCCATTCTTTAATGGGCGACCAAGGCCCTAGCCATCCATTAATTGGTGACCTTGTGCCTGGCCACCATTTCCTCATCGATCATGCGTTTAACTTTATACGTTTTGCTTGCATGATAAATGGCTTTGGGCAGTGGACATCAATTAATGGGCGACTAGTGGTAGGCGCCTATTCTAGAATGGGCGCCCACCCCCTAGGTCAGGCGCCAATTTTCTTCTAGATAGGTTAATAATCCCCCATGTATAAAAGCTTGTAATCATGAAACTAGACTCCGATGAGCATGATTATGAATTCCCTTGATGATATCTTTAGTTACTGTTCATGCTTGTTTAGAGCCTTCATCCGGTGGCACACTGAGGTGCCCTATCTAGTGGCTCCTCTGCCCCCCTCATCCGGTGGCTACACTACGCCAGTGCTCCTTATTCGGTGGCCTCTTTGGGCCCATTAACCGGTGGCGTGGCCGGCCTTCTTCATCCGGTGGCCCGCCTTAGTAGCTTATCCAGTGGCTAGTTACTACTTCTTCATCTGGTGGCTCATCTGAGCCCTCACATCCGATGGCTCCAGTCCACTTGGATGAAAATGGCAAGCCCTGCTTTTCGCAGGACTGACAGGCATTACCTTTACCCAGGGGTCCTTGCTCTGGCGCACAGTTCCAATAGAGAAACTTAGACGCTTTTGCCAACCCTCATCGGCATACCTACCCGACTGGAGACATTCTGCTCACCCTGAAACCAAATAAGTTGGTAGGCGATGGAGACTAGAGCAAGAAGCTTCGACGACGCTCCATTGACCCCTCCTTGCCGCCAACGTGGTCACCATGGGTGAGCTCCCATATAAATAAGATGAATAATGAGACACAGAAGGGACCGAGAGGACATACACAGAGGAACAACAGAAGGCAGACAACAAGGAAGAGGAGAAGTTTGCTGTGTGAGGGAGAGGGAGAGGAAGAAGAAAAGCCTATTGTGTGTGTAGCAGGTGAGGAAAGGAAGAGATGAGGAGGAGGGAGTGATTGCTCTTCTCCTCCTCCGCTCTCTCCCCCAAACCTAGAGCTCTCCCCTTTTTTTTCTTTCTTTATTCCTGTACTCCAGCTCTTCCCCCCCTTTGGCCTTATGGCACGAACCATTGTAACCCACTTTGTATTCTGAATGAATAAGAGAAAGTTTTCTGCTTATTTGTGTGTTTGTGTGATGCTCATTGTCCCCTTTGCACCGCATGATCCTTGCTCGGAGGTGGCCAAGAGCCTGCTCAACATGATGAGTAAGGATCTGAGGTCCACTTCCAAAGAGGTCTTTGTTCAAAGTCCCCATGCTTCAAGGGCGTGCAGCTCATGTTCTGCGTCTCCTGTTTTCCTTCCTTCCGTCTGAGGGCCAACGAAGAAGGTATGCTAAGGTTTGGTGTCACGTCCCGAGCACAGAAGGAACCCGATACGCGTGACGAGTTAATATTCATGTCAATCAGAGCATAAGGAATTTGACCTTATATTCAGAGATGCGCAAATTGCAAGATAACCAAATCCTTTAATCATAATAACCATCAATGTAATTCTATTACATAATCTCAATAAAAGTACTAAGGACAATCTTGACTTAATGAAAGAAAATACAATGATTGACTCAAGAAAATAGAAAAGGCATGACTAGATAATGACATTGACAACTGGAACGGCTCTACGCTCTTTACTTGTTCTCATTCCCATCCGATTGGTTCTCGTCATTAGAATTACTTGAAAAATATGGGAAAAACTAGGGTGAGTGAATGCTCAGTAGGGATTATATCTCAAGTACAAGCTTGCTTTAAGTAATTACATGTTACATGAATGCAAGTCTAGCTGTGCATGTATGCATGAAAATGGCAAGACAGAATGTCAAGAGATAATAGAAACGAACTACTAAGATTTCAAGATATTCATATAGAATGTATCAAAATGATAAAGCATGTAAATATATCAAGTCATGTCACGTGAATTGACTATCATAATATCCAGCAAGTAAATACCCATGCTGGGCCATGTTGGGTCCCGTGCGGTGCAATCGGATCTAGAAGGGGAGTTGGATAGATCCTATCACGAACTTTGGCCTATTTAAAACTTGGCTACCAAAAGCATAGGCCACTCCTATAGAGCAAATAAAACACTTAGACACAAAGCACAATGGATTTAGATGGAATGGTTTAAGTGTAAATGGCGGTCCAAAGACTACATAGGCCAAGGGACAAATTAAGGTTCTTCTTAGCAAACTTCTGATGTGTGTGTAAGCAAGGTGATCCTCATTTGATGGAGAATGCTCCCTAGTGCCTGAGTGCAAAGATGCAGCAGGTTGTAACTTAGAAATACATGTGCAAGGCAGAAGATGAAGAAATTTCATTGCACAAAAAGGAGAATACATATTACAACGGGGCATCCCCGGAATACATGAAGATTCACAAAAAAAGGAGGGAAACAAAAGGAGCTACTGCGGTGGACGACAAAAGATGTCCTCAAACTCCAAAATCCTGAGAGATGGATGACGGCTCAGCTCCTATAGGCAAGACTCTTCAGCCTGCAGCTACGTCAATTTCTCCTCAAGGGACGTGGCTTGCCCTTCTGCTAGCTCTGCCTCCTCTATATTCTGGACTTGTAGTTGCTCAATCAGCTCCAGCACTACCTCAGCCCGGGTGAGTACAACTCATAGTTCAGCTATACGAGCTTTCAAAGAAGTGCGACGTTGGGTAGAAGCGTTGGTTGCATCCCACATTTGTTGGGCAATTCCCCTCAGCAATTCAAGGGTAGTCTGGCACTCTGTTTGCTCCAACTTCAAGGTTGTCAGTTGGTCTGCTAGATCGTGGCCGATAAAATCCCTTTTGTTTACATATTTCAATAGTAGAATTACTCGCTGCGTCCAGTCCTCCATGGGGCAGCCAAAAGCTAATAGTGTGCGAGAGAGGTGTTCTACCAGTCCCCTTAGCTACACATAGGACAGCTCATGGCAGGTCATTACAGTCTGCCTCAACGTCTCCATATTTTGCCATACCAGTTCACTCAACGACTGTAGACCGAGTGATGGCATATCTGGGAGATGGAATTCCACACGACTGTTAATAGTAGCCCAAATGTCGTCGCTCGGCTCTGAAGGCGACGATGGCATATCCTGCATGCCACCTGCACTGGGACCGGTCCCTATGGTTGGTGCAACAGGGTGAGTATCAATAACAGCAGTCCCCCTCCCAACCTCTAGCGAAGGCGTCGTGGCTTGAGCTTCAACAGTAGGAAGTGTTTGTTCACTATCTTTGGCTCGGCCAGCCTCTGCCGATGTCGCTTTAATAGCCAATGCCAGAGCTGTAGAAACACCGATAGCTTCTTCTACAATGTCTCCCGCTTCTATTGTGGGAATATCTTCTTCACCCTGAAGTGGCTCATCACAAATGCCAAGTTGCGACTGCTCCAAAACCATGGTTGGTTGGTCAGATCCTGCAATCATCCTCGAAACTTCAAAGCCTACCATCGTAATATAATCCTTTGGATACTGCAGGGCTATGGGCCTCAAGACAAGTGGGAACATTGGTGGATCTGTGCTAAGAGCTGGAAGAGGTATCTTTACAATTACGATCGGCAGGGTCACCTCGACTAGAATAATGGGAGCCTTCAAGAGAAATATGCATAAAGCATCTCAGATGGTCGATATAATGAATAATGAAAATGAGCACAAGCCTAAAGGGAGGGCTCTTACCTCAGTTGGCACCAAGCTCAAATTTTTGGCAGTAGAAGCCCCTATCTCCATCATTGCCACCCCTTCTTCCGTGGAGGGACCAAGTGGCCCAAGGCCACTCCATGTTAGCTGTGGTGGGCGGAAAGTTGTGAAGTCGCTTTCACAAGAAGAGGATAACCCGACGTCTTCAATTTCTGTCTCCACCATGGGAAACTCTTCATCACTAGAGCTGCCACTATAATCCACCTACTCTGACGAAGATGAACTCTATTCTGACGTCAGACTTTTCCCTCTAGAAGCAGACGGCTCTGCAACAGGATGGCTTACAAGAGGAACATCTTGCTAAATAGAAACCTGCTCAGCTAGCTCTGTAGCAGGAACAACAAGTGAAGGAGCTTCAGGGATAGATTGACTCCCTAACAGAATGCCTTACTCGGCAAAAGTTCCCTCGGTCAGCTCTGCAGTAGGAGGAGAAGGTGACCGAACCTCGAATGAAGCTGAAGCGGGGAGATCTCATGTGAGCCCAAAGCATGATGAATTGTGAGAACTCCATAGGATGGAACACATATTACCTTCCATCTCACGGCTCGGCATGGGAGAAGGCAAACTCTCTTCAATTAGGGGAGCTATTGATGCTCCGTTTCCTCTTTCTTCAGCGCCCGCAGCGTTGGCAACCTCTTGCGCGACCATTACAGATGGGGTGGTAGTAGCTGCAAAACAGAAGTTAACTCATATGACCAAAGTAGAAATGAGGTGTGGGGGAGGATATACCTTTGGTCAGGCGCACCTACGTGTGAGAAGCCTCGAACTTTTCGAACGTGACCACAGCTGGGGGAGCAACCACCGGCTCCGGGTCTACATCCTTCTTCATGCGGGCTTGCTTCGCTCGGTGTCCGCCCCACTCGGGACCTAGTTTGCTTTCGCAAATCACAGGGTGGCAAGGGCGTAGTGGTTGGAGTCCCCTCTGGAGCCTCAAAATATGATGGCTTTTTTGCCTTTATAATTAGCTCTCTGAAATGTTTAGTCTCCTCGTAGGTGAGCTGAACTGCACATGAACAGAGGTGAAGATGATGCATATCGTAACAAAAGGAGAAGCGAATTAGAGACTGATGTCAATGAACGGAGGATACCTGTTGGTCCCATATAGAGAAGAGAAAGTGGCCAGTAAATTAGTGAAGGCTCTTTGTCTCTCGAAGCAGCTTTGCGAATTAGCCAGCACACATCTCCTATCAATTCACATCGCTCAGCCAACGACGCCAGGTCCGAATGGCCGCGAGAAGACAAATGATAATATAGGCTAAGGTGGTCCAGCCCCCATCCGTTAGCATATTTGAAGGAGATGAGAAGAGGTTGGTTTAATATGGCCTCACTTGGGCCACCCACAGAAATACCGTGAGAGTGGAGCAGTGCAAATAGCCAAGGGGTATCACAATAAAGTGTAGCCCATCGATCCTCTTTTCTAATGAAAGTTCTGTAGGGATAAAGTTTGTCGCTCTCTGGACACCACACAACTGTACAAGCCAGAGGCTCCTCTACTGGCAATGGGATCTACTGAAGGACTATTCGTTTACTTCTTACGTGACATAGTCCTTGAAGCATCTTCATAAAACTATCTTTGCTAATCTCTGGCAATTTTGGTTCGGTCTTGGACGAACGGTGCTTTGCTGCCTTCCAAGCCTCCAGATAGGCCATTACCTCAGCATTAGTTTGAAATTTTCATTTCTTCAAGTAGGATGGGTCGACATCCAAAATCGACACTGCCTGGGAATCCAAGAACCTTCATTCTGTAACGACCCAGCATTCCCATCGGGAATTCCTGTAAAAACCCAATCGTGCATTCCACCACTTGATGTATTCTGGAGTCACATGAGGGAAGCGGGCAAGATTCGGAACCCTAAATGAAGTCACCTCTCGGCAATGAAAATAGTCCCACCAAATGCAGGCCTTGTCAGTCGTTGATTGGCCAGCCCAGGCCCTGTTTGGCAATGCAAATTGTGTTGATGAGGGTGGAATATGCTGATCATAACCAAAATTCTGACTAAATCAGAATGGATAGTAAGGCTCCAGCCACAAAGTCCTGCTCTTGTGGAAAATCAAGATGCTCGGCCTTATCGACAGCACCCAGTCAACTAGTTCAGGTTCCAGAATCGGCCTTGTACACCTGGCGCCGGAAATGGGGTGAACATACTCTTTTGTTTCGTAAAGGCGGCACTCCCGCATCTTGTTCACTAACGGACTTGAATGAGCAACTAGGCTCCAAAAATGTAAAACCCCAGGTGCATCCATCAGAACCTTGGTTAGCTTCCCCCGGATGGTAAAAAGTTGGTCTGATGTCTATGTCGGCTCGACACTTACAAATTCTATCATTCTCGGGACTAGTTATGGCGACTGGAGTGCCCGAGGAGCAGCTTCTAGAAATAATGTACAAACCTAGGCATTAAAGAAATGGAGTGGGCCGATATGTTAGGGTGCACGGTTGGGATCTAGAGGGGGGGGGTGAATAGATCCCCTTCAAAAATTTGGCTTCAAATACAAAACACTCACCCACAAAATTTTAACTACACTAGAAATGGATGAACAACTGAACACCGAGGTAGAGGTGTAGAACACACTTACCAAAATACTTCCTCAAATAGAAGTAATGTTGGACACCAAGATATCAGACTGATATTGAGCAGATTTCTCAATAGTGAGCTGAAACACTTAATCACATGCACATAGTCTGAGACTCTAATAAGCACATTGACAAACATTTCACAGCAGTGGATATCAAGAGGATAACACAAACATAACCTTCGAAGTGAAGAATGTACAACTCATGAGATAGTGTTGAATGATAATGATCATTCACACACACAATCAAGCACTTCGCAGTAAGATGAATCAAGCGAACACAATGTCAAGCATATCAACCTCAACCGAATAGAAAGTCATCCCTATGAAGGACATAGAAGATACAGACAAACACACAAGGCAAACCATGGCGCACAAGAAATTTTAGGTGGTTTGGTCAGACACCAGTCTGCCTACATCCACCCCTCACTCAAACCCAAGTGAGGATTTCGTTGCCAAAGCAAGACATAGACTCAGTCTACAACAATCGCTGCCAAATAGCTTGAGATTGAGGGAGACCAATCCTTTGACCTGAACTTGCTACCCACAAGATCAACCCAACTGCTACCGTAGTGACCCGGAGGACCAATCCTCCCTTCTTATCTCTCCCCCGTTTCTCTACTCCCTCTCCTCATACTCTAGGCTTCCAACAGAGATCGTGGATGGCGAGGCGGCTGGGCGACGGTGGAGGCGAGCAAGGAGGACATGAGCGAGGATCATACGGTGTAGCAGTGGTGGTTCGTTTGCGAAGGCGGAGAACCGGCCATGAAAGTTTTGATGATTTTGCATGGATCCAACATTTTTGACATGGTAAATCTTTGTGAAAGGTAGGGGGATGGATTCTGCCCTTTCCCCTCGTATTTCCTCATCAATTTAGCATAGATTCCAACTAGAGAGGGGATTTATTTCATGTTTGGGAGAAATAGCACATTTGAGAGTGAATGACAGTTTTGACAAATCTGGATGCCATTTTATAGTTTAAATGTTGTCCCCGATGGTTTGGATGAAGGGGACGAGTTTCCCCCATATTTTTGTCATCGTTGAAGGTGATTGGGCATGGTTTGGAACCCCACGCTGGGGACCAGAATCGATTGACCTTTGAGATCCATAGGTCAATCTATGTGCATTTTGTGTGAAAAAGGGCCTGAAAACTGAATAGGTCGACCTTTGGGGTGCATAGGTCAACCTATGGGCAGAATAGATCAACCTATGGGTTGCATAGGTCGACCAATGCAGTGAATCGGTCGACTTTCCATGCATTGGTCGACCTATCCTTTGAAAAGGTCGACCTGCACATTGTATAGGTCGACTTGTCCATGGAACTGGTCGACCTTTCCATAGAATAGGTAATCCTATTGGGTCCCAATGGTCAACTTTTGCCCTGTACAAGGCCTGAGCACCCCCATCACCCTAGTTTTGAGTCGTCAGATGTTCGTGGTTGCCATATTTCCACGAAGGGTCATTCCCGCATGGTTTTAAATTCCACGAAGGGTTATTCCTATGTGGATTTCGTGTGTGGCCGATGACCATTGGTTTTGTTGTCCGGCCAGGTGAACGGATAATTTCTCGTCCTCCCTCGCTGGAGGAAGATTCTAAGCGACATTGGGCTACCTCGTGTTTCCTCACTATGTGTGTGAGTAAATATGTGGTTTTCATTGGACTGTGTGAGTTGGCATTTTACTATGAGACAGTTAGGCTAAGGGAAACTGATGCTAGGGCCTAGATGAGGATAGTCTAGTGGGTACGTCATGGCAGGACCTAGACGAGGACAGTCTAGTACGTGCGTACACTTGGTTGGGGATAGAGTATGGTGCTATTGGATGCAGAGGCACGTACCCTGTGTCATGTTATCATGACATAGCCATGTTGTTGGGTGCAGAGACACAAACCCTAGCCAGTCCTTGTGTGTGTGTGTGTGTCTCATTACCCCACTCAAGGATAGGGTGTCGGCTACACGCATTAGGCCTGGGCATAGTATGAAAACCTGTCGAGGTTGAGTTTACCGACAGCGAGGTCGTGGCCCTCTTGGTGATCGAGGTAGTGTCTCCACGACAATAAGGTCGTGGCTTCCCGACATGTAGTCATGGTTCTTTTTTCGGTTGAGTCCAAGGCTTTTCTAGACAGTGAGGTTGAGGTCTTCGAATTGGGAGGTCGTGGTCCTCCCAAGGGTAGAGGTCGTGCTTCCTATTCGTGTGGTTTCGATTGTGGACTTCTAGCCGTGGTTTCTTTGTATAGGTTAGTGGTAGAGTTGCCGTGATTTAGAGTGACCATAGGCAATAGTGTGATGGTGTTTCGAGTGGCTTAACGTGTTGTGTTTCGCCAGTCACCTGCTGTAGTTATTGTTGTTATTGTTTATTGTCGTTATGCTGTGGTAGGGATCCACGACACCCCTATTGAGCCAGTGAGATGAGGCTCACCACTTCTTCTTTCAGGTGTGGCATACCTCCACGCGGTTCAGAGGCCCTGTGTGACGCCAGCGGTGATTCTTGGTTGCCAGCTTGCTAGAGTCGGGGTATGCCCCGTGACTATGTACAATCCTTTCCTTGCTAACTGTACTTTTGTAGACTTGGACTCTGGATTATAATTATTTAATGATGGTGAGACTAGGATCCAACATCATGAATGAAGAAAATACATTTCTAAATTCTAGAGTAAATTTCAACATCAAATATGCACTATTTCAACGTGTAGGAACATTTAAACTCACCAATTTCTTACTTTACAAACTAGCTTGTTGAATGCACTCTTCAAATTTTTGTCGACTAGAAGGTGATCCTCTTACATTCTTTACACTCATTCGAGCAGTTTGAATGATAACACCAATTGTGCTTAGCCCACCATGAACTATTAAATTAAAGATTTGAAATGCACAACGTACATGGAATAACTTTTCATCACAAAATAATTTACTACTCCCTGATAAACTCAAAAGAAGCAAGGGAATGCAAGCATCGTCTAAAGTGATGCTCATGACTTTCGAATCAAGATCCCATTCTCTAAGTGATTTCCAAATATCATTTGCAATAATCAGTGCTGTACGAGGATATTCAAGCATGCAAAACTTTATTATTCATCATGCAACTTTCAATTGGCATCCACAAAATGAGCAGTTATAGACAAGTAACCCAATTCTTAATTGGAAGTCCACATATCCATTATTAAACAAACAGAACTAGCTTGTGGTTGAAAAAAGTCTTTAAAAATTTTCTACTTCTTATGGATTTTCATGCAATCGCTCTTAACAGAATTTCTAAATAGCATTTTGAATTTTAGATTTAGACTTCTAACAAAATGTTTAAAACCATCATAACTAACAACTGAAAAAGTCACTCATTCAGGTGACATGTTTTAATTATTCAACTGGTACATTCAAATTGGTGCGACTTATCTAACATAACTCATCCAATTATTAAAGAGGTTCCGAGAAAAATTAGAGTGAGAGTGCAAAACAGCCTCTACAATGACACACATCATCCATGTGGAAACCAAACATGACATGAAAAACGTCAACAGCTATTGTGGTTAACGGTTACAAACTTGTTTTGGCTTGCAAATAATATTATTAACTAAATATTTTCCTTTTTCATTCATATTCTACCTTGCCATTGCTTTGTAATTATTTCTACTTGTAGATCCACACAAAACCTAGGTCAAGGGGTCAACCCCACCGTAATTTCTCATCCGGCAAATGCATGTCTGAACGACACCTTACCTTTAATTTTTCACTTAGGAGATCCCTGTCATAATAGCAAATAAAAATAAAATAAAAAATATATCAGCCATAAATCCTAAGTACCCCACTGAGGTACTAACTTAAGCAAACACACCCACCAACCCACTTCAGAAAACTTTGGTACCCGTTGCTTCAGTATGTCTCTGCGCGGCACTTAACGCGGCACCGGCCTCTGGAGTCAAAAACTACGGACGTCTGCTCCCCCCCACCTTTTCAACTAATACGAACAACGGTGAGCAGTTAAAAACCCAACAAGAGCTCCCCCCCAGGCCGGTAAAAAACCCAGCCGAGGGAACCCCCGGGAGCCCACGTCCAGCTGGTCCGGGGGACCCCGACAAGAGCTTGCCCCATGACAAAAGAAAGTGTGACTGACGGGGGCCCCTTTTCATCCCATTAAAAGGAGCAGCTTTTCTAACATATTTACCCGCTACACGATAGAGGGATGGTACGGTTTCTTTATGAAACCGAGCCCCCGCCCCGCCCTTCAATGGAAAACCTTCTCTCCTGCCCAATTATTCAAACATAATTCCGATCTACAATCCCAGTCGAGGAGTTTGAATGAGGCCGGGGGAGGCTGTGTGGTGATGCCGCCCTCTTTTGCCGTTGTGGATTATAAAACATTGGTGACTGTGGCCATGGTGCCCACGGTGGTGAGTTTTGTGCGTCTGCAGTTGCACCCCCTCCCTCTTCACGGCCACATTAATAGTATATGTGCAGAGACACGCAGGACAGTTACTGCTTCGCCGATCGAGGACCACTGCTGGGCCGGGAGGACGCTTAACGGCGACCAGTTTTTTCAGCTGCTAGCTAGATGGGCAACTCCTTATTATTCTCCCTAGCGTTTTGTTTTGTTTTTTGATAGACATGTACCTTGAAATTGACATATGTTTAGTTTTCTCCCCCATGTACTGCTAGTATAAACTTTCCACAGTAGGAAAAGTTCAACCCAAGTATGAATAAAGATACTACAATTAGTCTTCTTAATGGGATGAAATATGAAGAGGATGTATTCAACCTCGTAGTTAGTCCTTACAGCACTTTGATGCTAAAAGAGGACTTATCTTCCTTGAATCTTACTAAGTGTTCCCATCCAATCTCTTGTATCTGAAACAGACAACCAAAGAGAAAGGTAAGAGAATGTGGTGAAAGATACCCAAACATAAGGGGCAAAGTAAATGGTTGAGGATAAGGATATTTACCAATCAGTCCACACTTCAGTCCACATTACGGCTTGTTGGGAGAGAATTAGTCACAGTAGAAGCCATTGCAGGTGTTTATCTATCAACAAAAAAATCCATTTAAACACATCAAACAATCCATTGCAGTCTATGGATTGTGGATGACTAATGCTTAGCATGAGATAAAAATAGAATATGAACTATTGGACGATGATTATCATAATTCATTTCAGGAATCTGAAACATTAATAGACCAGGATACAAAATATATACTATGAATTATACAGAAACTACCTATCATTTACAAACACCTTTTCTGGTCGAACCCCACTTGGAAAAATCAATACAGAGTCAACACAAAGGCCATCTTACAAATGGGCCCCGCATGAGGCAAGCCAATGCGCTCACCCTAGCCTAGGAGACAAACTAGAGCAAGGCAACTGGTCGTCACCTCACCTTGTCGTCTAGGCAAGTACAATCACTCGCCTTTGATAACATACCACAATCTAGGGAGAGAGCATGTCCATAGTCAAGTTAGAAAAGTCATCACTGACAAAAATAAGATCATTTTTATTACCCTTGCTTAAAATTTTACACCTTATCCCCAATGTGTGCTCGCTTTTCTCTTCAGCACATCAGATATTCATAGAGGGCAAATCTGTTCACATAGGACAACGGTTGCTCCCACTCATGAGAAAACAATCAAGTAGCAGCTCCATTCCTTAAGAAAGGAAGCCAAGAAACATACATAAGGAATAACAATAAGGAACAGTTCAATATCCCGGTGTAATCACCTCAGCAACATTCATAAAAGAAAATATAGGTAACATAGAATAATTGTACCTATCCATCACATTGATGGAATTGAATCCCAAGTATAGTATAAAATGCAGAACCATAATGCACAAGATGCAAATACAATATCAACATCAAACAAATGATAATAACAACTAATAGCTGAAATCAATGAGAAGATTATGATAAAAATAGAAATAAAAAAATGTAGAGGTACATGGCCCCTAGTTCAGCATCATAAGAATCACACAAGGGTCTCAAAAAGAAGTATGCTAAGACGATCTAACAAATCTGCTTTGCAAGATTGCAGTCATGGTTTGGTGAATTCAGAATCTCATAATAGAACACGGAGAAGTTCAGTGCAAGGCCGACCCTGATCAGATGGGTAGGTGCCAAGTCCTCCAGGGCAATGTCCTAAACATTATTACCTACTAGAAATCGTCATGAATAGAGAACACTCTATGTTCCCAATCTATTGGAAACTAATACAGACAATTCTAGGATGCAGAAAACACGAGACATGATTAGTATACCTGAGCATCCTTGTATGCCAAAAGTGTGCTCTCAATAGCATCCTTCCTATCGGCCCCAGTCTTGAACTCGGCAAGGTACCTACAATACTCAAAACCACATGAAATCAAAAAAATCAAAACATCCAACAGAGGCCTCTTCCGCACGATCTATCAGATGTCAAACCTGTGGTATGCCTGTCACGCCCCGAACCGATAGCAGCGGAAAGCAGTGCTCAGAACATGGCAACGAAACAGTCATGATTACAAGAGTAAAATAAATAACCACAAATAAACACATGGAGGCCCTTAATTTTAAAAAATATAATTTTATTGATATTTGAAAATTTAATTACAAATTTAACTCAATATTTGTGTAGAGGGTCAATTTTCCTACTACGTTATCTTCTAAACTGAACCCAATAGAAAATTTGGTTTGGCGCAATTATAGGTTTGGCTAGAACTCGGTGTTTCGTTAGAATGGCCCTTGTCCGATCAAATTCGAGCCCAATCTGAGCTCAAATGGGCTCATTTCGAACTCCGTGTGAAAACCCTAACTGTAGTCGCTAGATTTTGAAGGATGAGCTCGTTGAATCGGTCAAGCATGAATATCACGTAGAGAACTCTCCTCATTGATCCCCAAGCCCATGCGTGACTCTTCTATCAACCCTAGCCCTATAAGACAATGCCTAACGTTCACGAGAACCCCCTTTGGTCGTAGCAACCATTGGTGTGCACATCCGAGGCTGGAGATGACGAGTTTAGGAGTGGGTTTTCTCTTCTGATTTTAGCATCGGCATCCCTTCTTCTACCATTGCAGGTAGATTATCATAGGTCAAATGCTAATTAACTTATACCATCATGTGTGCCTTCGAGTCTTCTTCATTTTGATATCAAATAGCTTAATTTTCATCTAGTATAGCGTTCACAATTGGATTTTTAGTCAAGGCATGTCAATTTAGGGTTCCGATAGCCTTCTTTCCATCTTAAATCGATTTGAAAGTAGGATTCTTGAAGGCTAAATTTCTAATAAATCATGCTATATTGTTCAAAATTTTATTTTCTTTCCATTGACACCGTTTTGCCAAATTTTAATTCACTATACTACACGAATTTTTTGTTATAAACAAGGTGTGTCGGGGTTCACCGGAAGCCAGGGCGGAGATCCTGGTAGTGGTTATACCAGGGACCGTCGCTGGATGTAGCGGCCACCCGACAGACTACTGTTTCGATCTGGTTCTCTTGTGTATCGCGGTGGGATAGCGGTCGTCGACCGATCGCTACTCAAGGGTAGTGGCCCTCTTCTGACCGCCATCAGCGCTCAGGTTACAGACTGATCACTACATTTTTCGCTTATATTTCTCTCTGAATAGATTGCATGATTAAGGTAAAAATACACCTAATGACTAGGGTTATATGGAACATCTAAATTTAATTTACCTATGGTTCATGGCTGATGGAATACTATCTCTTTTCCCTTCAAATCATGGCTTGTCAATCATTCCTCTTGCTATAAATAAGTAGTTAATTGTGATTGAATCTATCCATGATTGCATTAATTGCTGCAACTCTATCACTTGTTAGACTGTTAGTAGATTACTTTATTGAGATTGTTAGAAGGTCACGCCACTCCGGTGGTGGTGACCTACCGTTCACTCCATTTTTCGCATTTCACACCTTCAATTCTTAGGATAGTTAGGGGTCTCCGCCGGGTATTCTTTCCATCGGACTAGAACCACTATCTTGAGACCTTCGTAAGTTCCCGCGAACCTGGGATTCCCACTAAGACGCTGGGCGAGTTGTACCCTGAAAACCTGAACCCACGGACTCGACCGATTCACATTTTTGGCAGTCCGAGTTCACGACTGCTCTGCCTGTTTCGACCAGAAGGTGGCCCTGTTGGGATCGCTACCTTCAGGTAGCGGCCATGGCGCGACTGCCCTCTGTGTTCTGACCTGGCCTATGCGCCAGTTTGCCAAGTCGACTTATCCTTGTTCTAAGTCGACCTAGCCCTGTTCAAGTCGACCTAAGTCCCCTCAATTGACTTGGGATACGTGGGTTGAACCCTGGTTCGGTCCAACCATGCCTTTGGCAGATTGGGAACCTGTTTAATGTCGACTGAACTTTGTCTTTTACTGACCCAACATGGTAGCGGTCTTTCTTGGATCGCGACCTTCATATAGTGACCCTCCATGGACCGTTTTCATCTTTTCTCTTCTTGTGCGTCGACCTGTTGATCCACTGAGTCAACGTCAGCCATTAGTGATTGTCCGCCTGATAGCGGTCCAGTCTGGACCGTCATTTCCCTGTAGCTGTGTTGGCATGACCGCAACCTTATTCCAGAACTTGCTTTCCGTGATTCTTGTTAGACCGGGAGGTGACCGTGAGTGGCTTCACATCATTTCTCCTCGTAGTTTTCTTGTAGTTTTTTTGTTGTTTTATTTTATTTTATTTATTTTATTTTTTGGGGAATGCAATTATTTCATGGAATGCTAATGGTACATGACGATGCAGCTATGGAGCTATTACTATATCCCAATGGGGAGGGCTCGACATTGGCATCCAATTGTGATGCCACTGGCTCGGTGGTGGTAGCCTGTCATGAGCACAGCCCCTCTATCCTACTAGCTGATGGCGTTAAGGCATGAGTTGCAAGAGTTCTCTGCAGCGATGGTGGGAACCTTTTTTTTTCTTTTTGATTTTGATTTTTTTTGAACGACTAAGAAGATATGTGCATGCTAACGTAGGTGATTTGGAGACCTTATGCGGGCATGGTTGATGCCGACCAACCGTGGGTTATAACAAGCTGTGCCCGGTTTGGACGGGACCTTTGGATTCATCGTCTAAATGAAATCAAGCAACTTCAGCTACGATTGGCCATGAGGACCCTAGGGCTTGCCCAGGAATGAGTAGATATGACTGCACTGCCCCGCGTTGGTTGGAAGGCACGCGGGAGGGCAGCTTGTGTTGACTGGCGGGTGCGCTTCCCCGAATAGTATGAATACTGGCAACGAGGTGGCACACTCATGGAGTTACATGTGCAGGACAATGAGGACTACTTGTGCCTCTATGGTGCGATGTATGCAAAGCGACTCCATCCTAGGGGGCATGTGAAGGTGAGTGCAAGATTTTTATGTGTTTGTTATTAGTTTTTCTTTTCTTTTTATTATTATTATTTTTGGAATGTTAACTTGTATGTCATGGCCACAGGATGCCCGTGATACCATGATAGCGAACTTGTGAGCTCACTTGGAAGACACGGAGTAGCAGTTGGGTGACACCCGAGCAGCTTTGAATGCCTCGGTGAGTGTGTATGCAATGCATGTTCCTAATTATGACCCTAGATTTATGGCGTTCAGCCACTAATTGTCACCTCATGTTATTGTAGCGTGCCCAGCTTGACGCAATCTCATCAGCAGTGGGGGCGGTGGGTGCCCCCTCCAGTTTATGGATCCTCTCCTCAGAAATCAATTTGCTTCATGAGCAACTTGCTCGTGTCACGCAACGTGTTGCGGAGGTAGAGGGAATACTCTCTGCACAGGTGAGAGTTTCACCATTGAGTTTTCTCTGTTCATGTTTTGCCACATCCCTAAAACAATGAATATGATAGGTAGAAGAGATGCAAGAGATGCTCGCTCGCGTTGCAAAAGGGGAGCCTAGGATAGAAGAGCTAGAGGCAAATTGTGGCACTGTACAGACAATGACCTTTCTCGGGATGCCATGGAGCTGAGGATCACCCTTCAGCTAGAGAGGGAAGACTGAGAAAGCGAGCGAGCAGAGAATGAGAGGGACAGAGAAGGGGAGAGAGCTAAGAGGTTGTTAGAGTGGGAGGAGAAGAGGGCCTTATAGGCCCACTTATTTGAGCTCTGGACCAGCCTTGGTATTCCCAAACAGTGGTTGAGGGATGGTCAGGAGAGCTATCGAAGAGCATGCGAGCGCGGTTGTCGAGTTAGTAGTTTCTTTGCTGCCCTTTAGAGCGACGATGGAGCGTGGAGACAGAAAGTGGAATGTAGGGCGGTAGGAGTACCGCCTCATATAGTTTGATGACACCATCTAGGGCTCCTCACCTGGAGAGCGGTGAGAGGAGTAATGCTAAGAGAGAGGGTGAGACTTGATGTACCCACCTTTCAATTTAGAGAAAGTTTTTAGAAGCACAAGAGGGAATGTTCATTTGCTTGTTCTCTGCTTCTTTCCTACTTTTCAATCCTACACACATTGCTCAGAGGAACAAGTTAGTCCTTCTGTTCTGACTTGGCCCCTTGCTCAATAAGTGGGTGGTCGTTTTGAAGTTGGTCTTGATAACGAGTCAAGGGGCCAAGCCTTTATTAATTAAGGTGGAAACAATGAAATACGATGGGAGGGAACCCAGAGAAACACTTCTCCCTTCCTCTAAAGCCACAGAGGGAACCCGACCCCTGAACAGGATGTCAGAAGTACAATAAAGAAAATGAAAAGAAAGAAACAACAAATGCTGAACAATAATAGCATAATGCAAGCTCTCAATGTGAAACTAGGAATGTAGCTTCCTATGGAAGCACTTTGATTGTAATGCGTGACTTGGCTTGGCTTCTCTTCCTCTTCCTCTCAACACTCTTTCTTTTTCTCTCTGAACTCCAACCGCTCACTCTTTCTCAGACTCTTCTCTCCTTTCTCTTTCTCTCTTCTCTTCTCTTTTCTTCTTTCCTTACCGTAGGAACGAGCTCACCGATCTCTCGTTATCTTTTTCTATTCCTGTTCTTCTATCTCCCAACTCAACCTCTCCTGTTTTGTTCTCTTATCCTATCTCCTTTCACTCTGCTTCATTTTCTTGCCTTAGCCTTCTTCGAACTTCTTATCTCATCTACTGCATGTTTGTCTTCATCTCAGAGCATGTCCCTCAAGCGCTGCTTTTGGTTCTAGTATCTTTTTCTTTTTGCATGCATGGTACGAGCTTTGTAGACTCTGACTTGGTAGGAAGAAATTTGGACCGTCCAGATCCACAGAATGCGTCTAGATCCTGGGAAGAGTAACCATTGATTGGCCCAGAAGTGATAAGGTACGTTGGCTTCCCATTGGTCTACCAATCCTCTTTATGCAGTACATGGCAGACTGAGCTTCTTCTTCCTCAAGGCACAACCTATTTCTAGATGAAACCATCTCTAGGAGGTTTGTGATTGGTCCAGCTGGAAAGTGGGAATATTTTCCATCAAAAGGTCTTCTAGAACCTTGAACCATCAAAGCACGTCCCTTTCAAGCATTTGGAATTAAACTATTAGGCCCAGATCCTTCTCACGTGTATGTTCGCAAAGGACGCTTTCAGAGTTTACAAAGAATGCATCGACACACTTGCTCCACTACGTCGACACTCCTTCTTTGAACAGGCCACTTGCTATCGTTAGGCAAAAGAGCAGTCGCTTTTAATCCATTTGTCACCATTAGGTGTACATTTTTCACCCTTAGGTATACATTTTTCACCCTTAGGTGCTGGATAGCCGTCGCCTTTGCTCTGCGTTACAGTTCAACTTTTCTTCAGCTTCAACAGTACTGGAGTTGACTCAAGCAACTTGTAGAGTCGACTTTCTACGGTTTCTTGATTTTGTCTACCCTACCTATTTTTCACCCTTAGATACCTATTGGTCACCCTTAGGTATGTATTTGTCACCACTAACCATCTATTTGTCACCACTAAGCGTGATATTTGTTCTCCTTGTGTTCCAAGTGTCACCTTTGTTTGGCATATGTTCCCCCGAGCCTTGATGCTCAGAATTGCTGGAACGGCAGTGCTCAGACAAGCTCATGGATGCTCGGACATGCTCGGATGTGCTCATGAATGCTCAGACATGCTCGGATGCCTTCAATATAGCTTGGACATGCTCAGACACTCAGGAGTGCTCAGACTACTCAGATGCTCAGGAGTGCTCGAACATGCTCGGGCTACTACAGTAGCTCAGACTGCTACAATTGCTCGATTTTCTTCATTTCTTCTTGTCCTTCATTTGTCACCTTCAATCTGTCTGAGCTGTCGTTGTTCTTCTTTTCCTCTTTTTCCTAGCCATCGCCTTTAGTTATTTGTCACCCTTAGTGCTCCATTTGTCTGCCTTGCAACCCTTTGTCTTTCTTCTTCTTTTGTATGCTTCCTGTGTCCACTGTAGCTGGCCGAACTTGACTAGAGCTTTGACTAGACCTCTGAAGCTTGCAAAAGCTTGACTTTGACTTGTTGACTTTGATTGAGATGGTTTGACTATGGTCAACACCCTTTTGGTAAACAGAGTCTAACTTCTTCTTCTCCTTCAACTTCTCAGCCTTTTCTTCATATCAATCTATTTGTTACCACTATCCACCTATTTTTCACCGTTATCAACCTATTTGTCACGTCATGGGAGAAGAGAAGAGTGGAGAGAGAAAATTTCTATGCAAATGAAGTTGGGTGAAGAAAAATAAAAGAAAAAAATGGTTTTATAGCTGGCCCCTCTTGGGTTAATCCGGTGTGCTAAATAGCATGCCGTTTTAACCCTCCCCAAATCAAAATGGCGCGCCGGATTAAGGCCGCACCGTATTAACAATGTCCTGGCCGTGCCGATTTAAATACCGCGTCATTTTAAGACTATTATGGGTCTGTGCCGATCAGACAAAGAATCTGCCTAGTCTGAGTGCATCTGTTGGCCCCGCCTCACTCGTTCTTAGCTCACAGCACCCACGGTTGGGGGGCATTTGTTGGCACTCAAAATATGTTCGATGGCAATCACGCCTAAACAAGAAGAATGATGCAGCCCACTGAAGCACAAAAGCTGTAGAAAGCCAATACACAAGGGTCTTCTCAAACTGCTGGAGCCTCAGGTCATCTAATACGAGCACCAGAGAGTACTTCACCTCAATGGAATCGGGAGAATCCACAACAAACCGACAGTGTCATTTGGCCTCCTGTCCAATGAACCAGCATCGACTCGGTTGTGCTGCATAAGCAACATCCGTCGTCTGACCTAGGGCAAGAATGTACCCGGTGGTCCGCCACCTGATGAGAAACCATCCTGAGGTGACAGAACATCTCTGGCCCCTCAGAACAAGATACCGAAGGCCCTGTCAGCGGAAGATCCGAGTAACCCGGCACAGGTATGTCTTCTCAATGGTGGGGTCCGTTAGCAACCAAATGACCACCCAGCCAAGGTGAAAGCACCCCGAGTTGTGTCCCACTCCCCGAGAAAGTCACAAATGCAAGTACAGCTGTGCCAGTGGCGCAAACCGAGGTGCCCAAGGCCATGTCAGTGAAAACTCGCGTGTCTGAACCAAAGGTACACACGGTTCCAAAATTGGCCATTCAGCGGCCCGAAGGCTTTGCCAATACTTCTTGTAGCGATTTTATAGAGCCACAGTGAGATGAAAGATCAAGGCAACTCCCGGAGCCAGTCTGGGATCCACAGTCTGACTCGCGCCAATCAAATGCAAGGAATAAAGCTAACTCAGTGTGCCCCCTTACTCGGCGCACCCTACTTCCTGGCGCCCTTCAGCCCGACGCGCAAAAGGCATCATCTGAAGCCTTATCTGGCGTGCTATCTCCCCGCCGGGTAGAGTCATGTGAATGGCCTTCTATATATACCAATCATCTTCGAAAGAGACGAGAGAGAGGCAATATAGCAGAGACGAGAGAGAGAATAGAATGAGGGGAATATATAGAAAGAAAGAGGATTGGGGAAGAAGAAAAGGGCTTTTCTTTGAGAGTCCACCCTGTCCATTTGCCACGAGGAATCGAGACCCAGGGAAGAGGAGCTATTCTCTGATACTCTATTTTCATCATCGATAACAGAGGTGGGTGGCGGAGCCGTTCTCCCTATTTTCTCTTCCCTTCTCCTCTCTGTAAATCTTCCCCCCGTGGTCTGTAATGAAACATGCGATGATATGAGCCTGCACCCCTTCTCATGTTCTTTCTTAGTAGATCCTGCTACTCTTTTATTCTCATTCCTCTTCATCGCCTGAATGTAAAAGTGTAATGGAATGAGCCTGCATGGCAACGACGGGCCGAATGCAAAATTCGTTATCTCATGAGCTGTCTTTGAACCCCTCCTTATGTCTACTGCTTTCATTCCTGAATATAGTTAATCACCGATCGGTTTCCCCCTCCGACGCCGAATACGCCCCGGAATGGTCCATGGGCCATAGTAATGGTATCCCCTCCCCGGGGCTCTCTGCGCTATAGTGATGGCTATGCCGGATATGCTACACGCCTGTTGCCGATTTTATTGTTGGAGACACATTCATATGTGTATCTCCGTCTTCCCCCTTTCGGGATTGGCCTCCTTAACGTCTCTCTGTGCTAACCTACGAGCTAGAGAGAATAGGACCATCCCTATAACCTGTATGCAAGGCTGCTCGAGGGGATCATAAGCTATATTTCTTCCCCAAAGACGGAGTAAATCGAACACATTAAACTTAAAGCAGGATAAATATGAAGAAGAAGAAAATTAGGGGGGGGAGGGCGGAGCATTGACTCCTCTCCCTCCCCCTTATACACCGACCTTCTCTTCCTCTCCTCTCTTCTATTCTCTTCTCTGCTCTCTCTTCATCTCTTGCTAATTCTCTTGATCTCTTTTCTCTTCTCTATATCTATTCTCCGTCTATCTATTTTCTTTCTCATTTTTGTAAGCGGAGGAGAGGGGTTTTTATATGCCCCATCCCCCTCCCTTCTCGAAGGATGTCTCTCGACGCGCTTCGGCAGCTTCCCAGCACACCTCAAGTAGGTAGGGAGACTTCCCAGCGTGCTCCTTATGGTCATATTGGGCCTCATCAAAGGAGGTTTCAGCGCCATGCTTATTGGCCCATTTAGGACTTTATGGGTCATTCGCCCTAAATAACTCACATTGTCTCATTGCCTGTGTTGACTGCCACATATGCTTTGGTATTTGTTTTGCTTCTCACATCCGTCGGAATCTTCAGAAGGCCGGTCTCATCAGCAGTTGACTGGACAGAGGTTTGTATGGTTTAATCAGCAATGTCGTCAGGATGACGGCAATGCCAGATAGCAGCCTGGCCAAAAAGGGCTTCAGCAGAATACAGTGTTGGTAGCAGTGGCTCTTCTTCAGTTCTAGCTCCGTGAGAGTCCTTGGAATCTTCATTTCTGGCTTAATCTTCTCTTCGGTCTCATCTTGCTCTTGTTCATCTTTTATCTGTCAACAGTACACCCCCTGTGAGTCTGACCAGGATCTCTGTTGCAGTAACTAGTTCGACCCTACCAGCATCCAGAAGCTGCCACCGAGTTGTTCGGGTGAGATCGATGGAGATTTTTAGTGGAGGCACACTAGAGTCATCATTCTTTCAATCAGAAGTGGTCTCGACTCGATCCGACACCCCATCTGAGTATACGGCCTCGATCAAGAGCCCTCTAGCATGTAGGAATTGTCACTGGCGTAGTTCCATGGGAATTGACTGCCCTGATGCGTTCGAACTCTGATCAAGACGATTCTTCTTCCTGGTAAACTCCAAGACGTCCAACTTTCCAGCATTACCAACCAAGCCTCCTTCGGATGTCCCAGCAGGGAGTTCCTCCCCCGGCAAGGCACTGGTGGCAAATGGCAAGGACAACAAGCCAGTCTGCACTGGTAGAAGTAGGCCGACCCCCGACCACTTCCGTTCCCCACCCCTCGCCTAGCCGGCTAATCGCCCCTCCCTGCGTGGAGGTAAATTTTGGTTGTAAACTTAATTTCCTCACCCCAATCCAACCCTTCTGCGAGAGGCATAGTTTTATAACTACAAATCCTCAGGTCAAGCTACATCGACACAGCGTGCGGGTGGTGAGCCCACGCTTCCTTGCTCGTCCTCATCTCTAGCCAGGGCCGATTTCTTCAAACTGGCCAAGTAAGCTCTCAACCCTCACTCCTATTTTATGCTTGTTCATTTAATATTTGACAATTGCTCTATCGATTAAGGGAGAGCGCGCCTGGTCCCGAGGGTCCACTGCCTTTGAGCTACCGCCGTGGGGGGGGGGGGGTAAGTGAGTGAACCCCGTACCCTTCGGCACACTGCTTGCTTATTGAATTGGGCACCCATTCCCAAGTGGAGGTTAACCTAAGCCCTACTGGCCCTCTACCAGCAAGGGTCCCATCCCACACCCTCGACTCGGTATCCCCGAGTTATCCCCAGGCTGAGTGTGCATGCCGTGCGAGTGTCCACTGATGTGGATTTTTAATCTTGTGCTTGTGCTTGCGTTCTTAGGTCTGAGGAGCATTGGCCTGGAGGCTGCATTCCCCTAGGTCATTTCACGTCATCAACCAACCTAACAAAGACATGAGGTCTAGACCAAGGTAGAGTACAGGTGTCAACTCGAAAAGATGTCAAAGTCAACCAACCAAGTTCAGATGGGAGGTCTGAAACAAGGGTAGAATATAGATGTAGATGTCGACCAGATGGTATATCAAGTTCAACCAACCTGGCAGAGACGTGAGGTCTAGACCAGGGCAGAGTACATGCGTCGACTAGATGAGATGTCAAAGTCAACCAACTTGACGAAGGCGTGAGGTCTAAACCAAGGGAGGGATATAACTGGCTGGTAGGGGCCAAGATAGGTACTTTCCAAAAGGGGTCCGCTTCTATTGTTAACCCCCATTTTTTTGTATGTGTCATTGCCTCCTGGTATAGACCAGCCCATACTGCGGGCTATGCTGTCTGGTGGGACTATTAATGGACTTGACTGTTTTGTTATAGTGCTAGTGGGACTGGGGATTAGCACCCGAGAGCTCGACCAAGGTGGGGCATCTCAAGCCAGAGGAGAAAAGTTTTATGGGCCCAACCTAAGGGCAATAATTGAGGGCTCGGCGAGGACAGAGTGCCTCAAGCCATGGAAAGAGATTTATGGGCCCAATCTAGGGGGCAATTTTTTACAGTTCAACGAGGGTGGAGTGCCTCAGGCCAAGGAAAAATAGTTTTATGGGCACAGCCTAGTGGGACTGATGAGAAATGTCTAAGGACTTGGCGAGGGCGGAGTGCCTCAGGCCAAGGATAGGGTCTATGAGCCAAGTCCAGGGGTCAAGTTTTAAAGTTCGAGAAGGGCAGAATGCCTTAAGCCAAGGGTAAAAGGTTTTATGGGCCTAGCCTGGTGGGACTGAGGGGTAATGTGTAAGAGCTCGGCGAGGGCAGAGTGGCTCAGGCCAAGGAAAGGGTTTATGAGCCCAGTCCAGGAGGTGGGGGGTGAGCCCAGTGGGACAAATTTGGTGTTTTTTAGTGTGTTTGTGTAGCTATTGTGACAGAATGCCAAGGGACGGCGAGAATACATCGGCTAGGAACATAGATTCCACGACGAGGGTACAACATCAATCCCAGTGAGACTGATGGGAAGCATCCCGCAGAATGAGAAGTTGGCAAAGCCAACGAATCTCTATTTGATGACCTGGCTGGAGGATCTAGGCTAAGGACAGAAGGGGTACCCCGATGGGGCCTAAATCAATGCTCAAGACAGGAGGCTCGGTGGCCAATGAAAGCTTCTCAGTCTCGGTGGGAGTGTTGATACAAGCTTTGCATGCTCAACTAGTGTGTTAGCTGAAGTGTTTTAGACTGGATCAGCATGAATCCTTCGATAGCAGGGAGGTTGCTGCGTGACTGCTTGATGTCGGCATTGTCTAGGGGGATAAATGGCAACGGTTGTGTACAAAGTCATCGGCCACCCTTCATGTTACTGTCTCATGAGGGGATACCTAGAATGTTATAACTTGGCAACGGTGGGCTCCCAGGACTTGCACCGTATGTTGGTCTCTTGACTTGCCTACCTCAGCCGTTGTGGTTGCAGGGTCTCTTCAGCTCCAAAAATGGTACCGGTGGCTTTAAGCTCCTCTAGCCATGCACCATACACTACTTATAGGGATTTCATTTGAAGAAGAGACTACAGGGCTTGCCCCCTTCCTTGGTGCTAAATTGTATGGAGTAGCTTCCCAGAGGAGGAGAAATCCCATTTGTCTCTTGAATGCGATATAGCAAATGGGTCCTCCAAGCATGGAGCTTGGAATCTTTAGTAGCCCACCTTGTCGAGCAATTAGCATTTACAGTGGGTTGTCCATCTCCCGACAGGACTTTGGTGTGCACTTAATAATTTCATTCTTCTCTTCTTTTTCTTCTGTTATGCCCCCAGGCCGAACTGGATAGTTGGAGATTCCACTCTCCCTTTTTATGCCCCCGAGCTGGGGTGTGAGTAGGAGAAGAGTTGCTCAAAGCATGTCTTTTCATTAGGTAGCTCGTTCTCTTAAAGAAAGGTTGTTTAGATAAATGGCAGCGGGGAGATTCGGCCATTGGACTCCACCATCCTCTCTTTTGTTAGCGGCCCTCAAGCGTGGAATAGGGCTTTGTTGTGCCCAACGACACTTCAAAACCTAATTGCAACTGTGTATCTTTTCATTCTTTCCCCCTATCAAGTGTGTATATTTTGGAATTATGCTTCTATTGACTCCGGGAGGGAGTATGCTACTGAGTGCCTCCCAAGCGAACTTGCTCGCTTGACAGTTGTTTATTCAGTTGCCCCCCCCCCCCTTCATACAAAGTGACCTGTGTGGGGCTTGTGGAAGGTGGGAGTACATCTCCCCGAGATAGAGTTGAGCATCCCTCATCATGTTCTGGAATATGAAAAGCAGTGGTTACATCATGCTGGGTCTTTCCTTTTGGAGGGTTGTCATAAATTATCTTCCATATCTTTGTTGACTCCATTTCGTAATTAATCGGCTTGAGTAAAGCTAGCAGCGCATTGAGCGGTCGAGTAGCACCCCTTCTTTTATCTTTGGGTTTATTTCTTATTTTGTTTTTAACAGTTTCCCCCAGAATGATGCATCCGTTGCATTTTGTCTAGCATCATGCATTATTTTATTCAACTTTTTGCCACGACTAGGGGAGCTCAAAATGCACTTTAGAGGATGTGCTGTTTTGGCTGATATAGAGAACCCATGGTGGCCGCCATCTTAAAGATGGGCATCGGGTGAGGGCGGATCATTCTCCCCCCAAGAGTTTAATCTGTTAATCTGCCAAGCAATATTAGATGTGGAATCCTCCAACAATCCACAGGCTCTACAAACGTAATCAAAGTTTGTAGGCGTGCCAAGCACATCAATGCTAACTGTCCCTGTCACGTCTCCGGGGATATAAACTCTAGACCTCCAGTAAACATCAAGATACTCGTCTGAGAGAACTGTAATGGTAGTAGGGCTGCCACCTCCATCTACAATAAGTGCTCGAGAAGCCAAAAGCTGAGGGGACGTAGTTGTTCCAGAGATTCCAATCTCTGCTAGGTTTCCAGCTGCAGCCCCCTCATCAAATCTATAAGCGATCGTCAGCTCTGTATAGTAAGGAAGGCTTGCCGTCTGAGTAGTTCGGCTCCAAGACAGACGATTCGTCGTCTTAGCAATTTGCGCATCCAGGGCTGTGTCAGTAATTGTTGGTGGAGTGTTACCCGTCCCCACTACGCAAGCCGTCGTCCCGTTGTCAAAGCTCCCAGGACTCTGACCGCCGATCCAGTCCAAAAACTTTTCCAGAATCAAATTCTTAAACCACCCCGTATCTTGCCGAACTTCTCCGGTTGCAGCACAAGTCCTAACCAATCTGTACTCTCCTCCCAACCTAACCTTGGATTCAACAAAAACTTTTGTAGGCTTGCTCATGACAGGATTCCAGAAAGGGGAAGGGCAGAGGTTTCAATCTCATCAAGGAAATTACTGTATGTAATCTTTGCAGCCCGCAGGACTCCCTCTCGCACTTCTGCCGTCGTTTCTACTTCATCTAAGAAGTCATAAACAACAACAGCTTCTCGAAGGGCCGCCTCTAAAAACTCCGCAAACGTTTCTATCTCTTCAATATAGTTATAAACTATAAAGGCGTCTCGGAGGATTCCTTCCAAGGGGAGGGCCGCCGTTTCAACTTCGTCGTCGAAGGTGGTAGTTAAAAGCTTTCCTTCCTGCGAACCAGAAGTTACTGCCGAATGGGTCTCAACCTCATCGTAAAGTGCTATGGGATAAGGCTTAGATGACAAGAAGTATGCTGCGGAACCAGGCTTAGACTCTGTCTCATCTGGAAGAACTGCCAGCCTTGCATTCAGTGTGTAAACATAGCCAAGGTTGGAGGTTACTGTGACTAGAAATTCATAAATAACTCCAGCCACCCCCAGCTGAATATCCTGTGAAACGGTAGTCTCTGTGGCTGTAAGAGTGTTGACGACCAGAAGGTCTTCCGGCGCAGGGTCCACTCCCGCAAAAACTGAGATACTCAGCTCGTAAAGGTCTATCACCTCTCCCGGCCGCAGCACATCTTGGAATCCAAAGGTATACCTCTGAACGTCTCGACGGCGCTTGCTGGGAAGGATGCTAAGAGTTGCCATCCCTAGAACTCTGTGGCAGGATTGAGGACAGACAGGTAAGCTTGCTTGGACAGCTGAAGGCCTCCTGAAACAGAAACCGCACAGTTCAGCAGGTATGTAACGCCAGCCAGGCCTCCTGTCAAATTCTGCTTGATGAAGTAGGTGTCCTGAAGAACAGGAATTCCGTCTAAGATGGAGTCAGGATTAGCGTCTTCTCCTACATCCACGCTGACTGTAATGGCGACGCCACTAATGGTAGCCCCAAAAGGCATTTGATCCTGGAAACCGAACAAAGCTTCCAAGTCTTCTGAGATGTTTTTCTGCGGCAGAATCAACCTGCTAACCACGACGAACCCCTTTGTTAGGTGTCCCCTTCCTGCCCTTCACCGTCTTGGTCGGCCTCGGCATAGGATTCTCCCGCTGAATCTTCGGAGCTGGCAGTCCCTTCTGACAGGTGCCGTTCCACCCCGACTTGCCTGAACGGCACTTCGATGGCATTTTCACGCTCGACTCTCCTCTGGGCATTCAAGTTCAGTTCAACCAACCTCTCAGCAAGGTGAACCAGCCTGTCGTTGACGTCTACTGTTCCCTTGGGTGAAGTGTCTACGCGGCCAACCCGATGAGTTGCTTCAAGCTGAAGACGTGCTGCCTTCAACCTGTCTCCATGTTTCCCGTTCACCATCACGTCTGCGATGGTCTCTACACTCTGGGTGAACAAGGCTTCCATCTTCGTGCCGGCAATCTCACTCAGTCGCCGCACCTCCCCCTGAATAAGGGGCTGCTTGAGAAGCATAGTCACGTATTGTGGCACTATGTTTGTGAGGGCCGCGATCTCTCGGTGCTTCAGGCCTTGCGCCAACAAGGAGCAAATCTGCCGATGCTTCGGGGAAAGCTTCTTCAGCAACCAGCCCTCTTGTGGCTGGTCGGGAGTGGGATCGAAGAATCCAACCTCATCGTCAGGGATGGAGAACTCTTCTTGCTGGAGGAGTGCTTGTCCCACTAATACTCTCCCAACCCCTTCTTAATGGTCGCGGCACGACGCTTGGCAAGGACGCCGGAACCGGGCTTGTCAACGCTGCGAGCAGGAGCCTTCTTATTCTTCTTCGCCGCCTCCGCACGAGCACGAGCCATCTTGCTAGGGCTGTCTGACTCACTTCTGCCCTTCGGCGCACCACTAGCCAACCTGTTAATGGTCGCGGCAGCTTTGGTCAACGGACTCATCTTAGCCTTCATCTTCTGCCTCTCCTTCAGGGTTGGTTAGCAACTCTTCCCTCACCACGGCGAGGGCTGAGAGCTCCGCCGGGCTGAAGAGGGCTTGAAGCTGGGAGTAAGTGTCCACAAAAGTTTCCCGAATCGCGGCGACTGGCCACATCTGGATTGTAATCTGTTCGCATAGACAACGCAATAGCGTTGCCCCACCATTATGAATGACGGCCCCAACTTTGTTCATGTATCCCCTAGGAGTTTCAGACTGTACGCGGATAGTTTGGTGCCTTACGCCCCAAAAGTGCGCGCACAAACTTTTCCCCCTACCCCCTATTTTTCATAGGGCCAGTCGAAAAGTAGGCCGGGGGGCTATAGCCCGGACTATACTTTCCACCATTTGCTAAACAGTTGTGACCTTGGCATAATGTTATACTATTGCATGGCACAGGGGCGATGGACCGATAGATACATTCAATGCAAACAATTTGTCAGGAATCCGTGGACGGCGCATCCAACATTATGCGGGAACTGTCCCGCCACAACTCAACAAAGGTGGACAACATGAAGACCCAGACCACGATCGCCACGAAGGCGAACAAGGACGCCCAGGCCGTCGAGACCGCGCTGGTCATCGAGTGGGACGGCATGACCGAAGATGACGTGCGCGCCCTGGCCCAACAGGCGCTGATCGTCAAACTCCAGGCCAACCTTCGGAAGGCGGAATCCATCCCGGAGACCCTCGAGATCAACGCGACCGATTACAAGGTCGGCTCCCGTCAGGCCGCCGGCCCGAAGAAGGTGGACGTCTCGAAGATGACCGACGGGCAGAAGAAGGAACTGATCGCGCGGCTCCAGGCCTCGCTGGCCTAATGCGAACCGGGCCAAGGATGGCCCATTCCCCCTCCAGCTAAAAAAAAGGTGATTTATGAAGGTGAAGGAATTAATCGCCCTGCTGCAAACTCGTCACCCGGAGGCGCATGTGGAAGTATACATGCACCCATCCTTTTCCGAAATGCCGAACGTGGAAGGGTACGAATATGCCCTCCTGTCTTTGGAGGGCGTAGGGGATTGGGGGCAGCCCGGGAGCGCGGATGACCTTGTGACGATAAACGCAGGGCACGTCACCGGCTGCTAGCAAATCCTCGGACGAAACAGGCAGGGCATGGATGCCCTCCTGTCGCCGGAATAGAACCGGCCTGATGAGTCCACTGTCATGCGAGCAAATCGCAATGAGTACAACCGCGACTGGAAGGCCACACCTTCCGACAAGTTGCGCACCCTGCCCAAGCCTCCTGTCCTGCCCTTGGGGCGAGTCCTGAAGTGGACTGCACTCGTACTGGCTGGAGTGATGGCGAGTGCGTGGATGTTCCACAACTTGCATGGCGTGGGGAACATTCTTTAACTAGCACTACTGGCCAGTAGTCCTAAGCCCTCCCTGCAAAAGGGAGGGTTTTTGTTTGCCCAGTCCTGACCCAATTTGAATCAGCCCTGGTGGACATTACCAAGGGCTGACCCAATTTGAATCAGGTCTAAGATATGGCGCCACTGGTGACTCAAATTGAATCAGGCCTTGGCACGCTTACCACAATCTTCAACAAGATGCAACCCCATCTGTTCCCTGTTTCAATCTTCCATGTTTTATGGTGATTGTACCAGCGTTTAATGGGGGGAGAGATCTATCTAGACTAGACTAGGAAAAAAGGAGGAAAAAAAAAAAGAGATATCTATACCCGTTAAACAAAGGAACAAGAACAAATAAACACGGAAAGCTACCACATGGAACATTGACAAAGGCCTGCGGTGGTGTTACCATTAGTGAACCTGCCGTGATGCAGGGATCTTGGAGGAAAGATACATGCACGCGAATAGATGTAATATGTGGCTGGAGAGGGTTTCGAGAGTAGACCTAGCCATTAGAACGTTTGAGATGGAGCTGCAGTATGATACAGGAGTTTACATAGAGATAGACTCGCTGCAACAGGACGTAGATGAGATGAAGAAGATTATAGACAAAATGAAGGAGACTGTTCGTGCAGCAAGAACCCGCTAACATCAGAGACCAGATCGTTGCAAGCCTTGCCAACGTGCAACAGGAGTTAGCAGAGTGTTATCAGAAGGTGGTAGAGAAGTATCCGCTAGCAGCCGAGGTTCCTGCCATTCGAGAGATGCAGAGGTTGCAGCAAGACGTCCAGCCTGTGATGCAGGCCATTAGCAGGTTGAGGGGGTTGGAATGAAACTCTTTGGGAAAGATAAGCCAGCAGAGATGGTTGCGAGAGTTCTTCCGTCCTCCGTGCAAGCACTGAGTGTACAGGAGATGCTAGAAGAGATGGCACAGAGAGGGTTTCCTGCGGTTTTCAAATCTGATGTGATGGATGGGAAGTGGCATTGCGACTTCCACACAGCCCACATGGGAGCTAAGATAACTGTGGATGGTGAGTGGACACCTGTGCTCTATGATGCGGTGGCAACGTGCTATGCAAAGGTGAGAAGGATCACGGGATGAGGTACATTATAGCAGGCAGTCGCCACATGCCCTTCAGCCAGTTTCCACTCATTGGGCAGGCGATGGAGAGGGCACAAGCAGCCTTCGGCACATGCACAGAGGTTGTTTGCGGTGAGGCTATGGGGGCAGACACCTGGGGGAAGAAGTGGGCATTTCAGCAAGGCATTCCAGTGGCCAGCTTCCCTGCCGACTGGGAGACGCATGGGAAGGCAGCTGGGCCGATCCGCAACGGAGAGATGGCACGTTACGCAGACGCGCTGGTAGTATTCATCTGGGATGGCAGCCGCGGCAGTGCGAACATGCTGCGGCAGATGCATAACCTTAACAAGCCCTGCTATGCCGTTTACAATGGAGAGATAGATTATGCGTTTTGAGGAGTCGCCATGAGAGCCGGAATGCTAGCAAGAATCAGGGTCAACCCCAGCGACTGTCAGTCCATCCTAGATGTGCTGGACGTTGCAGGGGTTCCTCGCAGGAACATGAGTTTCAGCAGCATGGTTAGTCTTGCGCTTAGCTCCCTGTTGGAGAGTGCTCGGCAGGGCGGCCACATCAAGAGGCCAGACCCCTTCCAATACCTTGAACGCCTGCAGCCCTACATGGGCAGAGAGAGGAATGGACAGAAGGCACTCGTGACAAGTGCCATTCAAGGGCTTGGCCCAGCCCGGCACGTTCCTTCCCTTCAGGAAGGGGAGAGGGGAAGAGTAGAGTTCAGTCAGCCCGCACAGCGGGAAGAGCCCAGGTTCAGTCAGCCTTCGCAGCCATCATTCTCTCCGCCACGAGAAGTTCTGGAAGCTGTGAGCCCTGTTGAGGAAGGTGCGGAGATGGATGCAGCGGAGGAGTTGGAAGCACTTGTGGAGGCTAAGACCTTGTGGAGGGAACAGCAGAAGGGCAGCTGGACGCAAGGGGATGAGGCAAGGATGCAGGAGCTCTCTCGACAGATTTATGGAGGGTGACAGTGCAGAAGCTGGACACTTCCATTTGGGTTGTGGCAAGGTGCGTGAAGATTCTTGGAAGATGCTACCTGATGCCGGGGACAGCCAAGGCTGCGAGGGGAAGAGAGCGGGCAAGAGAGTACTGTGACAGGATGAATAGAGAGAAGAAAGGGGGATATGTGATGCGAAGGGTGGAGTGGTTGTAAGTGAAAAATTGTTAACCAAGGTTGTCAGTTTTCGTGGTCCTGGGCATCCAACATATGTGGGACCACAACACGCAAAAGGGGAATAAGTGACAAAGTCCATCCACACAGTTCTGACGCAAAAGAAAACTGGCGGCTCCCACGTCCAGACGGAAGTGAGGATCGAGTGGGAAGGTTGCACGCAGGGACAGTTGGAAGCCCTTGCAGCCCACGCAATCCTCTGGCGGTTGCAGAACCGCTGGAAGAACTTCGGGAACTTCGACAGCATCCCGAAGGAGGAGGAAGTCTGTGCAAAGGATATGTGCACCCTCGAGCCCATCACCGCCCACTGCATCAACATGCCTCCGAAGTACGACTGGATGGACAAGTTGCTGGAAGGGTTGAGTGATGAGCAGAAGTTGGCAATCATTCGAGACTTGACAAAATGAACAGATTTAAGACCTTGGCTCGGGAGAACAGAGCGTTCGCCCACAAGCTGAGGAAACAGGGGGACTTGATGGGATTTAAGTTCTGGATGGTTTCCGCAAGGATGTATGTAAGACAGCTGAGGCAGCCCACCAACTGGTGACCCAAATTGGATCACCTCTAACAAAGGAAACAAAGATGAACAACAAGTCACAGTTCTTCCTCCCCGACGGCCGCGAGTGCTATCCCTTCCCGTGGGACAGCCCGAAGGACCTGCGCCCGTGGAGGGATGGGTACGAGAGGGTCATGGTGCCCTACAGCCAGCAGGAACTAGCTGGTGCCAGGAACCACAAGACCTGCCACACCCTCGTGGTAAAGCGCAGCAAGATTCGTGTGGTCAAGCAGCGCTTCCAGCCGAAGCGGGGGCACTAGCATGAAATCCCTCAAAAATCAAAAGGGATACACTCTCGCTAAGTTAGTCACCGTCATAGTTGCAGGCTTTGTTATCCTGCTGGGAGTATCAGCACTTGCTCTTCTCGTTATTGCGCTGTTTAGGCTGGTGTTCATGTAGATCACTAGTACTGCTACAACTCCTTGGCAACAGGGAGTTGTGTCGGTAATGATGCCGAACGTGGAGAAACAAAGATGAAGCGTTTGTTCAAGCTCACGCACAACGATGGAACCGTGGTGCACTATTCCTCCAAGCAAGAGGCTAAGAAGGCGAGGGACACCTACAACAAAGATGCTAGCAACAAGCCAATCGTTGTTAGCCGCGGCCCCGACCACCGCAACTACAGGGGGAAGTGAGATGGCAGCTATCACAGGCTTGGCAATCGAACGCTTCCGTTGGGCTTCCCTGAAGGGTGCCTTGAAACTGGAGAAGATGGGCATGAAGCGAAGCGTCCGCCCCAGTGCTCGGCAGATTGTTGTGAAGGCCGGGAAGTTCAAGGCCAGCGCAACCTACGACGAGTTGATTCGATTCTGTGAAGAACAGATGGAGGCATTCTCATGAGGGGCCGAGCGTACTTCTGCACGCTTGCAGAAGCCAAGAAGTTCTACAACAACGTCTGCAGGCTGAACCTGTTCAGCGTGGATTTGTATCATCTGTCTGTCTATGGCTACTCCGTGTGGTGGGGGCATCTATAAACGTGGCTAACGCCTACGAGCGCAGACTTGCACACAGGAAGGCTCTTCGGAGCCTCTCCTGCGTTCGTGCGAAACAAGATCGGGAAATGCAAGTCAGCTCGTTGCTCACAGCCTTTGAGCAGGCGTGGCTTCAGTGGTATGGGCAGAGAGTTCGCACCAACTACCACCACGGCCGAATCTTCGTTGCAGGAAAGTTCTGGCCAGAGAGAAAGGTTCGGAAGGAGTTACAACTCCTGCAAGCCCTCATCCATCAGATGGAGAGTGAAAGCTATGACGACACAGACGACGAGTAATCCTGTGCAGCGCCCTGCCAGTCCAATCATGACTGGAAGGGAAGCAGTCTGCGCAGAAGAAATTCTCTACGCATGGAAGCGTTTCTGCTACGGGCAGGACAAAGAAGCGCATCTGTCGGCCCTGAACTACTGGACAGACCTGTACGTAGATTGCAGGGATACCAACTGGCCAGAGTTCTTCAAAAAGGACCCCTACGAGGGGTTCTACAACGAAAAGGGAGAACGCATCCATGCTTAACAACCACGACTGCAACGAGTGCCCTGTGGACTTCCACGCTGTCCGAACCTATGCAGCGGTAGACAAGGATTCCATCATCTCCCAGGCGCAGTCCTACCTCACCCGGAATGGAGAGGTGGGGCCGAGACTCCCCTACGAGGAAGCTCTGCAAGTTCTGCGTGATGCAGGGAGGCCGGTGTGAATACTTCTAATGATAAAGTAAGTATCGAGAAGTGTTCCTGTGGGTCTTCAGTCTGCAAGACCTACTCAGTTACCTATGGCACCTTTTACCAAGGGTGCGGGTGGAATAAGGAGGATGCGGAGTTTGTAGCTTGGTGCTTCAACAATCGAGAAAGGGTTGAAGAACTGAGAACAAAGCCATGATCCATGACGAGGACAAAGACTTCGCCATCCTCTGCACAGTGATGAAGTTCTGGTCACAGCAGAAGTTGTTAGAGGTTGGAGAGAAAGCCTTCGGAAGGGAACTTCAAGCCATCCAAAGAGAGTTAAAGTACCGAGAGGACAACCATGTACGCCTATGACAACTGGAAACTCACCGACCCCAACGATACGCCAGAGAGAGACAGGCTGGAAGCAGTGATGGAGATGGTGGAAGAGGATCACCCTGACTGGGACATTGAAGAAGTAAGGGAAGAGGCTCTGCGCATTATTAAAAGGGAAGATGATGACGCTGCAGAGGCTAGAGACGAAGCTATCCAGCGCAGCAGAGAGGAATACTGATGACCGCTAACACCGACGCGCTGCGGGCGCTTGCCGCGGATATGCGAAAGACAGCGCCGGAGTGGGCGCAGCCTGAAAAGGCGCTCGCATTCTATGCAGACGCCATCGAAGCCCTCGCCGCCACCAGCGCTGACCGTGCGGAGGGCTGGGTGCTGGTACCGAGACAGATCACATCTGAAATGGAAGATGCTGCCGACCAGCGTGAAGATGACGAACCCTTGAGTGATTGGGGTAAACACGTCGCGCCATCTAGGCAGGAAATCTGGACGGCAATGCTCGCCGCCATCCCGCCCACGCCCCCGGCTGGCGCATCCAGCGCCGGGCAGGAGGCGGTGGCTTGGCTGACGCCAGAGTCAATCGCGCACCTCGCCAAGCAGAACGGCGTCGCGAAGGTGGATGCGTGGAATTGCGCAAGCGGGAACGAACGCGTGCCCGTCTATCTCGGCCCCACCGCAGACGCCGGGGCGCTGTTGGCGGCAATGGACAAGGCGGAACGGGATGTCGATGCCAAAGACGAGTTTGGCAACTACTACGCTCCGGATGAGGTTCGTAGGTACGTTCCGCAAATGCTGGCGGCCATTCGCGCCCTCGCCCAAGGAGGCAACGGTGGACGCTAACACTGTCCGGGTGTTCGGCTACTTGCTGTCGGCACAAGCGAGTGTGCTTGGCATGGCGGCAGAGAACGATGCCTGCAAGTTCTACGGTAACCCTGTCAAATACACCGAAGAGGACTTCGCCAAGCGCGCAGAGCGAATTAACGAATTGACGAGGATGCTGTGATGGACGCTAAGACACAGGCCGAGTTGTTGCTAGACGAAGAAAGCGCGTTTGTATGGCCGAAAAGGCAATACAACGCAGCCGTGCGTGCCATCGAACGCGCCCTCGCATCCGCCGCGCCGGCGTGGCGGGAGGTGGATGAGGAGATGATAGAGCGGGCGTTGCACGGCTGGAACACCGCGAAAGTGACCTTCGGCGATATGCACGGGATGATGCGCGCCGCCTTGACCGCCGCCCTGCGCGGGGACGCCGCTGGGGGTGAGGGGTGAGCCAGAAGTACAGCGAGTGCGGGAGAGTCTACGCCAGCGACCATAACGCACAAAGGTGTCATCACCTTTGGAGTCCACAAGACACGGCAGGGAACATCCACTGCGAATGGTGTGGGAAGACTACACGTGGGCCGTTTTTCTACACCACACAACGCACTATGCCGGTTCCGGTATGGGAGGAAGGCTATGACTGACAAGGGAGAGGGGTTGGTGGCGTTGCCGCGGATCGTGCGCTGGCACACCACCGGCGACTACAGCTATCCAATCATTGAAGCCGAAGACGGCAGCTTTGTGGACTACGACGAACACGTCGCCGCAATGCACGCCTACGCCCGCGCCAACGTCGAGGCGAAGGAGGCGGAGGTGGCCGCACAAAAACAGGCCGCTGATTACTGGTTCTCCGAGGCCAACAAAGAGCATAACCGAGCCGAGCGGCTGGAGGCTGAACTAAAAAACTTAAGAAGTGGTGTCCGAATTAGTCTGCATAAAACTTTCTCAGGACATATTCACTGGATTACTCCATACCAGATAAAGGAACTTCCACTAGGTACGTATGTTTTTATAGGGGATACAGATGACTGAAGAAAAGGATGATGCCACTCCAAAGCTTGATTGGAGCCCTCAACAGCAAGAGGCTATCAGGAAAGTAGAAGATTGGATTAAGGCAAAGGCTCCACAAGTTTTTCGCTTATTCGGGTACGCTGGTACTGGTAAGACTACACTAGCGAAGCATCTTGCTTCCGGAGTAAAAGGAAAAGTTTGCTATGCAAGCTTGACTGGTAAGGCTGCTCAGGTTCTCCGAAACAAAGGATGCACCGGAGCGTCCACTATCCACTCTCTGATCTATCGAGTCCACGTAGACCCTGTGAGCGGGACTCCGTCATTTAGCCTAAATCACGAGAGCGCTCTTGTTGGCGCTAAGCTATTGATCGTAGATGAGGTGTCAATGGTAGATGAGGAAACTGCCAAAGATCTCCTTTCTTTTAAAGTGCCCATTCTGGTGCTCGGCGATCCAGCACAGCTACCCCCGGTAAAGGGAACTGGATTCTTTATTGATGCAGCTCCTGATATGATGCTCACAGAAGTGCATCGGCAGGCAGCAGAGAATCCTATCATCCAAGCTAGCATGAATATCAGAAATGGAGAAAGGTTAAGTGCTTCAAAGAATGAACATGGGACAGTTAGCATTGTCCCTAGACGCGGTAACAGTATTTCTATTCAAGAGTTAATGAGCTCACACGATCAGACACTCTGCGGGTTAAACAAAACTCGTATGTACCTTAACCAGCAGGCACGAGAGGCTCTTAATAGAAAGTCTCCGTACCCTGAGGTTGGAGATAGATTGGTATGTCTGAGAAATGACCACAACATAGGAATTTATAATGGTTCCTTGTGGGATGTTCTCAAGACTACAAAGGATGGAAATAAGTGTCTGCTTCAAATTAAGTCCGCGGACGAGGAAAGGTCTCCAGTTGATGTAGTTGTGAGAGAAGAGTTCTTCCTGGGAACGGAGAAAAATATTTTCTGGCGGGAATTAAGGAACACCCAACAATTCACTTATGGATATGCTCTCACAGTTCATAAGTCTCAAGGTAGCCAATGGGATGACGTTCTGTTGGTGGATGAGTCCTTCGTGTTCCAAGAAGATAGACAGAAACATCTCTATACAGCAGTAACTCGAGCAGCCGTTAATCTCACCGTGGTACTTTAATAGGAGAACTAAAAATGCCTCTCAAGTCTGGTAAGTCTCAAAAGGTAATCTCTGCCAACATTCGCACGGAGAAGGCTGCTGGCAAGCCTCAGAAGCAGGCCGTTGCTATTGCCTTGAATAAGGCAGGCAAAGCCAAGAAGAAAAAGTAATTCCCTGGTGACCCAATTTGAATCAGGACTAGGAACATGAAAAAGAAAGCCAAGGTTCACCCTGACCACATCTATCGCTGCATGTGCATAGCGAAGGTGAATGCCTTTGTTCGTGTTGGGAAGATGGAAGAGGCGCGGGCCTGGGCAGGCACACTTGTTGCACACCTTAAAGAACGAGGACTCCTCCCATGACTTGTATTAAGACTGGTGCCCGTGTTTACTATCGTAACTATGGCATTCTGGTTTCAGCAGATATCTATGTCATCCAAGACACCTGGATCATCCGCTTCAATCCAGCAAGTGCTCAGTTCGTCCCTGACGACAAGGATGCTACGCACGTGGTAGAATACATCGAAAACTCTGAAAGCTGGTGGCACAGGGATGACCTTGGAGTAACCGTCGTTCCTCGCTACCTAATCACAGCCCGCGACAATGACTGAAGAACAAGACGACCTCCTGAAAACCTTCCCTTTCTTCTTTGTCTGGTTTGACAAGGGGGGAAATGCTCAGTGTGAGGGAACCTGCCACGCACGCAGCCAGGATGAGGCAAACGAACTCGCATACACCAGGGTCTTGCATGGCAGCCCTGACTCCTTCGCAACAATCTACAAAGGTAGTTCCAAGGGCCAAGCTTCAAGATTGAGGACTTACAAGTGGGAAAACAATCGAGTAGTGTTTCTATCGAGATAGCCACACACAAGCGGTTGGTGAACTATGCCTGGCAATACGGGATTGTCAGTTCCGTCTTGTACGGAGTTATCAAGGACTTGGAGCAAGGCGTCCCTGTTAACGAAGTTTTAACGAGTGCAAAAAATACCCTGGAACTGCTTGACAAACCCATCCACCCATGATATGATCGCGGGGAAGTGGGGCAAATGAAACACTCTACAACTACACAACGAAAAAGAAGGAAACGAAGGGATGGAGAGTTTACTTGTACTCTTGGCTGCTATCATTTTCCTCACCGCTTCGGTGGTGGCGCTTGTGACGGCAGTGCTTACGTTGAGAACTACTTCTGCTTTGGCAGCGGCCGTGAATGCGCCGACTGTCACCTCCGAGACGAACTCACAACAGACTACGGATACGAAGTAGTTTGTCAAGTCTTGCAAGGACTTGAACCTCCAGACAAATGCCCGGCCTTGCAAGAGTTTCTGCTGTACGAGGGCGTAGTCATGAACCGGCATAACTGCCACAAACTAAGAAGGGATAAAAAATGAAGGTTTCTTTCAAGACCAAGGAACATACGGAAGCTAAGAGCGTCGAAGTCGAGATTCCCGAGGACCTGAACGGTCTCCGAGAGAAGTTTGGCGACGAGGCCGTCGCTTCCAACGCTCGCTCTGCCATCGTCATCTCGCTGCAGGGCTACCTCCGCGGTCACATCGAGAAGAGCGATGCGGAACTTCAGCAGCTGGCTGACGAATGGAAGCCTGGAACCCGCAGCCCGAGCGTGAAGAAGTCTGCGTTCGAGAAGGCTACTGCTGCCCTGGGTCAGATGACTCCGCAGGAGAAGGCGGAACTCCTGGCCCGGCTGCAGGCTGGTTAAACCTCCTCAGTTCCCCTGGGAGGTTTGGCAGTTCCCTCTGCTGCCCGTTAGTGCAATGCTAACAAAGTTTCGTGTTGACCCACAGACTCCGCACGAAGCACAGAGGGGCTAAGAAAGGGCTCTGGATTTTTAAGTCTTGATAAGTAGGATAGCGGGCAACGGGGACTATTCCGAGCCTGGTACCACAGATACCTCCTATGAATCAGTGCCTGCTGTGGCGGGAAGTGGTGCCAATGCCCACGCCAGAGTCCTTTCTTAGCTCCACACAACCATAACAACTACAACAAGGTTCGCACGATGCCTAAGGTTTTCGTTGTCAACGATGGCGGTCATGACTACTCTGATGCGGAACGCTTCGGAGAAATTATCTTTTGCACCGACGAAGTGATTCACCGTCACGACCTAGCACAAATGTACAGAGTACTTAACCAGGCTCTCTACGACGCAAAAGAAACTGATTACCTTCTCCTCTCCAGCCTGACAAGTCTCTGCTGTGTAGCCACAGGTATCCTGTCTGCACAGTTCGGACGCGTCAGGTTTTTGATTTACGAGCAGGGAAAGTACGTGGAGAGGTTGGTAGTGTTTGACGACTAGACAAGAGGAGAACAAGTTGACAACATTCACAGAAACTTCTGTAACCTTCGACAACACCAGAGTTAGTGCATACAAGTTCTGCCCTCGCAGTTACTTTCTCCGACACGTCTTGCACTGGAAGCCGCAGGGGACTGCCATAGCTCTTGTATTCGGACTGAGCTGGCATGACGGCATGGACTTCGTTTGGACGTTCGCAAAGAACAATGACTTGAGGGACGTTGCTCAGGGCGCTGCGTTGAAGTTCAACGAGACCTGGGAAGCCAACGGGCTGAACCCTGATCCCAGCCTGGATGAAATGGACAGACTTCAACCTCGCACTCCTGGTAATGCCGCAGAGATGTATTATAACTATTGCTTCGAGCGTGAAGCGATGTTGAAGCGGGCAACTCTCCTGGCTGCCGAGCAACCCTTCGCAGTTCCGATCCCCGGCCTGACCAACACTTGGTACGTAGGCAGAATGGATAAGGTGGTAGACTACAATGCACAGCGTCTTATCTTGGAGCATAAGACTACCACTGCTTATGCAACACAGGGAAATTTCAGAACTGACTACGTTGATAGCTGGTATTCCGCACCTCAAATCAAGGGGTATGAGTTCGCTGGCTCTCTGTACTACGGAGGGGTTGATGGCGTCTGGGTGGATGCTGCACTTGTCCATAAAAAAGTCCACGATGCGTTCAAGTTTATCCCTGTCCAACATAGAGCTCCTTTGCTTGTTGAATGGCTGGGAGATACAAAGGGGTGGATTCGTCGAATCACTGAGGACTTGGGAAGTTATAACTCCAATGGAGAGTTGGCTGAGGGATGCTTTCCGAAAAACGAAGATAGCTGTTTTGGAAAGTACGGAAGTTGTCCCTTCCTAGACATTTGCAGGACGCAGGCAGACCCCTCGAAGTTGCAAGAGGTTCCGGCAGGTTACGAGGTTGAGGAATGGAAGCCCTTTGATGTACTACGACTTGACAAACTGTTGAACAAAGAGGAACAAGCATGAAACTCAAATCCATTCGAGTTTTCTTCAACGAGTACGACTTTGAACAGGTGGGGGTACCACCAAAGTCTTATGGGGGGGAGGCTATTTTTGACCTTGGAAATGGTAGTGAGTATACCTACCGTATGACACCGCTGGAAGTCCAAGAGTGTGTCCGAGCCTTCTCAGAGTCTGCATCTAACAGTCTTAGACAGTCTGCCGCAGAAGCGACTCCGAACGCCTTCGTAAAGGCGGCCTCTTCTATGATGCTTGAGCATCAACCTGTTAGTCCGGAGATTCCCTTCTAATGCCTAACGCAAAAGAAACCAAGGGGTCTAACACTCGTAAGTATCTGATGCTTGGAGACACGGGCAGTGGGAAAACAACCCTGTTCCTAACTCTCCCAGGCAAGAAGTTCGCTTACTTGTTTGACCCGAATGCTATTATGTCCCTACAGGGATTCGATGTAGACTACGAAGAGTTCCTGCCGGACAAGCTGAACCTCTCCGTCAAGTCCTTGTCCAAGGACAAGGGAGACAGGACGACTAACTATCAAAGTGACCTCTACCAGCAATGGGAGAGGGACTTTGATGACAGGTTGAAGCGAGGATTCTTCGACCCGTACGATGCTATCGCAATGGACAGCGCTACAACCTTTCTTGATCTGGTTATGGATCGAGTGCTAACAATCAATGGAAGGGCGGGAAGCTGGCCTCAGCAGGATGACTATGGTCCGCAGATGCTGGTATTCAATAATGTCTGTCGGGCACTCACTTCTCTCGGCAAGACCATCTACTTCACAGGCCACATGGAAGTGCGGCAGGACAACTTGACGCAGAGGATTCTGAGAACTCCGATGATGACGGGCAGGCTTAAGACAAAGATTCCTCTGTTGTTCAGTGAGGTATTTGTCTGCGAAGCTGAGAATGATGGCAGGGGTAACATCAAGCACAAGATTCAAACCGCTCCTGACAGGATGACTACCAGCGTTCGGACTTCCTTCAAGGGGCTGAACGCTTACGAAGATGTCTCGTTGGACTTTTCTAAGCCCCTTGAAGAACAAGGCTTGGGGAAGCTTCTGCAACTAGAGAAGGAAGGAAAACTATGACAACGTTCTATGAAGAAAGTGCAGCTGAACTAGCAGAAGCGTCTGCTCAGTATGAAAAGGCGAAGGCTCTTCTGGAAGACTGCAGAGTTGAATATGATAGAACCTATCAGGAATACTCAAGAGCAGTACTTGCCAAACAGGATGCGCAAATTCTGGTAAAGGCCACGCTTGCTATGAAAGAGGAGCGAATCAGCAAGTGTAAAGCAATCTTGGGGGTGGAGTGATGATGTGGATAATCAAAGGTTTGCTATGCAAGCTGGGTTTCCATTCCTGGAAGCCTGCTTCTGCTGATGTAGATTGCTTCGAAGAGCGGTGCGAGATTTGCGGTAGGTGGTACAACGATTAACTGGTGACCCAATTTGGTTCACCAGTCCCAAATCCCCACAAGGGGATCCCCGGAGGGAAACCTCCCTAACCTGAGACTACGAAAATGACTTTTGTTCCTGTTAACTTTGATGATGCCGTAGAGGCAAAGCCGGCCCCTCATGGTGACTATCCGCTTCAGATTCTGAAGTGTGACGTTACCAAGACTGGACCGAACTCGAGGAACCCCGGCAGCCCTCAATACAAGATTGTCCTGGGTTTCGAGAACGAGCCGAACACTCCTAACATCACGCACTATCTGTCAATTCCCAACGAGCATGATGAACCGGACAGTGCGAGATACAAGGCTCTCCTGCTGAAGCGGTTCTTCGGACTGTTCAATGTTGCCTACGGAAATGACGGCTTCGACATTGAACAGATGGCGATGGAGATGGTCGGTGCCAGTGCTACTGTGGAAGTCATCCAGGACGAACCTACTCCGAATGGTGACATCTACAATCGCATCAAGGTTCCGAAGCTTCGTGACGAAGGTCGAGGCGCTCCGCCTCGTCGCTGATTTACCTGAGCCCTGGGCAGGGCAACCTGCTCAGGGTCTTTTTGGCTTAGGAGAAAACAAATGATAGGTCCTCTGACCTTAGACTTCGAGACCACCGACAAAGACGCTAAGAAAGCCGAACCTGTGGAGATTGGAATCTTTGGACTGGATACAGTCTTGCAAGAACTAATCAAGCCTGGAAATCCAATCCCTTTTGAAACCAGCGCCATCCATCACATCTCTAACGATGATGTAGCATATTGTCGGAGTTGGGAGGACGTAAAGGCGGGGTTTCGTAGCCTTGTAGACCAGCTGAACCCCAAGATTCTCGTAGCCCACAACGCAGAATACGAGCAGAATGTTCTTGGAAAGGGTTTCGAAGATGTACAGTGGATTTGCACCTACAAGTGTGCATTGAGGCTCTGGCCTGATCTACCCAACCACAAGAATGAAACAATCCGCTATGCACTGAGGTTACCTGACTTGGGCAGGACGCACAACCAGTCCAGTCATACTGCACTACACGACGCCAAGGTAACTTTCCAAATTCTCCAGCGGATGCTGCAAGAGACTACCCTTGAACAACTCCTGGAGTGGTCTGTGCAGCCAAAGGCTTTCCCAAAGATTCCCTTCGGTAAGCACGCCGGGGCAAAGTGGAAGGACGTTCCCTCTGACTACCTGACCTGGATGCTCCGCCAAGCTATGGATACAGACATCTTGCATTGCGCAAGAACTGAACTGAATCTGCGGAGGGCACATGCAGCTACATGATCTAATCAAGCTGATGAATCAGATGAGTGACGAGGAACTGAAGGAACGACTTCAGAAGATTCGCCACAACAGGGACGTAGTGAAACCTGCCGCGAAGGCACATGCTAAGAAGGCTGTGAAGAAGGCCTCAAAGGCAAAGGTTAACAAGACTGAAAACTTAGTTGACACCTTGAGTGATGCTGAGAAGCTAGAACTGATCAAACAACTCCAGGGAGAATTGCTGTGAAAGATGTTGTTCCAGGTGAACGTAAGGATAAGATGAAGTATGTCAAGCTTGAGTCCATTCTCGTAGGAGAGAGGTTCCGAGAAGACCTTGGCCCCATCGACGAACTGGTGGAGTCCATCCAAGACAAGGGTATCATCCAGCCTTTGACGGTTGACAGTGAGATGAACCTCCTGGCAGGCGGCCGGCGCTTTGCTGCCGCAACTAAGGCAGGGCTGGCAAATGTTCCTGTAATTATTAGGGAGGTGGCTGGTGAGATCGACGCACGCGAGATTGAACTCATCGAGAATATCCACCGAAAGGACTTCACGTGGGCTGAGAGGGCGGCACTCGTCTCTCGCATCGACGCGCTTTACAAGGAAAAGGATCAGGACTGGAGTGGTCGCAAAACGGCTCAGCTTATTGATCGAAGCGTGGCCGGAGTGCAGCGCGATCTTCAACTTGCGAATGCCATTAAAGTATTACCCGAGCTTGGAAACATTAAGACTGCTGATGAAGCGCTCAAGACCCTTAAGAAATTGGAAGGTGATGCCATTGTCCAGGAACTCAGGCGTCGCCAGAATAGTGGAGTCGCAGCTGAAGGTGAGCAGGCTCTGCCCAAGGGAATCAAGGACTGCTTGAAGCTGGCTGATGCTAACTACCATATCGGAGACGTCTTCGAGGGGATGGCAGGGTTGAGAGACAACGGGAACATTCAGTTGATTGAGTGTGACCCTCCTTACGGAATTGACTTGAATGACCAGAAAGCATCCAAAGATAGTGTTACTAGTACAGTTCAAGGGTATGAAGAAGTCCCTCGAGAAGAGTATCCTGACTTCCTTAACAGACTTACTTCAGAATTATTCCGAGTTGCAAATAAAGACTGTTGGCTTATCTTCTGGTATGGCCCAACCTGGCATCAATCCGTGCTTGATAGCCTACGAAAAGCCGGCTGGGCAGTAGATGAAATCCCTGCTATCTGGGTGAAGAAGCAAGGCCAGACCCTGCAACCCGAGAAGTACTTTGCCCGCTGCTATGAACCCTTCTTCCTCTGCCGCAAGGGTAACCCTGTGATGGTAGAGCGTGGACGCAGCAATGTCTTTGAGTTCTCTGGAGTGGCGGGGCAAAAGAAGTACCACCCCACTGAACGTCCTGTCAAACTGATCGAGGAAATCTTCAACACCCTGGCAGTCGGCCGTGTAGTTACATTCATTCCCTTCTTGGGCAGCGGTGCAACTCTCCGCGCGTGCTACAATCTCGGCTTCCAAGGTTTTGGTTATGACCTGGATGGGAAATACAAGGACAAGTTCATGCTGGCAGTTGAAGAAGATTCTCGGGAAAACCTCTCCAAAACCTGAGGTTCACAATGTCATTCTTTCCACAGGCCCAACAGCGGATCATATCCCCTGTAGGCAGAGTAAGCAGTAAGATTGCAATCGTGGGGGACTATACAAGTCCCTTCGATGACAAAGCCCTTCTCCCTTTCAGCGGACCTGCCGGGAGCGTTCTTGAACAGTGCCTTCACGCGGCAGGTCTAATCAAGGGTGAGGTCTACATGACCAACCTCTTTAAGACGAAAGCAAAGGGTCTTGGCAACAAGCGGCAAGGTCCGGCGCCGGAGCTCTTCGACGAAGGCCGAGGAGTCTTCACCGCCTCCGGCAGCCAGCATGTGCAGGCCCTGAGAGAGGAACTGGAGCGCACGGACGCCAACGTGGTCGTGGCGGCCGGCGCGGCCAGCTTCGCTGCGCTCTGCGGCCTGCGCGGGCTCTCGATGTACCGTGGCTATGTTTTCGAGAGTCGAGGGCTGACAGGGATGCGGAAGGTGATTCCTACTCACCACCCAGCCAGTGCCATGCGAGGCATGTATACCTATCGCTACATGATCGTCACGGACTTGAAGAAGGCGAAGATAGAGAGTGAAAGCAGGGAGTTGGTGAGGCCTGACAGGCGGCTGGTGTATGACTATGCCAGTGTGAACGACGCACTGGATTGGCTGGATTACTACAAGACCCGAGAAGAGATTGCAGTGGATATTGAGGTGAATAACTTTGAGATTTCCTGTATCTCATTTGCAGCCGAGCCTGAGGTGGGGTGCGTCATCCCCTTGAATCCTACGGAGTTTCGCACACAAGGCTGGACGTTGGATGAGGAGGTCTTGATCTTCCGATCCATCCAAGAGGTGTTAGGGAACGAGAAGTCCCGGAAGGTTTTCCAGAACGGAATCTTTGACATTCAGTTCATGCTGGCGAACATTGGGATAGAAGTGAGGGGTGAGATTTGTGACACTATGATTGCCCACCATGTAGTCTATCCGGAGTTGCCGAAGGGGCTTGGATTTCTGGGCAGCATCTATTGTGGCTCCCAGGAATATTGGAAGGACTCCGTGAAGTTCGAGAACATTAAGGAGGAGTCATGAATAGTGATCCTCAAACAGTTTACATTTACTCCGAAGATGGAGAGTGGTTCTTCGAGACAGATAGGCACAAAGACGGACCTTTTGTCTCAGAAGAAGATGCTATCCAAGCTTATAAGAGGTTTCGAAACTCTTGCACAAATGGGAGTTGTGAGGAATGAAACTAGACAGAAACTTCCTACGGTACTCTGCACTTGACAGTGCGTGCACCTTGGAAATCAAGCATAACTTCTGGGATGAACTAAAGGACTTCCGTCGAGCCTACGACCTAACGGTAGACCTCTTCCCTGTGCTGATGTTTATGCAGACTCGTGGAGTGAAGGTCTCTCATAGGCTGCTGGAAGAAACAAAGGTTGATGTGTTGAAGGCCGCTGCCGAAAAGCAGCATGAACTGAATGAACTGTGCGGAGAGGACTTAAATGTCAAAAGCCCCAAACAGTGTCAGGACTACTTTTACGGTAAGCTGGGGATTACACCGTACCTCAATAAAGAAGGAAGGCCAACAGTCGACGACCTTGCACTTCAAAGACTCGTGCGTGGTACTGCTGCTCGACCCGGACTGCGACAAGCGAAGCTTGTTCAGGAGATTAGAGGGCTGCACAAGCTCTATGGAACTTATCTCGACATTGAGTTCGATTCAGACGGAAGACTTCGGGGTAGCTACAATCCTCGGGGTACAAAGTTTGGTCGTCTATCCTCCAGCAAGACTGTTTTTGGAACAGGTACAAACTTCCAAAACCTTCCTCAAGAGTTTAAGAAGTTCTTGGTTGCTGACGATGATTACTTCTTTATGGAAGTGGATAAACGGCAAGCAGAGTGGGTGGTAGTTGCCTACGAGACAGGCGATGCGAACATGATCTCGGCGATTGAGAAAGGGATTGATGTGCACTTGCACACAGCCAGCCTCATGTTTGGCGTAGACACTGACCTCATTAAGCGAGAGAACAAACTGGTAGGACACAGCACGGACGGAGACTACATTAGAGAGCTGAGAAACAACGATGAAGTGCTAGGCGGTGTAACTCGAACGGGCTGGCCTCGTGCTATGTCGCTTCGCCAGTGCGGAAAGAAATCCAACCACGGACTTAATTATGACGAAGGCTATCGGGGGTTCGCCCTTATCCATGAGATTGAGGAAGCTGAAGCGAAACGTATTGTGGCTATGTATCATCGCATCTATCCAGGCATCAAGATCTGGTACGAGGCTGTCAGGCGGGAACTCCAGCAGACCAGAACCCTCACAAACTGCTTCGGACGATCAGTGAGATTCATGGGAGCCTGGAATGATGACCTGTTTAAGTCCGCTTACTCCATGCTGCCGCAGTCAACGGTGGTGGACAGCTTGAATCAAGGGATGCTAGCGATCTATGAAGACGCAGGGTTGTGCAGCACAAAGGGCCTGAATATTGACATCTTGGCACAGGTTCACGACTCCGTGCTGATGCAGATTCCGAAGCGGCATCTGTTGAACAAGGAAACCTTCGATCAGATCATCGGTTCCGTCACTGAATACACCAGCCCAGAACTTTCCTCCGGAGCGCGGAAGTACAAGATTGCCAGCGACTTCAAGGTGGGAATGAACTGGGGTGAAGCACACGAGGAAAGAAATCCCCTGGGCATGGCCGACGTACATAGCCATGACGACTTTCTAAAGATTCTAGAGGGATGGAAACAGCATGAGTCGAGAGCTGGGTGACTGGCTAGAAACATACCTTCAGTATACCGAGAATACTGAATCACCCTTAAGCTATCACACATGGGCAGGGTTGTCAGTAATCGCAGGTGCATTGCAGAGAAGGTGCTATCTGAGGTGGGGACTTGGCCAGGTCATTTATCCTAACCTCTACATAGTGTTGATTGGCCCAAGCGGAAGAACTCGAAAGGGTGTTTCTATTGGGATTGCAAAAGACTTCTTGAAGAACGTCTCAGGGATTTCTGTGGCTCCGGAGTCTAGCTCGGGGCGGCAGGCAATGATCTTGGCAATGAAGAGGGCTAGTCAAAACTTTAAGGATGCGAGCGATGGAAAGATCAAATTTCACTGTGCGCTCACAGCGTTCTCTGAGGAGCTATCTGTGTTTCTCGGACAAGGTGATATTGCGTATCTGTCTAACCTTACCGACTGGTATGACTCAAAGGATGATTGGGAGTACGAGACTGTTGGTCGCGGCAAGGACACCCTTCAAGGGCTTTGTCTCAATCTTCTTGGAGGAACAGCCCCTGATTGGATTCAAAGCATGATTCCACAAGAAGCTCTGGGCGGCGGCTTTACCAGCCGCATCATCTTCATTGTGGAGGAGAGGAAAAGGAAGATTGTTCCTGAGCACACCATTAGTCCAGAAGAAGAGGAGATGGCCGGGAAGCTTTCTCGTGACCTCGAGAGAATTGCTCAGATATCTGGAGAGATGAAGTTTGCACCGGATGGAAAGGCTCGCTACGTCCAGTGGTACATTGACCAGGACACTGCGTTGAGTGCTGGTAGACCTGCTATTGATGACCCGAGGTTTGCTGGCTACTGCGAACGAAGGGCTACTCACCTTCGTAAGCTGATGATCCTCTGTAGTGCCAGCCGTGGTGACGATCTGCTCATTAAGGAAGCTGACTTTGAGAAGGCAACCAAGCTTCTTTACAGTGCAGAAGTAAACATGCACAAAACCTTTGGTGGTCTTGGTAAGGCTCGTTACAGTGGAGAGACGAACGCAATTCAGGAATACATTCAGGCTATGGGGACAACTACAAGGAAGTTGGTCTTGCAGAAGTTCTTCCGCGACGTAGACCCCGTTACGCTCTCTGGTGTGGAACAGGCTCTAGAGGAAATGGGAGTGCTGAAGATCACACTCCGACCAAAGGAGAGAGACAAAGTCTATCAGTGGGTTGGGGAATAAAACTGGTGATCCAATTTGAATCACAAGGGAAAACGGATGGAAACTTTCAAATTCAAACTACAAGAAAAAGTAGAACTGATTGTTTCAGAACGGGGGCTTAAGAATGGAAGGGTTGTAGCTTTGACGGTTACGCACAGAGGGAAGTTTGTATCTGTGCTGTGGCCAGAAGGTAGAAGGACTCTAGAAGCGGAAGGTAATCTTAGGAGACAATAATGAAGGTACAGTGGTTAGATCGTGTTGCACTAGCGCTTCCCCACCTAACTCTATGCACTAGTCAGTCTATGTTTGATGAGGCTTGCAAACATATCAAGTGCACGCCAACAGAATATATGAGTCCTACGTGCGGAGCTAGAACCCACACATTTACTTGTGCAGATAAAATCACTTGTATTGTCTGCATGGATGGGAAGGTTGCACTAAAAAAAGATCCAGTTGTGGTCTATGGAATGCTTGTCCACGAGGCTACGCATATTGTCCAGGCTATGATGGACAGCATAGGAGAGAAGTTTCCTGCTAGCGAACAGCAGGCTTACGCCATGCAGAACTGTTCGCAGCAACTCTTTTGGGAATGGGAAAGGCAGAAGAAGATATGGAAACGACAGGCGAAAAAATGACCCGCTCCGAAGCTGTAGAGCGGGCCGAAGATGGAGAGGAAGTTGTCTTTGCTAATTGTCCATGCTGCAATGAACTCCTGGCTGTTTACATTGCTCGAGATAAACAGCCCGCTGTTCAGTTACCCACTCCTGCAATCCTTCCAATCGAGCGGCTGTGATATGGCAAGTTTCATAGTTCCTGGCGATGGTGCTGGCAGCGGTTCTAACTGGGACGGGGGCTGCATCAGTTCCTTCGGTGGAGTTGGAGGTTCTACCAGAAACGGCTGCGTCGTGGAGCAAGCGGAAACCACCAGGCAAGTCAGGAGTCCCGACAGGGATGTAGACAGGAACCTTCTTAACGATGGTGTCTCCTTTTTCTTTGACGACCTTGATCCTGTCAACATACTTTGTCTCCACCTTTGTAGTAACGACGAGCTGTTTCTTTTTTAGTTCTTCAACAACAACCTTCCCGCGTTCAATCGAGGCTTTCCACTCCACCCTAACCCTGTGCCCTCCCCACCAGTAGCTAGTACCGAGCAGTAAAAGAACCCCTGTGCAGACCCAAACCTGCCAGGGGATTCTTATGCCTATCACTTGAAGGCCTCTCGCTTCTGTTGTTTCAAGTTGCTGACAAGAAAGTTAGCCATGCCCAGCCCAGCAAAGACCATTACCCAGCTCTGAGGGATTTGGCCTCTCCAATCCTCAGGAATAGATGCCCAAGCCAGAGGCAACAAAGCTACCACCGCATTGATCTTCTGGCTCCACTTAGTCCAAGATGAACGCCAGGACTCCAACAGAATCTTCCCCTCTCCGCTCATTGCCATTCTCCAGTTGACATTTGGATAGACATACGTCGCGCCCTCTCAGGAGTTTGCGTAGCCCACTTGCTGTTCAGCATACCGATAGCAGCTTCTTTGTACTTCCCAGCCTTAATCATGGCCAGAGTATTCTTGAACCCAAGTACTCCATCCACGCCCATCTGGAATGCCATGTTCAGGAGGACCGCTTCTCTGATTGGATCAAGGTTGTTCAACCACGGCAGGGCCCTTTCCAAAGCCTTCTTCGTCGACTCGATCCTGTTTCGGAGAAGGTAGGTGGATTCTTCCTTAGTGATCCCTCCACCCTTTTTCTTGTCAATCAGAATACCTACTCCGATAGTCCAGTATCCAAGATGGTCTTGGTAGGCATAAAGCTTCTCTCCCTCATCCCTACGAAGCTGTTCCTCCAGGCTGTCAATACTCATGGGTAGTTAGTCCCTCCTGGATTGGTTGGATAAGATGGATCACCCGGCGCTTCATCAGGTGCCCAAGCTGGAGCAGGCATAGGTCTAGTCCATGGCGGAGCAGTTTGGTCAGGAACACCCCTCACAAAATCCTGCGGGTGTCTAATCTCCCAGTCCTGTTCACAAACCATAGCCCCATCCCAACGCTCCTTCAGCATGGAAGCCTTAAACTTCTTTCCGCACATATCACAGGTAGCGTTCCAGTCACCTAGTGCGAGATAGTCAGCGCGTCCATTAGTCATTGTCCAGCCTCCTCAGCTTTACGTTTCTTGTAAGACTCCAACAGTCGTGGCCCGATGATAGGAATGTAACGGAGAGCCTGGGGGTCTGCCGTAGCAATGTCATCCAGCATCTTTGCGGGAGGGAGAGCCATTTCCATAGTAGTTTGGAAAGGTGCAGGCTTAACAGTTCTTGCTCCCTTGTCTCCCCGTTCTCGACGTTCGGCAGCCTCTTCCTTCGTCACACCTCTCATATGGTCAAGAACATACTCAGACAGTCCAAAAGTCTTAACCATATTCATAGCTACATTCCCAACACTCAAGTCGATAGGTTTGCCAAGCAGGTAGTCTCTGATAGCCTGGGGACCTGCACCAGCAACTCCAAGGGCGATAGAGAATGTAGTTAGATTCTTCAAACCTCTGGCAACATGCCCCGCCTTAATTTCATTGTAAGCATCTCTCCTAAACACATCAGCCTGTTTCAGCATGAAGGTCTTGAACTGGTACAGCAGCCTTCCGTTGGGGTTATCCAAGTAGGCCTGAGGCATCTCCAGCCTTGTAACAGGCTGTGTCTTGGACAACTCTGCAAACGCTACAGAGCGGACAAGGTCTGTAGCCTCCCCCTTCTGCAAGTCCTTCACCAGCTGCTCAAACTCTTTCGGCTGTAGAACATCTCCATACTTCTGGAAGAGCCTCTGCACACCGCCCTCACTCTTAGCCAGTCTTCCAAAATTACTAACCGCTGCGTTGAGGGCTGTGTTCTTACCAAGAACATCAAACTGATGGAACAGGCCAATCTTAAAGGCTCGACGCAGGAAGCGTGCAGTCCCTTCCGTATTTACGAACTCTTCCGCAAGGTGGTCAGCCAGTCCAAACTCTTTCATGGTAACATGCTTGCGTCCTGTTAGCTGACGGACGACAGCACTCAGCGTTGGCCTAATTCCTTGAATATGAGTCTGGATAATCACATCACCTAGCTGTGTAACAGCACTGAAGGGGTTGCCAAGAAGGCCTGCATAGCTAAGATTCTTTGCCTTCTGAAGAATCTCATTAGGCATTTTCTCTCCACTCATGAACAAAGACTTCATCATGCTGGAGACGTCTTGGGCCTGTGCCTCAGTGATCTTCTTCTCTTGGATCAAAGAATCTACCAGTCGACCGATTGACTTGTCAACGTTAGTGTACTCCTTTCCACCCTTTTCTACGACCTCCAGGTCCTTACCAAAGAACTTTGCCCGCTCAATATCATTCACAGCGGATCGAATGTAGCTATGCAGACTCTCCGTTGGGGTTGCATAGTAAGGCTGCAACTCCTTAGAGATTTCTTCGATCCTCCGATCCTTAGCAAATCCTGGCTGCCCACCAAGCTTAGGTTCAGTGGTCAAAGCCTTGTTAATGATAAGGGAACGCTCAAGATCAGTCAACTCCGTACCTCTGGCACGGAGGGCTTTCTTGTTCGCATCATCTACAATTTTGTTCAGGAAGTCTCCCTTCTCATTTCCCAAAGCCTTCAGCAACCCTGCATAGTCTGTGACAATGCGAGGGAAATAGTCAACCTCCTTATTCTTAAAACGCTTCAGATGAACAAGCTGGTCACCGATACTATCAAGGACTCCACGAACCTCGCGCCAGCCAGCACTCAGCTGCGGATCACCAATAGCACCAATCAGCTTTTGTGCAACACCCTGCTTACCTGTCAAGATCGCTCGCTGAACATATCCACGAGTTTCACTAGGCAGCTTTTCCAGCCTCACAAGGAAAGGATCAACCGCTGCCATGTACTTATGAGTATCCCGAAGCACTACACGATAGTGCTCCATAGTCCTCCACCATAGAGGCCTGGAGATATTCATAAGCCTGGTAGAGGTAACACCAAGACCCTTGTCGATAGTCTTGACCAGCCCCTTCCCTAGAGTTTCTCCGCCTCGTCCCTTAGTCAGGAGTGCCAACCCGCCAAGAGCTCCGATGGTAGCAGCAAGCTTCTTGTTCTCTGTGTTCAAGAAGGTGGCAGCTCCAATAGCGCCAAGAGCGGCAACTCCGCCAGCCTTCAGGAGTTTCTGGTCGATGAATCCTCCCTGTCCGCGAGGAGGCTTAGCACTCAAATCCTTCTTCAAATACTCCGTGATAGCTTTCTTACCACGACTAAGCTGTTGGTAAACGGCATCTTCCTTCATGCCAGTCATCTTGGCAATCTCAGGAATGTCGTAACCTTCCAGTTCCTTAAGCTTCACAACCCTTCTGGTAGCTTCAGGAAGTGCCTCAAAGGCCTTGTTTAGCTGCCCCTCCACCTGCTTAGCAATAGCCATGTTCTCAGGGGTGTCAAGGTCCTGAGCAGCTGCCTCAACAGACCCTTTGACGGTTCCTTCATTTCCCCCCTCCATGATATGTCCAGCTCTTGCGGAACCAGGACCGGCATCCTCTCCAGAGGGGTGCATGGAAGTAGTGTCAATCCTACTCTCTCCACGCCGGACAGTCTGCAGACCTTCATTCCTCATGATGCTATGAAGCCAGGTGTAGAACTCACTGTCTCCACGGAAGTTGTCAAGGTTCTTGAAGGCTTGGATGAAAGTTTCCTGAGCAATATCCTCAGCGTCCTTGCCTACCTTCTTCCCTGCAGTCCTGGCAAAGCTTCGCGCAGCACGCTCCAGGCGAGGGAAGTATTGGTTGTAGAGTTTGGCCATAGCCTGCTGATCGCCAGCTTTGGCTTTCTCGATAATGGCAGCTTCGGCAGGGAGTTTATCTTCTTTGAGGACTAAGCCAAGAATGTTTCCGTCCGGGCTGACAGCACCACTCTGACGCATACGACGAAGCACGCTGACACGACCAACACCAGGAACGAAGAGTCCTGCCAGTCCACCTAGGAAACCTCCAGCCATTTTATCTTCGTCTGGAGCAAGTGCATATCCCGCAGCAGCTCCAGCACCTACAAGACCAAGTCTCGCAAGTGTTTCAGGGTCGGCTTCACCACGCTGCCACTTAGGTCTACGAATCCCTGCGTCACGCCTACCAGCCCTGTTAAGCATCCTGTTCACTTCAGGAACAGACTTACTCCACACATCATCTACATCATCCATCCTACGGACGAATTCCATCTGTTCAAGCTGGTCATTCAGACGCAAGGCTTCTTCATGCTGACCAGCAGCTTCCGCGGCATCCCTAGCAGCCGCAGCCTTTTCAAACTCTGCCTGCCTCTCAGCCTTCTGCTGGTCGGCGTGTGAAGCGAACGCGGCATCTTCCTCCGCCGCGCGCTGCTGACGCTGCGCGGCTTCGAATCGTTCCTCGGCCAGTTGCTCAGACCTCGCGATACGCTCCTCAGCCTT